>OZ059837.1:28311114-28911114 GCA_964057195.1 Orthosia cruda
AAAAAAATCAAAATATAGTTTCGCGTGTGCATGGGCGATATACAGTGCCACGCAGGCCTTCAGCTCCCGTCATCTCGTTCGTGTTAGGTTACTTTAGACCCTGCGTACGGCCTCATTTACGGAGACGCGTGGCGTCGCGCGTCGCGTTGGGGCGGCGCGGACCGCACTAAATTCAAACATATGGCGTTGTATGAGAGTGTTACGGAGAAGCGATGGCGTTTACGTAGAAGTGACGCGCCGCGAGACGCCACACCACACGCGACGCGCGACGCCACGCGTCTCCGTAGTACATAAAGCGAGAAAAAAAAAATTAACAGAGAGGGTTGTTACCTCTTATTCCCTCCCATAAGCGGATGGAAATATAAGGAAAAGTCGGAATAAAGCTAAGTGGTTTTGTTATTTTGTGTAATTGAGCATAAAGCAAGCATGATGAATAATTATTACTCAGGCACAAACGGGTATTGCTTAGAAAGAATTTCTTTACCGAATTCAAGTCGGTGGCCGAAATAAACGAATGGAGAGAGAGCGACTACAGCCTGTACTTGGGAGGATTCTTGCAGGGGGCTGCATATTATTTTTACCGTTTGATTTTTAAGTATGACATGGACTTTGAAGTGTTAGGCGATCGCTTGAGTGAATTCTCAATATTTTCACCGCAGATGTTGTTATTGCGAACAGCGCATAATAATCGCTGAAATAAAAGCAGAAAAAACAACCTGATGTATTGTGTGAGGATGTTAATGCACATTTATTTTCTAGTATCGTGATTAAGGACAAAACAATATTCAGTGCAGTGAGAAAGCGTTGACCACATTGACGAAGAAGGCGACGCAGTTGATGGCGATGGCGATCATACCGTCGGAGGGAGCTGCATGATCGAGGACGAAGGTGACCAGCCCAGCAGAGATGACGGCCCCGTCGATGTCCAGTTGGAGGTGGAGTCTGTGTTCCAGGGCGAGCGTGCGGACGGCCCGCTGACGACGAGTTGGACTCCCTATCCAGCAGCGAGTGAGCGGACGAGGGTATTGTGATGTATCGGTCCAGTCCAATTGACACCATTAATTCCATTTATCTTGCAGAAAAACAATGATGAGATTTCGTCGGAAACAACTAGTTGTGGTTCCATCTGGACACCAATATGTCTCGGATGTTAACATGCATAAGAATCCCATTATTTCAATCATAAATTTGAAAATAATATTGAAATTTCTCAATCTGACTTAAAACAAAATTTTATAAAAGTCTATTTGAAAAGAAAGAACATGACAGCCTTTAAGCAAAGTTTTTCTCGAAATAAATCGAAGGAGATCCGTACGAAAATTAAAAGAGTATTTAGAAAAGGTTCTTATTGCGCAACATAAATTCAAAGAAGGCGATCAATAAAAAAGTTATGATCCGAATTAAATACAAAAGAATTTATAATAAAACATCTTGGGGAGCAAGGAATATTACTATGATTATTGCAAGGAAAAATTCACTTCATATTTGTGTTAGGTGTAACATTGTACTAGGACGTTGGTATTGCGATCACATAAACTATTCGAGCTCGTAAAATGCAAGTTTTGGAAATTTTATAGAAAGAAAATGGTTTGACACGTAGTCCCACAGATAATACAAAAAAGGACAGTGTCAAAACCTTGTCAAAAGTAAAACATAGTATTTATTATAAGAATTGGTTTGACATATAGTGCCATTAACAACATGATAAAGCACAGTGTTCACACCTTAGATGAAGAACATAGGTATAGATTAAGCCATGGCGTGGCCACACATGAAACAACGATAGTTATTCCAGGTGTTGCCGTGTTGGCAAATTTTCCCAAACAATGGTACAAAAAAATATATAATAAATGTTTGATTACGATTTATGAATAAACCCTCTTGTTAAATCTATTTTAGTTAAAATATGTTTTGCCTCTTTTTTCAAGATGGCATTTTTACAGTTTTTTGACACAACGTCTAGTTTTTCGCGGACTAAAGAAAACGTCTCAATTAGGACGTTTTTATCTGCCTCTCTTTTTTGTCTAATACTATGTCATTATTTTATGCGTTTAACAACGTCGGGGCTCTGAGGTCCCGGTCCTTTGAAAGGCGTGCCGAAGCCAGCTCGCAGAGGCCTTGTTAGACATTTATCATGATATGTAACACCAATCGACGATTATCCCTTTATGCACTACGTAAGTGCACCGAAGGACAAACCCCGGTTGGTGCAGGACTATTGTTAAATACGGAGACAAATATATTGGGCTATGGTTTTGTGAGGTTTAGTGGATCGATTGCCTAAAACTATAGAATGACTATTGGCCCCTGCCTGACTACAGTTGAACTACACGGCTATAATATGGCAGGGGGTGACTTGCACACTCAATTAATGGGCTACCATAGCGGATCTCCAATCAAGTCATCAAGGTTGTTTTTTCTGCTTTTATTTCAGCGATTATTATGCGCTGTTCGCAATAACAACATCTGCGGTGAAATATTGAGAATTCACTCAAGCGATCGCCTAACACTTCAAAGTCCATGTCATACTTAAAAATCAAACGGTAAAAATAATATGCAGCCCCCTGCAAGAATCCTCCCAAGTACAGGCTGTAGTCGCTCTCTCTCCATTCGTTTATTTCGGCCACCGACTTGAATTCGGTAAAGAATTCTTCTAAGCAATACCCGTTTGTGCCTGAGTAATAATTATTCATCATGCTTGCTTTATGCTCAATTACACAAAATAACAAAACCACTTAGCTTTATTCCGACTTTTCCTTATATTTCCATCCGCTTATGGGAGGGAATAAGAGGTAACAACCCTCTCTGTTAATTTTTTTTTTTCTCGCTTTATGTACTACGGAGACGCGTGGCGTCGCGCGTCGCGTGTGGTGTGGCGTCTCGCGGCGCGTCACTTCTACGTAAACGCCATCGCTTCTCCGTAACACTCTCATACAACGCCATATGTTTGAATTTAGTGCGGTCCGCGCCGCCCAACGCGACGCGCGACGCCACGCGTCTCCGTAAATGAGGCCGTACGCAGGGTCTAAAGTAACCTAACACGAACGAGATGACGGGAGCTGAAGGCCTGCGTGCACTGTATATCGCCATGCACACGCGAACTATATTTTGATTTTTTTCTTCTTTACTGGGATATTTTTCTGTACCCGGCGCAACTTCACCACTTGTAGGGACGATAGCCAGAGGCTGCCTTCTGGGCAGCTACACTCGAACTGATTATCAAAAAGCTTTGCAAAAACATCTTATTTTTATGTTCTAAATTCATATTATCTTTCAAGTAAAACTCATTGCCAGTATTTTTTATAGGTAAGCAGGTTGCCTTCTAGTTAAGCAGAGTCCTCACACTACATAGCTCCAGAAATTATTACTGTTTATTATTGACTATTAGACTATTGATATAGTGTATGTTTGTAATTTTTCTGGCTTTTTCAGCATTGCCCCTTTTTTAGAAAGACTATTTAAATTCAAATTCAGATTCAAAAACTTTATTTCGAGCGAAAACTCATATAGGGTTAGTAACAATGTGCTTAAAACCTAAGTTCTTCGCTTGTATGTATGGTCACATTATGTATAGGCGAATAACGTAGGTATATGACATCCCTTTAAACACGTAGTTATATTTCCACTTACACTCGGTCAATATCCCTTTATTCAAGTCCAGTTTTTATCACAAATTAACAATTCAATCAAACCCGCCATATTCTTACTCCTCGATCCTTGATCTCTCTCTTTCTTCGCGCCCAAAAACTAGTGCTTAGTGTTACGTCAAATTGACATTTGTCAAAGTCTTTTCAAACCATAGCTCTCGTGACAACGAATCGTTAGAAGTGCCTACACGGCCTCTGACTATTGCGAGGCCGCGAGCATTTAACAATCCTTATATTGGCCAGTCATATCTCACACACCAAAGAAAGTAACATTCTATTTGGATCCGCTCGTCCATTCCTGACATGCATACTCTGCGGTATCATACGGTGTAGACCAGGCGCACAAGATCCTTTAGATCAACCAACAACTCATCATATCATGTGTGGAACGGGCGCACAAGGCCCTTTTCAACCAACCAACTATTCACAGCCTGGCATGGACCGGGCGTGCTGGGCCCCTTCGACCATCCACCTGCGCAACGCGTGGCGTGTACCGGGCGTACTGGGCCCCTTCGACCACCCACCTACTCACAGCGTGGCAATGGACCGGGCGTTCTGGGCCCCTTTGACCATCCACCTGGACAACGCATGGCGTGGACCAGGCGTGCTGGGCCCCTTCAACCACCCAACTACTCTCAGCGTGGCATGGACCGGGCGTACTGGGCCCCTTCGACCATCCTACCTGGAAAACGCGTGGCGTGGACCGGACGTGCTGGGCCCCTTCGACCACCCGACTACTCTCAGCGTGGCATGGACCGGGCGTACTGGACCCCTTCGACCATCCACCTGTACAACGCGTGGCGTGGACAGGGCGTGCTGGGCCCCTTCGACCATCCACCTGTACAACACCAACCTACCTAACGTACCTAGCTCGCAACAGACGTCAGGTCGGTCTCGAAGCACCAAGGGTGCCAGATACCTTCCAGAAGCTTAACACACCATACTATGTCACATATTCCAAACAACAGGTCACCAAAGCACCAAAGGCACCCAGGCTCCCACCTCCCATCAGACAGCACGTCGGTCTCGAAGCACCAAGGATGTCAGATTCCTTCCAGATGCTTAACACACCATACTATGTCACATACTCAACAACAGGTCACCAAAGCACCGGAGGCACCAGGCTCCCACCCAGATGCCACCACATAAGCAGCCGTACACCGTTTGCCTGGACAGCAACTGGACTGCAGCTCTAAGACTGGACTGCTTTCAGTGGTGAAGCACCTTTCTACAACGCATAATGTCAATGCTACAACTTCCACTTTAACAAGTACTCTCACTGGCACTATCACAATATTGATTCTCTTTACCCTCAGATATCAATTCAACACTCACGAACAGTCAGACCCAGAATAATCACTTGCAGGCCACGCAAATATCTACTCTACATGAGAATGGGACTCGCGACACACACAGCGCGGCATCCAGAAACTTAGCCACTGCGCCATCAAAATGGCAGTAAAAAATTATGAACAATATAACAACATATAGGCACACTACCAATATGAAGAACTTACAAGATTTCTGAGATACTGTAACTAAATCACTAACCATTATATTATGTTATAACACATTTGCATACCTATCTTTACATTATGACAATTTTATGACACAAAATAACATGTCTGCACTCACCAATCCATGTCTGCAAGCAGATGAGTATAGCGCACCCTTAACTCACCAACCAAGTTCAAGCTTCAAGCTATAGGATACCACAAAGACCCCATGTCCAGCAGGTGCGCCAGCAATTACCAGACCAACAAGGTAACAAACACACACAGCAAATAAAAATCTATCATCACTAGTAAATTGTAAAATGCCCAGGCTAAGAGTAAGATACACAGTCAAAGAGTAACAGCAAAGATAATCATACTATGTTTCATAAGACAAAAGTTGAGACTTTTGTGAAAGCCATAATTATCCATAATTTGAAACAACCTTGAATCTGTAATGTGCAAACAATAGCTTTTTTTTTTCTTCACTTAAGTTCTATTAAAAGACAAAAACATTGTGTATTGTAGTGTAGTAGAAGTTCAACGGCTACGAATAGTAATTTTTGTTTAACCGACTGCAGTAGAACCACAAAAGGGTGGTAATGTTTTGTCCAATGAATTATAATAAGAATAAAGTGACCTTACCAGTTACTGTAGATACTTTCCGTAATCAGATGTTTGGTAAATCTGAACTTTATCATGCGCATCACATTCTTCAACTAAGACTTTATTACCATTACTTTTAACACACCATACTACCAGGCAGGTAGAGTTAAGAATCCCATCACTTGTGGTACTTTTCAAACTTGTTAACCATGTTTCCAAAATAGTCATGATTATCTCCAGGCCATGATTTGCAAAATCAAGCATTGATTTTAGTTCCTGGTTTTTGTACCAACTTATTGGAATCCTTCCAGTATTCTTACAATTAAATTAACAGCTGAGCTCAAAAGCCTGAAGCATTGATATAAAACAAACCATTTTCAGGCACTTTTCAACTAAACTAAAATTACTGGCTTTAGTGAAAATGATAATTATGAGAATTTCGTTATCTTCATTAGTTTAAACTAGTTACAATTATTGTAAACTCTCCAAATTTAATTAAGAATGAAATGAGACCATTCAATAAGCTTTCAAACCATCATGACTTAACTTTATGGATGAGGAATGTTTTCCAGGTAGGTACTCCTTGTGCTACAAATAAGATTATGTTCTGACCGAATACACGTCACACTAACTCTTCACTTAATTGAGGTTTCCAGCTACCAACTTTCTTTCAGTAGGTAACTTCACTGATCACAAGTTGTTCGATTGTTATTTCACTAGTCTTTTCAATAAAAAGCCCTTAGATCCCACGATCTGATGTAGGGAATACTGTGTAATTGTCAGGAAAAGCCATTAGTTTAGCCATGGGTTCTTTTCGGGCTAATACGAGTTAGACAAACCAACTTCTTCGCTTGTATGTAGGGTCACATTATGTATTGGCGAATAACGTAGGTATATGATATTCCACTAAACACGTAGTTTTATTTACACGAACACTCGGTCACTATCACTTTATTCAAGTCCAGTTTTTATCACAAATTAACAATTCAATCAAACCCGCCATATTCTTACTCCTCGATCAATGACCTCTCTTTCTTCTTCGCGCCAAAAACTAGTGCTTAGTGTTACGTCAAGTTGACATCTGTCAAAGTCTATTCTATTCTATATTTATATATGGCAAGCAAAGCCGATGTCGACTATTCTGCCAATGTCTAAAGTTAAATGGAAGAGCAGGTATATTTTAATAACAATCTAAAAAGAAGGAACTGTAGACACAAACTAAACTGCTTGATTGATACAGTTGACACTTGTTGGGTTAGTACGGGACTGAAAAAAACAGAAAAAAAAATACATATATAATATAATTGTTAACACATTAAAGATACGTTGCCACACTTAAATAAATGGTATTTGGAAGTTTTGTGAGACTCATAATTTTATATTATTGTGGCGGATGAAAATCATTAACGCCACAAGGAGATCTGGGGAGGAATAAGTCAGAAGAGATGGGAAATTTATTGGGAGAGGGATCTTCAGTTTAGAGAGACGGCGGTATAGATCAAGTGAGGAGTCATTATTTGGACATACAAAAAATATGTGATCCAAGGTACCCTCGCCTAATCCGCACTCGCAGAGAGAGGAGTCACGTATGCGGATTTTATGAAGAAAGACAGGGGTACAGCAAAAACCTAAACGGATTCTGCAAAGGACAGATATAGCGGGTTTTGGGAGACCTTTCTAAAACCAAAGAACCATGGTTTTGGATTTATGACCGGTTGGACAGCATGGAAGAATTTGCCTTTCTTCCTGCTAGACATATTCCAATGTGCCTGCCATGAATCCTGGAGACTCAATTTGGAGAGGGACAACAACTCAGGTGAGTGTTATGTGAGATATCAGCCGTTACAGATGAACAGGCATCTTTAGCCAATGCATCAACATGTTCATTACCCTTGATGCCGCAATGACTAGGTATCCAAACTAGCTGAACATCTCTTTGACTATTAGCACAAGTTAGTAAAGTATTTTTGATTTTTAATATAAGAGGGCTATGTAATTTACTTTTGAAAGGACTTTGTTCCAGGGCCTGCAAACAACTAAGAGAATCTGTAAATATAACGGCTTTCTCAATGTTATTGTGTGACTCTATAAAGAGACAAGCTTCCAATATAGCCACACACTCGCCTGTGAATACAGAAGACTCCTTAGGACACTTGAACTGTAAACGATTCTAGAGCTTTGGAAATATACCGCAGCTCCAGTGTTGTTAAAACTATTTAATTTCGAAGCATCAGTGAAGAACAGTTGAAAACCATTCCATCTCTCGCCCACCACCGCATTGAAGGCCGAATTAGCTGATGGGGATATTTTGGATATACCAATATTATAGATAATTTTGGGGGTAAAAAATAATACTTCGTAAGCAAAGTCAAAAAGGGGTAATCTAGGATGCTGGAGAATCGGACAATCTAAATTTTGAACACTCCGAAATGCTTTTATAATTAATGGGATTTCTTTATTTCTCCAATAATTTGAGCATCTGCATAAGGCGTCTAGCTCATGCAATCTAACTATAAGGGGATGGGACGACCTAGAGATAAGCCTAGATAAAAAACGGGTGGCAAGATATTGTCGTCTTAAGGCAAGGGGGGGTTCGGCACATTCAACCTGCAATGCGTTAACGGGGGAGGACTTCATGCAACCGGAGATGATCCGAAGGCACTTGGACTGAACTCTATCTAACCCCGCCAAAGCACCTTTGTTACAGGGCATCAAGTGATACGTTCCATAGTCCAGAACACTACGGACTAAGGCGTTGTACACTAACTTCATGGTGTAGGGGTGAGCACCAAACCAAACACCCGCTAAAACTTTTAAAATTGAGATAACTCTTTCGCATTTTTTAATGAGGGAATTTATGTGAGGCTTGCCTGTTAATTTAGAATCTAAAAAAAACGCCTAAAAACTTAACTTTATCTACTATAGGGATATTATGACCTAAAATGCTCACTGATATCTGAGGGAACTGTCTTTTGCGAGAGAAAATTACTGCCGAGCTTTTTGGTGCGGAGAGGGAAAGACCATGACTTAAAAGCCACCGGCTCAGAGAGTCCAAAGAGAGGCATAGAGAAGAAGCCGCGTCAATGATGGAGGAATCTGTCACGTATAGAACAATGTCATCGGCGTATTGCAGGATCTGACAATTATTGTTTAGGCAAGACCCAATATCGGCCGTATACAGATTGTACAGCAGGGGGCTGAGGACAGAGCCTTGAGGGAGTCCCCTCCACGCCTGCCTCTTATCGAACTCCTCTCCCTGAACTCTAAGAACCAATGACCGGGACAAAAGGAGTTCACATATACACTGTATCATCTTTGCCGGTAGACTCAGCTGTTGCAATTTTTGCCTGAGTACAGGAAGAAGTACGTTGTCGTATGCGGAGGAGATGTCAAGGAAAGCGGCAACAACAGATTGATTTCTGGAGAGGGCCAAACGGATATCCGTGACTAGGACGCCAACACTATCCATAGTACTGAGCCCTTTCCTAAAGCCAAATTGGAAATTCGGCAGTAAATCTCTCGATTCGACTAACCACTCCAGACGATTTTTTATAAGGTGTTCCAGCAGCTTGGCTAGGACTGAAGATAAGGCTATTCGGATCATTTGCATGTTTGCCAGGTTTCAGTAATGGAATGATGATCTGTAGCTTCCACTGATCTGGTACCCAGCCATGACTATAGCAGAAGTTAATTATGTTTAAGAAATACATTTTCGCCTTGTCGCCAGAGTGAGAAATAAAAGAATATGGCACACCGTCAATACCAGGAGCTGAGTCCCGGACATGACGGAGTACACTCAGTTCTTCCAAAGTAAATGGCGCATCAAAGGGATCCGCTGCTGAATTAGATAAGGGAACATTCACACATTCAGAATAGAGGGGAACATATGGTGGTGCTATTTTGTCAAAGAAAAGTTCAGCTGCTTCCCTAGTTACTGGCGAAGTGGTAGAAGGGGGACAACCTCGCCTAAACCTATTGACGCTTTTCCAGACTGCTGAAATTGTAGTAGAGGGGGACAAGGAGGTACAAAATTGAACCCAGCCAGCACGTTTCTTCTTGCGAAGAAGACGTCTGACCATGGCATTACACTGGAGATAAGCCAAGAGATTACTGTTACTCATATCAGCATTGTAGCGCCTCTCGGCCTCATTCCTGGTTTTAACTGCTGAGGTGCATTCTGGATCCCACCACGGAGGTGAAGGGATTTTGTTTCTGGCACTGTTTCTCAGCGGAAAAGAGGAATCTGCACTCGAGGTAACAGCTGTGACAAAACCCTCATAGCAACTTTTGGCATGGCAGTGACCAGAAGGGTCTGATAAACATGAATTTAAATTTGGAAGTGAATCAATTTTTTCCTCCAATAGTGATACAAATTTAGTCCAATCTGGTTTGGACAGGTTATATTTCAAAAGTGGAGGAGAAGTTTTTTCTAAATAAGTTCTATTAATTAAAGATATAACAATAGGATAATGGTCACTACCATGCGACAAAGTTGTACATTCCCAGTGAGTTGATGCAGCCAATTCAACCGAACAAAATGTAAGGTCTACACAACTCTTTTGTTGACCGGGAGGGGAACGACGAGTTGGACAGCCATTATTCAGAATGCAGAGTTCTAGATCATCCAACAACTCAATCAGAGCTACACCGAAGGCATCACAGCGTTCAGATCCCAATCTATAATGGTGGCAATTAAAGTCACCCATGACCATCAATGGGCCTTGCACATTGGTTAATATGTTTCTTAAAACAGCTATGAAATCAGGGTGAGGGTGTGCAATATAGATAGAAAACACTGTGATGGCCTCAACCCTTCCTGCTACAATACTCAAATTGCCCTCAAGTACAGGCAAAGAAAAGGGAGAAAGTGGGACCCGATTATTAACGAAGAGAGCCGACCCTCCGTACCCATCGGATCTATCACACCTAAGGATATTAAAATGTGGCATACGGAAGCTAAGACTTGGGGTGAGCCAAGTCTCAGCTATGGAACAAGCCAAGGGCTTGTATTTATTCAAGAGGAATATGAGGTCGTGCTTTTTATGCCACACGCTCCTCACATTCCACTGGAGAAATATTTGGTGGGACGATATTTTTAAAGGATAATAGGAGAGATATAAGTTGATCGGCAACGTTGGACGGTAATTGAGAGTTACTAGAAGATGAAATAAGTGAAGGTAAAAGTTTAACTAAAAGTTCAATGACTGAAACAGTATTATTGATGGGGATATTATCATTGATAGCACAGCCATTAGACTGTGAAGATTGAGAAATATTTACTATTTGCTGATGAGCAGCTTTATTATAAGATTGGGAAAGTGGGGCATGGGTCCTAGGCTTGAGAGTGACGGTTTTTCTGTATGACTGTGATTTAGTGACATTGGCATAGTTGCGGGAGACTGCTGGAATTGTTTTGCTTGCCTCAACATATGAGACTGATTTCTCAGCCATGACTGTCTTGATGGCTTTCTGCCTACCATGCTCGGGGCAAGACTTGCTATTAGCGAAGTGGTTACCCGAACAAAGCACACAGAATGCCTCGCCCTCAGAAATGTTGTAGCGATTTGCAGCATTATTGCAGCGATTTGCAGCATTATTGCAGCGTGGATTCGACCTACACACGTTTGCAACATGCCCAAATCGACAGCATTTACGGCATTGGATAGTAGAGTAGATGTATTGTTCAACAGGGAGGGATGTGTAGCAGCAAAACACTCGTTTAGGTAAGGCTTGTCCGTCAAATGTGAGTACACAAGTCTCTGTAGGCTTCCACTCTACTATTCCTTCAGTCTGAACCTTCCGGTTGATGCTGCGCGCTTTTAAAATTTGGCCAAAGCCAGTGGGCACAGCCAAATATGTAAGAGCCTCTTCTTCGCTTATATCCGAAGGAACCCCTGTCACAACGCCCATTCTCGTAATATTAAATGTAGGAATTGTAGCTGTATAACCGTGTTTAGATAGCAAACCGTTAACTAAAAATGCGTTTGAGTCCTGAGGAGATGAAAACTCAACCGATACCTTATTTCTTCCGACTTTATTGACTCCGCCACGAACGATGTTAGCTATCTTGTTAATTATTAAAAACTTCCCAAAGTTCACGGGATGCAGAGTGGTGCCAGCATTAACCTGAGTCTCAACTCGAGAGACATGCACAATATATGGTCCCTTATCCATAACCGAGTATCTTACACGGCCAATTTGGCTCTTAGGAGTGTCATTCTGAATTTCGACAGTTAATTATTTCGACAGAGTCTCAATTTCGAAAAACAGTAGTTCGACAACTCATTGCTTCGACAGAACATATATTCGACTAGCATTAGTTCGACAGATTATACTTCGACAACACACATCTTCGAAGAACACTGCTTCGACAAAACCATTCCTCGATATGCACTTGTTCGGCGGATCTCTAGTTCGACGGAACATAACTTCGACATAATACTGCTCTGAAATGTGACAATACGATCACGTGTCGGCGTTTCGGACTAAATTGAACTGGCTGCTGATTCGGCGTCGTCGAGATACTCATATACTATTTCTTCTCTTTACTATCCTACACAATCCTAATTCTCCTCAATACCTTCGTGAACGCTTTGGGTACCCGAGGGGTAAACCATGTCGCACTTCCACTTCTCTTCTCCTTCGTACCCCACGTCACACTTCTAGCCGCTATGATGGCTTCTTCTCTGTTACTGCAGTGCGTCTCTGGAACTCTCTACCACATTCCCTACGCGACAGCCCTTCTCTGAATTTCTTCAAGAGGAAAATCAAGGATCATTTTCTGACTCGCACTTGATCGGTTCTTTTTTTTACGTAATGTCTCGCGGGCGTTGGTAGCCTTTTTGACCCCTACAGACTCGAATAAATAAATTGTACATGCTGAAATCGGAAAACCTGATTTTCGGGCGAGAGTAGAGTAGCTTCGCGCATGCAAAAACTAATAGGCAAGAAGTTATTGTAGTCAGTCATACTCGATTTTTTCGAAGGAAATATTTATTTATTTATTAAAACTTTATGCACAAATACAAAGGCGGACTTAATGACTTAGGTATTTCCTACCAGTCGACCTTAGGGTGGTGCAGAGATAAAACATGGCAGGTGCAATTAACTGAAAGAACGAGTAGAAAAATAAAATAAAAAGAAATTACTAAACTTACTACTTAAAAATATATACTTAGATACATACATATTTATTGTTCCGTATGGTGCCGGACGTAAAGAATTTCACCATCCCATGTCTTCCCGTGGGTGTCGTAAGAGGCGACTAAGGGACAAACCAGAGAATGGGCAGCAGCGTTCTCTGTGCTTCTATAACAACCATACTGCGATCGCCAACCCGCCTGCCAAGCGTGGCGATTATGGCAAAACCCCCCCCAATGAATAGCACAAATAAAAAATGGCCCCTGGTACCCGGCAGCTTGCCTACCCTCGACTACGGTAGCGGTCGAGGCTACGGCATGGCAAGGGGTGCTAAGAATCTCCGGACGAGATCCGGCTACCCCAACAATCACCGACGACTGGACCTGGCAACGTACAACACGCGCACACTTCGGACCGACGAGAAGGTCACCGAACTCGAGGAGGAACTGAGCAGGTTGCGATGGAGTATTATAGGGTTATCTGAAGTCCGAAGAGAGGGGGAGGACTCGATAATCCTCAAATCCGGTAACCTACTCTATTTCCGAGAAGGTGACCGGCAGTCCCAGGGTGGTGTCGGGTTTATCGTCCACAAGTCCCTTGTGAACAACGTGGTGAAGATCGAGAGTGTGTCGACCAGGGTGGCGTACCTTATACTCACAATATCCTCAAGATATTCGCTGAAGGTCATACAGGTCTACGCCCCAACCTCGGCACACCCCGGCGATGAGGTAGAGACCATGTATGAGGATATCTCCAGAGCCATGCATGGTTTCAAAACTCACTTCACCGTTGTCATGGGGGACTTCAACGCGAAACTGGGCAAACGAGACGAGGATGAGCTGCAAGTGGGGCAATTTGGAGTTGGACAACGGAACCACCGGGGTCACCTACTGGCCAGTTTTATGGAGAAGGAGGGCCTCTATATGATGAACTCCTTCTTCAAAAAGCGTGAACACAGGAAGTGGACCTGGCAGAGCCCCGATGGTGCAACAAAAAATGAGATCGACTTCATCATGTCAACCAAGAAGCAAATGTTCAATGATGTCTCTGTGATCAATTCGGTAAAAACCGGGAGCGATCACCGCATGGTAAGAGGCACATTGAACATTAATATTAAGCTTGAAAGGTCTCGACTGATGAAGTCCACGCTCCGGCCAGCACAGATCCAAGTCCAAAACCCCGAGAGCTTTCAGCTCGAACTCCAGAATCGTTTCGAGTGCCTAGGGAGCTCCGTGGATGAATATAGCAATGGGTTCGTGGAAGCTGTCCATACGGTCGGGTCTAAGTTTTTCAAGACCCGTCGTACAGATAGAAACAAAAAGCTCTCAGATCACACCCTCAAGCTTATGAAGGAGAGGCGTGAGATGATCCTGCAGTCTTCAGATGAGGCGTGCAAATACCGGCAGCTCAATAGACAGATCTCTAAATCCTTGAAAAGAGACCTCCGACGCTTCAATACCGAGCGTATTAAAGACGCTATCGAGCGAAATAAAGGCTCCAAGGTGTTCTCAAGGGACCTGGCTATTGGGCAGAGCCAACTCACGAAACTGAAGACCGACGATGGCAGGATCGTATCCGCCAAACCGGAGCTTCTCAGGGAGATCGAGACATTCTATGGGCAGTTGTACACTTCGATCAGCAAGCCCGTTGCGAGTCTAGCAAACGACCCAAGAGCTAGATTGACCCGACACTATACCGAAGATATCCCAGACGTCAGCCTGTACGAGATTAGGATGGCTCTGAAACAGCTCAAAAACAACAAGGCGCTGGGTGATGACGGAATTACGGCCGAACTCCTGAAGGCGGGTGGAAAACCGGTCCTTAGGGCCCTTCAGAAACTATTTGATTCCGTCATACTCGAGGGCAAAACGCCACAGGCATGGTGCAGGGGTGTGGTGGTACTCTTCTTCAAGAAGGGCGACAATGCCCGGTTGAAGAACTATAGGCCCATCTCACTTCTTAGCCATGTCTACAAGTTGTTTTCAAGAGTCATCACGAATCGTCTCACGCGCAGGTTTGACGATTTCCAGCCCCCCGAACAAGCCGGATTCCGAAAAGGCTTTAGCACCGTAGACCACATACATACGCTGCGGCAGGTTATACAGAAGACCGAAGAGTATAACCTGCCTCTCTGTTTAGCGTTTGTGGACTACGAGAAAGCCTTCGATTCGATAGAGACTTGGGCTGTACTGCAGTCTCTCCAACGGTGCCAGATCGACTACCGGTACATTGAGGTGTTGAAGTGTTTGTACAAAAACGCCACCATGTCAGTCCGTCTTCAGGATCAGACCTCGAAACCAATCCTACTCCAGCGCGGCGTGAGACAGGGAGACGTCATTTCTCCGAAACTGTTCACTGCTGCGCTGGAGGATGTCTTCAAGGTTCTGGACTGGAGGGGGCTGGGCATCAACGTTAATGGCGAGTACATTACTCACCTTCGGTTTGCCGACGACATAGTGGTCATGGCTGAGACCATGGAGAGCCTCAGTAAAATGCTCGATGACCTCAGTAGAGCTTCCGAAAGAGTGGGTCTTAAAATGAACATGGACAAAACCAAGATCATGGTGAATGCCCATGTAACACCCACTCCTATCAAGGTCGGAGACTCTACTCTCGAAGTTGTTGACGATTATGTCTACCTGGGACAAACGGTCCAGTTGGGTAGGTCCAATTTCGAGAAAGAGGTCAACCGTCGAATCCGACTCGGCTGGGCGGCGTTCGGGAAGTTGCGTGGTATCTTCTCGTCCAATTTACCGCAGTGTCTCAAGACAAAAGTCTATGACCAGTGTGTGTTGCCAGTGATCACCTATGGGACCGAGACGTGGTCGCTCACAATGGGCCTTATCAGAAAGCTCAAAGTTACCCAAAGGGCAATGGAGAGGGCTATGCTCGGAATTTCCTTGCGTGATCACGTCAGGAATGATGATATCCGCAGGAGAACCAAAGTTACCGACATAGCCCGAAGAATTGCCAAACTTAAGTGGCAGTGGGCAGGGCACATTGCTCGCAGAACGGATGGCCGATGGGGCCGAAAGGTTCTGGAATGGCGACCGCGAACCGGAAGACGATACGTTGGAAGGCCTCCCACTAGGTGGACTGATGACCTGGTTAAGGTTGCGGGAAGGCGCTGGATGCGAGACGCACGGGATCGGTCAATGTGGCGACGCCTGGGGGAGGCCCATGTCCAGCAGTGGACGTCTTTCGGCTGAAATGATGATGATGATGATGACATACATATAGATATAAAATTTATACATATACAATTATCATTGAGAAACCGAATCCAACAAACTAACTGTGTCAAGTTTCTGCAATAAATGTATGTCTGATTTTTCGGCAATAAATGTATAGGGGTCTCATTATCCTAGTGTGCCCAGGGCCTCCAATAGGTTTAAGTCGGCCCTGCCTCGTCGGTTTTGTTTTCTTTCTTTTAGATTGGTCACTGCCTGCCTACAACTTCATATAAAGCGAAATTCAATTATTATTGTCACATTTCAGAGCAGTTTTATGTCGAAGTTATGTTCCGTCGAACTAGAGATCCGCCGAACAAGTGCATATCGAGGAATGGTTTTGTCGAAGCAGTGTTCTTCGAAGATGTGTGTTGTCGAAGTATAATCTGTCGAACTAATGCTAGTCGAATATATGTTCTGTCGAAGCAATGAGTTGTCGAACTACTGTTTTTCGAAATTGAGACTCTGTCGAAATAATTAACTGTTGAAATTCAGAATGACACTCGGCTCTTAGGCTGTTTGTTAGGGGATGTCAGCGTAGATGTTTCTGCGTTATTAGGACGTTTACGTGAGGTTTGCGAGGTTTCCATTTCGGAAACGCTGCAGACCACATCCGCAAACTGCGATAGAGGATTCGGCGAGGGAGTAAAAAGAGGTAAGGAAGCTGGGATGTCCGGCGGATCAGGGTCGGGCGGTTTATTCCTGTCCATTTTGAGCTAAACTAATATAAAAGGGGACAAACACAGTACCTACCTGTTAACAAACACAAGGACAACACACTTTTACACAAAAACAAGTCCAAAGGTACCAAACTTTAAAACAAAACCACAAGTACTTGGAACTACACGTGCTTTCCCAGAAACCTGTGGCGAGAATCATCTGTCAAAGTCGTTCCAAACCATAGCTCTTGTCAGAAGGAAATCTTTAGAAGTGCCTACAACCGTATTAAATAGTAAATATGAATCAATTACCAAATATTATGATTGTTTGACCAACGTTTGCGTCGAAATTAGAAAATAGAAGCGAACGCGCCAACTATTGTAACAAACATCGACTGTTCTGGAACAGAGAATGCATGGAGTAGTTTGTAAAGCTTTTTTTTTAGCTTTCCTAATGACCCATAGAAAACGAAATAAAGGAACCCCGAAATTTCGTATATAGTGTTTTTAACCTTATTGCTGAAATTTTAAGTTGCATATTTAAATATTTTTGTACCTACATATAACTTTTTTTTTTATAATCTGTCTCGCGTTGGACCACTACCTCGGCTGATGTTAAGCGATGATGTGGTCTAGTCTGACTTTTAATTTTCAAATTTTCAAGCAAACCCTACCCTACCTACCTTCCTACCCTAGCTACCCGCCCACGTACATATATATTTTTTAAACTGTCTCTTTATTCGAGCGAACAAAACAAAAAAATAATTATTAAAATCGATCCAGCCGTTTTTGAGTTTTATCGAGACCAACGAACAGCAATTGATTTTTATAATATAGAAATATAGGTAGATAAGTGTGTGTGGCCAATTGAGAGACTTATATTCGTTCATGATTCTTAATCTAGTATTTTATAGATCGAGGATATAAAAAAAGAAATTAACGTTTCGACTCCACTCGTTCCTTGTCCAAGCAGCGAGCTCGAACATAAATTTTGGATATTCGAATTTCGAATTGCTTTTTTTGGCACATTGCAATTTAGACTTTAATACTTGCGTGTAAGACTAAATTTGTATCGAGCTCATAATTTTTTTATTGCTTTTTGTACATAGTTATGTGAATGCAACTTTAAACATAGCATTTAAGGTTGAATTTGCATTAAAGTATATTTATTTTAAGTAGAATTCTTAGAATTACCTAAACACAATTGGCGTCAGTTTTAAAGATAAGTTTTGTATGCGATCCTATATCTAGTGTATTCTTCATCGAAGCTTCAGAGGGAGCGCGCCAGTGGGTAAGATTTTTACATGCCACTTATTTCCTTCACTTTCACATGTTTCCTCAAAGCGGTTTTTAAATTGACTATTTTTCAATTTTGCTTAATATGCTTTACCTCGCGAATTCATTCACATGAAACTTCAAACCCTGTGCTATTATCGTTGTAGTGGAATTTGGAGAATTCTTTCTTCTCAGCGGACGTTGACGTCGTACGAGTACAGAGTCCAAAACAGAGAGAGGCGTTTTAAGTTTGCAGTTTTATTTCGAAAGATTCAAGTATGTAGTTAGGTGCTTAGTTTGTACCTGCTACTTTTATTTAAGTGCCTACGTTTTTCTTAAAATACTATAAAGTTTTGAATAGATACATAATACTTATATATTTTCTTGTACTGTCAACGGTTACTGGTCATACCAAAACAAGTAAAAATAAAAAAGAAACAAAACATTCTTTTTAAACTACAAAATTTATCTAGGAGTATAAAAGCTTATATCGACAATCTATCGAACACGTAATTATTACACGATATATTGCGAAAATACGCCGATTCAAACAGTAAAACGCCCATAACTTTTGAGCGGCTGAACCAATTTTCATTAAAGAACACTCTCGATAAACTCACCTTACAAACAAAAAATAAACAAAATCGAAATCGATTCATCCGTTTAGGAGCTATGATGCCACAGACAGAAACACAAACACACACGTCAAACTTATAACAAAACGTAAAAAACAAAATTAATAATATAGAAAAATTATGAATAATTCTTGCGGGAAGTATGGCAGACATCTAAGTATACATACATCATCTGCCTAGCCGTTATCCAACTATGTTCGTGTCGAAAAAAATATTGGAAATCGAACGAAAGTTCTCATATTTTTATTTTTCCAAGTATCCGGTCTGATGTATCCTTATCGAAATAAGCGAACACAAAAGAGCAGGATGGCAGGAATGCGAAGGCAGAAGTGACACGGGTCATATTATAAGAGACTTCAACGAAAGGCGCCACGACGACGAGAGCGGCGACCCTAGTTCTCCTAATTAGAGCTGTCTCCTTAATTGACTTGTAGACACCCTCTAATATTTTACTATACAATGTTGGGCACACACTCGTGGTTATTGACATTTCTTAAGTTAGTTACACTTGATTTAACGAAGCTATTCAGCATTGATTAATTTAGCCTATATCAGCTGATTCTACTAATATTATAATATTAAAAAAAGTTTGTATGCTTGTGTTTCAATCACGCAAAAACGGCTGCACGGATTTGAATTAACTCTTGTACACACAATTATATTATAGCCAGGATTATAACAAAGTTGCTTGTCGCGTCTGTCTGTATATCCGCTACGAGTAACTCCTCATAAACCGAGCAACGGATTTCGATGCGGTTTTCACTAATAGAAAGAGCGATAAACGAGGTAGGTTTTTAGATTCTGCCACCGGCTTCGCCTGCGTGAAAAGTCAACTCAGGATAAAAAGTTGTGCCAAATTTCATCCAGATCCACTCAACCGTTCTAGCGTGATTGAGTAACAAATATACATCCACACATCTATCCAAACTTTCACATTTATAATATTAGTAATATTTTAGAACCATGCGAAGCCGGGGCGGGTCTCTAGTGGGATACTAAAACACGTTCCCTTGGAATAATAAAACACTTTTCTCTCGAGCGAAGATTCGGGGAGAAAGTAGACAGTAAATAATAATATGTTGAGGTTTCAAAACATCTTTCTTTTGACCCCCATCAATATAAAACAATCTAATAGAATAAATAAATAAACATGTAACATTTATTCCTTTTAAGAATCGGTTCATTTTGATTAGTTTGTTGGCTAGGTTATTGTTGATTCAGCGCACTGGGCGACTGTTCAAACGGTTGCCAAGTCGCTCAGTGCAAGTAACCGGTAAAACTTTTGGTTTTATTGTTTCTGACTTGTGAGCGGTGAGAATTGCCAATAAATGTATTTGCTAGAATTGTAATTATTTGGTGAAATGTCGCGAAAGCTCACTGAATGTAGACTTCGTGTTTATAGTTAAGTTTATCGCTTTATTGTTTATTTTAGCTCACTTCCTTATGCACTTGTAGGTTTTAGAAATAGGTTTACTAATGACTATATTCTCATAATTAAAATACAAAGGGTAAAAACCCTATTACTAAGACTCCACTGTCAGTCCGTCTGTCTATTTGTCTGTCACCAGGCTGTATCTCATGAACCATGATAGCTAGACATTTGAAATTTTCACAGATGATGTATTTCTGTTGCCGCTATAACAACATATACTAAAAACAGAATAAAATAAATATTTAAGATGGGTTCCCATACAACAAACCTGACTTTTTGCCTTTTTTTGCGATAATGGTACGGAACTCTTCGTGTGCGAGTCCGACTAGCACTTGGCCGGTTTTTTTATAATTCTAGGGGTAGTAAAGACTCCGTGCAGTGGGGGTGCTCCAATTTGTTTTTTTTACTTATTATCTATTTAATGAGTATCATTTGTATTTTAAAGTAAATATAATGAACTTAAGTGTATTAAATGTTGAAATTTTTAACTTAGATATGTTCATGAATAACTATCGACGTGTTCAATCATTCGATATTAAAATCACTCGGCATTTAAATCTTAGACATTTTAAGCTTAGGTATAACAATTTTCGGTATTCGATATTTCTATACAATCAATATTTAAATTTTCGAATTTCGAAACATTGACATTTTACTCGTGGGTATTTTAATTTTTGACGTTCAGATAAATATTTACCTTTAAAATTATTATGACGAATAAATATTATGCCTAAAATATGTATAAAGCACCTCCAAATTATGTCAAAACAAATTAGACTAAATGATAGTTATGCTAACCTTTGCATTAACCCAAAGTACTATTATGCCACAGTATTATTATACCAATAAAATTTATAAGAAAACGTTATGCCTAAAAATTTATGCCAAGAGGGAGACTCCCTTAGAAATAGTTATATAAGCTACAGCATCTTAAAACCCGATCATGAGCATCGGTGAATCATAAATAGCCATCTGTTTGTATTTGGTAAGCCTCAGCTGGTCATTTCAGCGAGCAGTTTTTACAAGTCATCAGCTAAATTTCCACTTCTGTCATTGTTATTGTACAGGAAAACCGTATAAATATCTTTGCATAATACACGAAGTAATAGAGACGCAAATAGGTAATTAATATTCGAGCAGAAAAATATTAATGTCTCATACTTTTCTTAATGGGTCTAGAGGATAAATGGGGATGAGGAAGAGGGGTGCTTGTTAGGCCCCAAGAGGCTATTTACAATGCGTGTTCTTAAACTCAAAAAACGGTCAATTGCTAAGTGATTACATTACAATATCGGAGGTCATTAGTGTGCATTACAACACGTTCGTGCTCACGAGGCGAGGGCGAACCATTGTGCTTGGAGGACGTCTATTATTAACAAGATTTCTGGACTCCATCATCGCTTCCTGATTCCAAGAGGGTATGGAGGTAAATGAGGCACCTCCCCAAATGTGAGGGTTGCGTGTGAGCTGCTATTATTTCTGCATGAAGCCTCACCTTGCTTGATATGGGAAGGTCGATAAAAAACTTACCGAGTAATTTGAGGTCGCGACCTTGCTATTCATATGATATCGACTTTTCCATAGTGTTTTTTCGCCACTGTAAAAAGTACAAGCGTGAACAAAATATGAGTGACAGATAAAAGGGCTCCGTGTCATTTTCCAAAGCGATATTAAATGGCAAGGCACTCCGGAACCGTGGTCCCACTGCGATGTCCCACTGGTGGGACAAAACTTTTTCGTGGTCCCACCAAACACACACTTGACCGTTTTGTTACAATGTGGTATGTAATAGTCACTACTTTCTTGAAATAAAATAATAAGTAAACGAGATAAAATATAAATAATTAAAAGGCAATAAAATTAAAATAATTCCAGCATTTTTTTTTTCCGCAAAGCTTCTAAATAATGGCCAACTGAAATTTCGCCGTGAACTAACTGCAATTGAAGTTCTATAATTTCGTCGTCTTTTTCTATTTTGATTTTTCTTCGTTGTTGTAATGTTTTATTATGATTTTTAATTTTTTGGTTAGTCACGTTTTGTTGGAGCACTTCAAGGAGTTTTGCCAACGTCACATAGATTTTGTTTATGAACTTGTTTAATAAAGCCTGCCGGCTTTCCATAATATTATTTTTCCTGTGTCTCTCTTGGGCAACACACCATTCATTTATAAAACAATTATTTTTCATCCATGTTTTCTTTACTTACTTTTGTTACTTTTTCTGTTTATAATTTTATGTCAGTATTATCCATAGTTAGGTAATCTTAGTATGCCGCAAAATTATTTTATTGTGCTAGCATAATATTTTCATCATCATCATCATCATCATATCAGCCAAAAGACGTCCACTGCTGGACATAGGCCTCCCCCAAGCGTCGCCACTTTGACCGGTCCCGTGCGTCTCGCAACGAGCGTATCCCTGCAACCTTCACCAGGTCATCGGTCCACCTGGTGGGAGGCCTTCCAACGCAACGTCTTCCAGTTCGCGGTCGCCACTCCAGAAACTTTCTGCCCCATCGGCCATCCGTTCTGCGAGCAATGTGCCCTGCCCACTGCCACTTAAGTTTGGCAATTCTTCGGGCTACGTCGGTAACCCTGGTTCTCTTGCGGATCTCTACATTTCTGATTCGATCACGCAAGGAAACTCCGAGCATAGCCCTCTCCATTGCTCTTTGGGTGACTGTAAGCTTTCTGATGAGGCCTATTGTAAGCGACCACGTCTCAGAGCCATAAGTCATCACTGGCAACACGCACTGGTCATAGACTTTACACACAGAGAGTTGAGACACTGTGGTAATTTAGACGAGAAGATACCGCGCAACTTCCTGAACGCTGCCCAGCCGAGTCAGATTCGATGGTTGACCTCTTTCTCGAAGTTGGCTCTACCCAACTGGATCGTTTGTCCCAGGTAGACATAGTCGCCCACAACTTCGAGTGCAAGTCTCCGACCTTTAATATTAGTGGGTGTAACATGGGCATTCACCATGATCTTGGTTTTGTCCATGTTCATCCTAAGACCCACTCTTTCGAAAGCTCTACCGAGGTCATCGAGCATTATACTGAGGTCCTCCATGGTCTTAGCCATAACCACTAAATCGTCGGCAAACCGAAGGTGAGTGATGTACTCGCCATTGACGTTGATGCCTAGCCCTCTCCAGTCCAGAACCTTGAAGACGTCCTCCAGTGCAGCGGTGAACAGCTTCGGAGATATGACGTCTCCCTGTCTCACACCTCGCTGCAAATGTACGGGTTCCGAGGTCTGATCCTGAAGTCGAACTGACATGGTGGCGTTTTTGTATAAGCACTTCAACACCTCGATGTACCGGTAGTCAATTTGGCACCGTTAGAGAGACTGCAGTACAGCCCGAGTCTCGATCGAATCGAAGGCTTTCTCGTAGTCCACGGAGCTCCCTAGGCTCTCGAAACGTTTCTGGAGTTCGAGTTGAAAGGTCTCGGGGTTTTGGACCTGGATTTGTGCTGGACGGAGCGTGGACTTCATCAGTCGAGACCTTTCAAGCTTAACATTAATGTTCAATGTGCATCTACCAAACGGTGATCGCTCCCGGTTTTCACCGAGTTGATCACAGAGACATCATTGAACATTTGCTTCTTGGTTGACATGATGGAGTCGATCTCGTTTTTAGTTGCACAATCGGGGCTTTGCCAGGTCCACTTCCTGTGCTCACGCTTTCTGAAGAAGGAGTTCATCATGTAGAGGCCCTCCTTCTCCATAAAACTGGCCAGTAGGTGACCCCGGTGGTTCCGACGTCCAACTCCAAATTGCCCCACTTGCAGCTCATCCTCGTCTCGTTTGCCCAGTTTCGCGTTGAAGTCCCCCATGATAACGGTGAAGTAAGTTTTGGAACCATGCATAGACTAGAGATATCCTCATACATGGTCTCTACCTCGTCGTCGGGGTATGCCGAGGTCGGGGCGTAGACCTGTATGACCTTCAGCGAATATCTTGCGGATATTCTGAGCATAAGGTACGCCACCCTGGTCGACACAATCTCGATCTTCACCACGTTGTTCACAAGGGACTTGTGGACGATAAATCCGACACCACCCTGGGACTGCCGGTCACCCTCTCGGAAATAGAGCAGGTTAGGATTTGAGGATTATCGAGTACTCCCCCTCTCTTCGGACTTCAGATAACCCTATAATGCTCCATCGTAACCTGCTCAATTCTTCCTCGAGTTCGGCTATCTTCTCGTCCGTCCGGAGTGTTCGTGTGTTATACGTTGCCAGGTCTAGTCGTCGGTGTTTATTGGGGTAGCCGGGTCCACTCCGGAGATTCTTTGCACCCCTTGCCACGCCATCGCCTCGACCACTACCGTAGCCGAGGGTAGACGGGCTGCCGGGCACTCGGGGCCGTTTTTTGTTGTGCTATTCATATTGTTTTGGGGGGGTTTGCCATAATCGCCACGCTTGGCAGACGGGTTGGCGATCGCAGTTTGTTGGTAAAGTGCACAGAGAACGCTGCTGCCCATTCTCTGGTGTGTCCCTTAGTCGCCTCTTACGACACCCACGGGAAGATATGGGATGGTGAAATTCTTTACGTCCGTCACCATACGGTACTATTATTATTTACATTAAGACAATTTCAAAAACAAATGAAGTTAATATTACTGTCAGTTCAAGACATAGTATTTTTTTTTTCGTGCCTGTCTGATTTAATAAAGAGTTTTCTCAAATTAGGGAGATATACTTCAAAACCGAGTGGGTCCTCTTTAGATTGCTACCTACCTAGCTACTTGCTAGGTACGTAGGATAATACCACAGGACAAGAAAATCTTTTTTATAATGTGGGTAATATTTACCATATGGCGTTCCTTCAATTCGGCGTAACAAAACGGTCAAGTCTGTGTTTGGTGGGACCACAAAAAAGTTTTGTCCCACCAGTAGGACATCGCAGTGGGACCACGGTTCCGGAGTGTGGCAAGGCATCTTGATGCAATGAATTTTTCTTAGATTTTTTATGTGTGGGAAAACGTTATTTATTTTGAAAGAAAATGCGATGGAAATGAAATTCTCCCAATACAATTTTTGAGAGAAATGGCGTCTACTCTGATTTTAGAATCTGTATATTTACGTAAATATTGAATAGGAAGCTTGCTCATCAGCCGGGCGGCGGGCGACGGGTCTCGTAGAAAAGTTATGGAGCGGCGACGGACGGGCAGGCGGGTGGCCGGGTACGCTCTATTGTGTTGACAGCGGTGGCTCATTTGCGCCCGTCAATTAACGGCGGTTACGAGCCATTTGCGACCTGCCTTTGTTACTTCCAAGACGAAAATAAAAGTGAGATCCCACTTATGACTTTAGAGCGGCGGCGTCCATTTTCTAATTTTTTAATTAAAGCTAAAAGGGAGAGTGACTATATTTTTACGAATTTTCAGTCAGAAAATGATATACGTTTATATTTAAAAGATTTAATAGTACTAATAGCTGAACGTGTACAGTGATTATAAGTTTAATACAGTTGCAATGAGTTTAGTTGCAGTGCATGGGTAGAACTTTGGTCAACGTGATTAAAGTTTTAATTATAATTTGGAAGCACTAAGTCACCTAACGGGTGGTGGAGAAAATCACCCGTGCAACATACTGCAACGTGAAAAATACTAAAACGAAGACTTTAATAAGCGAAAAAAAGGAACTAGATAGAGGGTTAGGCAGCAAATTTCATCATTCACCGTCCCTCATTCCAATTTATTTGCGGTCAGCATACCTACCTTCATCTTTCCTATTTCTGTATAGAGTAGTCGCATATTAGGAGTCATAGCATCTTTCACCCAGATGATCCATCTAACTATGCGAAAGTTTGGATGTATGTTTGGTACTGAATCACGCCAGAACGGCTGAACATATATAGATGAAATTTGGCTAAAGATTATAATCTGTGTAGGGTAATGCTAGCAGTGCAAAATGCGAGGTTCGTCGCGCATATTGTTTGGCGGCCAGTCGTTTGTCCAACGCTATAGGAATTACTCGTGTTCAGGGGGTGACCACAAGCTCTTAGAGTAAGGTTATTTTGATATCGAGAAAGTGACAGATGTATACACGTCATATACATCTGTCCCTTACTCGATATCAAAATAACCTTACTCTAAGAGCTTGTGGTCACCCCCCTGAGCTAATGTAAGAAACGTCAGTTTAATAGACTTTATTTCTGAACTCAAGAATGTCATTTATTATCCTTCTCCAACCACATAATAGTGAAATTTTAAACATTGGATCCGACGTGACATGTAGCACAACATGTAGGTAACGATAATGGAAAATATTATCGTTACCTACATGTTGTCGCTACAACCTGGAATAGCACACTACTTTTTATCCCGGTATAATGTTCCCTCAGTATGAAAAAACACTTTCCACGCGGGCGAAGCCGCTGGCAGAAGCTAGTCGTTTCATATTATTAGAGGTTAAAGTATGAAATTGCCGATTAGTACTGAAAAATTGAAATTCGTTTTTTTTTCATTTACCATATTTATTTAATCAAAATAATTACCATTATTATCTATACATTGCTGCCATCTAATAGGAAGGTCATTTATGCCTTTGCGATAGAACTCTGATGATCTAGACTCGACAAACTGTGTGAAAGTATTTTGTACTGCCTCCTGAGATGAATCACAAAAAAAAGTCGTTGTAGCAAGGTCTGGCGAATACGGAGGGTGACGAATGGTTTCTAATTGCAGTTCCTGTAGAGTTAAAACGGTTTCTCGTGCTGTATGAGGTCTCGTGTTGTCATGGAGCAATCATGGTGAAGATTCATGAGTCGGGGCTGTTTCACTGCTAGTTTTGCTATCATTGTTCGGAGTTCGGCACAGTAGACATCTGCCGTTATTGCTTGAGCAGATCGGAGAAAGCTATAGTGAATAAAACCTTGCTGAGGCCACCAAACAGTTACCATTACCTTTTTATTGGTAAGCTTTGCTTTAGGACACTGTTGCGGCGTTTGACCTGGGGTCAGGCCATTGCATTTTTCGCTTATGGCTATCATAAAGAATCCACTTTTCATCACATGTCACAATTCGATCCAATATTTCTTCATTTCTGAATCTATTCAACAAGGCAACACAAGTTTCAACACGCGTTTCTTTCTGCAAATCAGTCAAATCATGAGGCACCCATATTTCTTTTTTTATTGATTAGACGCAAATGGGTCAATATTGTTGGTAAGGTAACGTTAAAACATGCCGCTCATTCCTGGGTTGTTTGACTTCTATCGAGAACGGTCGTATACCTATTATTCGCGCGAGTGTGCTATGTAAGCGTAATTCGCTGGCGCATCAAAATAACGTCGTCGTCGCCGCGTTGCGAAATCGGTTGGTCAAGGTCGCCAAGATGACCCAGTTATTAATTAATTATAGTGTAAACAGTGCAATCAGTTAATTGTGAAGGTGTTGTGTCTATTTACCCTACAATGTCGCCAACAAAGATAAAAATTAAAACTGATCTGGAAAAGCTGTTGTATGACAGTTACATCCAAGAAAAAACAGAAAGAGAACAGCTGGCACTTCTTGTTAATGATTTGCAGGTCCAAATACAAAACCTTCAGTATCAACTACAAAGCCGCCAAAATGAAAATCCCAGCTTAAGCAAGGAACAAGAAAATAATGGCCCCAAGGAGTTGGAAGCTAAGAGCAACATACGATTTGCTCATTCTGAAAAACGAAACGTCGAATATTGCACAGACGAGGAAGAACTCGCTAAAGAGACTGGGTGGATAAGGGCCAAAAGTAGGAAAAAAAGGAAGCTAAACACTTCCCTTTCTCCCCCAAAACAAACCGGAACGAGCGCCCAACAACAAAACTCATTGGAGAAAGAACAGACATCAGTCAAAAAAGTACGTGCACCACCGCCAATCATTATAGACGGAGTCAAGAGCTACCAAATGTTTTACGACTCACTGACTGAAACCCAAACAACTGAATCATTCACCGCCAAAATGATGAATGGAGACTGTGTGAAGATCAACGCTAAAACTGATGACTCTTATAGAGCGATTGCTAGGTTTTTGACAGAGAAAGACTATCATTGGCACACATATAAGAACAAACAGGCTAGGCCAATAAGAGTTGTAGTGAAAAAGTTATATTCTTCTTGCCAGCCAGATCGAATCAAAGATGATTTAATATCGCAAGGTCTTAAAATAGATAAAGTTGACCACAAGTTGAGCTGGAAGACTAAAGAACCGCTCAATATGTTCGTACTTTCATTTCATAATGATGAGGATGTCAATAAAATCTATGCAAAAAAGCACATTTTAGGGTGTAAAATTGAAACTCACCCCCTAAAAAATCCGAAACTCATTCCACAGTATAAGAGATGCCAGGCATATGGGCATACTCATAAATACTGTAAAAAAGAGCCAAGGTGTGTAAAATGCACTGGCAAGCACCTTACAGCCGAATGTATTAAATCTCCGCAAGAGAAACCGAAATGCATCCACTGTGGCTTACCCCACCCAGCCAACTATAGAGGGTGTGAAGTAGCCAAAGAGACGCAAATGACGAAAAATAAAACATAAAAAAGAAAGTTATTGTGCCAACAGCCCAACAGTTTTCTACAATAAGGAATCCTGATCAACACAAACGGAAAGTAGGTGTCCAGTCAAATGTTAAGTCTGTTCAAGCCACCAAAAGTATTTCCTATGCTCAGGCTGCAAAAGAAGGCACACAACCATCAAATCTAGAAGATAAGATAAATCAGATTTTAAAGGGTATTACTACATTTGACAAACGACTAGAGAAGTTAGAATCCAGCACCAAATCAGCTGCTCTTAATAATCATAAATGACTAATACACTATAAATAATGGCGGAGACTCGAATGGGCTCCTCAAACATCAGAATGAGTTACAGGCAGTCCTAGACACAGAAAATATAGACGTGTGTTTAATCTCTGAAACGCACTTCACTAAACAATCTTTTGTTAAATTTAGAGGATACAAGATATATAATTCGCTTCACCCTGACAACTCTGCCAGAGGAGGTAGCGCTGTTATAATTAAAGAAAACCTTAACCATTACGAGTACAGTAAATTTGAATAACCAGACATTCAAGCTGTGGCAGTATCAGTCAAAACCAAATTTTGTCACGTTTCCATAGCAGCTGTATACTGTCCTCCAAGGCACATGATAAGAAAAGATCAATATTTGCAATTCTTTGAAGTTTTGGGTCAAATATTCATCCTAGGCGGTGATTTTAATGCCAAGCATACGCATTGGGGATCACGACTGACTACAACAAAGGGAAGACAGCTCTTATATGCAGTTAGAGACAAAACATGAGGTTATGAGCACTGGCAAACCAACATACTGGCCAACTGATCATCTGAAAATAACGGATCTCATAGACTTTTTCATATGTAAAAACATATCCACCAATTATGTTAGTTTGGTGGAAGAGTTTTTTTATGAATTCGGATCACTCTCCGATTATACTAAGACTTAGTCAAAAAATTCTATTAAGAGAATACCATTTAACTTTGGTTAACAAGTCTACAGACTCGGACAGCTTTGCGCTTGATCTAGATAATATAATCGACCTAATAACTCCATTACATAATTCGGATAAGCTTGACTCAGAAGTAAATAAGTATGTTGTTAACATTCAACAATGTGCTTGGAACAACACTCCACAGTTAAAACGAAAATATAATATAGCTTGAAGAAATCCCCGGGTTATGACCTCATAACAGGAGAAATACTGAAACACCTCCCGCGCAAAGCCATAGTTAAGCTGACCAGACTTATTAACGCTGCATTGATGCTAAAACATGTACCTGAGCTATGGAAAGTTGCTGAAGTTATTATGATTGCTAAGCCTGGGAAGCCACCCCATGAAGCATTATCTTATAGACCCATTTCCCTGCTGCCAGTATTTTCGAACCTGTTTGAAAAGCTCTTATTAAAACGGATAAAACCAATAATAGAAGAGAAACACCTTATTCCGAACCACCAATTTGGCTTCAGGGAAAAACATTCTACCATAGACCAGGTATACAGAATAACAAACATCATCGAAAAAACGCTCGACAACAAACAAGTCAGTGCCACCGTATTTCTAGATGTCGCACAAGCTTTTGACAAAGTGTGGCATGAGGGTCTGATATACAAACTCAGACGCATGCTTCCCGAATTTTCAGATATTCTAATGTCATATATAAGCAACAGAATGTTTAGGATAAGGCAAGAGGACGCATATTCTGAGCGAAAAACTATTAAGGCCGGAGTACCACAAAGAAGTGTGTTAGGCCCAATCCTGTACTTGGTACACACATGTGATATCCCAGAGCTGGAAAACAACACCATAGCGACATTTGCTGATGATACTGCTATTATGGCTACTGGTTCAAACCACAAAGAAGCAGTAGAAAAAGTTCAACTACCTGTAAACAAAGTTTACGACTGGACACACTGGACACAAAAGTGGAAGATCAAACTGAATGAGTCAAAATCGATTCACATTGACTTCACAAATAAACACTGCGATTACCACCCAGTCTGTATAAACGACATGCAAGTGCCGTATGCAAATACATTAAATTCCTTGGCATAACTCTTGACGCCAAGTTGCGTTGGAAATCTGACGTTTTTTTTTTTTTTTTTTTTTATAATCTATAGGCTAGCGTTTGACCACCATCTCGCCTGATGTTAAGCGATGACGTGGTCTACGGTGAAGCACGCTTGCCTAGAAGAAACCTATTCACTCTTGACTTAAAGACCCCTAGGTTGTAGCTGTCAGGGAACAAAGACTCCGGAAGGGAATTCCACTCCTTAGCTGTGCGCACAATGAAAGTATTAGCAAAACGCTTTGTGCGTATGGGAGGGATGTCTACCATGTACCGATGGCGCATGGCCGTACGCCTTGTAGTCCGATGATGGAAAGGGCTAGGCGGAATCAAATTGTGCAGTTCCGTCGCACACTCCCCGAAATGTAACCGATAAAAGACCGACAGACTGGCGACTCGGCGTCGATGTTCGAGGCTCTGGAGCTTTGATGCGACCAGTGCATCGTTGCCAATAAGCCTTTTGGCCCGTCTGTCAATCGACTCAAGTGCATCAAGCTGGTATTTGGCAGATCCATCCCAGAGGTGAGAGCAGTACTCCGTACGTTAAAAAGAAAAGACAGGAACTCGATATACGCTACAAAAATATATATTGGTTACTCGGAAGGAAATCCTGTCTATCAATACACAATAAAGTTATAATATACAAGCATATTCTTATGCTAATTTGGATGTATAGTATCCAACTATGGGGCTGTACTAAACAAAGCAATGTTAAAATTATACAACAATTTCAAAATAAAGTACTCCGAGATGCTGTTAATGCACCATGGTACATCAGAAATGACGACCTTCACCGCGACCTTAAAATGAAACTCGTCACCACCGTTATTCAAAACTTTGCTGAAGGCCACGTACAAAGACTTCATCGACATGTGAATGTGGAAGCAATCCAGCTGCTAGATAACACGGACATACTCGTAGTGCGTAGGCTAAAGAGAACTAAACCATTTGAGTTAGTGTAGTGTAGATAGTTTGTAATAATTGAATAAATAATAGCAACAATACTGTGCTATACATGTAACACGTGAACTAAGCGCTTTTAACATAATATCAGACTCTAAGAAAGTGCTACTGAACTATATAAAAGTGCAAATTGACACTATTCTTAGTCATAACATCATACAATATAATAATAAGTTAGAGTTAAATTGCTTATTAGTCTATTAAGGCTAGATTATAATTTATTATTAAGAACCTTCATCATCATCATCATATCAGCCGAAAGACGTCCACTGCTGGACATAGGCCTCCCCCAAGCGTCGCCACATTGACCGGTCCCGTGCGTCCCGCAACCAGCGGATCCCCGCAACCTTAACCAAGTTAAGGTATAACATATTTTAACTTTTGTATTAAACTTATTCGATTGACTAAGAGCTTTCATATTTCAAGTAAAATGAAGCTCATTTGTAGAATTCCAACTATATTATAAACAACTGAATATTTTAAGAAGATTATATATAGTTTCAGAAAACTGAATGCGCATTTGCATTAGAGAATACTCTGTACAAAACTAATCCTCTTAATTAATAACAGCTTTTTCCTGCGGGTTTGCTCCCTTTTTTTTTATCTGGTCAGCAGTTTTAGAGGTTACTTCTTCAATAAAACAAACAATTTAACGTCTTTACAAAGGTACCGTTAAACGGGGTGAATAGGAACGCAGGGGTGAATGGGCACAAAACTTTAAAGGGAATTTTCACGTTATTTAAAAAGTCTTTGCAGCATTTTAGTATGTACTCTAATATATTATTATTAAAAAAACGATGCTTTGTTGGAAACCATAAAGAGGTATCAAAGATAAAATCCTAATCAAACTTGGGTTCTCGTTCACCCCTGTGTTCCTATTCACCCTGTTTTACCGGTATTTAATATGTGAAAATCACAATTGAATACCCAAAAAGAAAAAAAAGACAAACATGAAGTCGAACATAGAACCTCCTCCTTTTTGGGAATAGAACAGTGAGAGCGAGAACAGAAAATGTAAAAAAAGAAATAGGATCCTTTCAGCAGTTAGCTAGGTACAATATTTGTCTCTGCTCTAATAAATCTTAATTTATTAGCCAGACTTTTCTTGTCCCTTTCATTGAAAGGACTTAGCTAACTTTTACATTTGAAAGGGAGCAGTGGAGTATTTATTTTAATTACATTAGAATTAAGAAAGTCGAAGGGTTTGTAAATCGTTGTGAACTACAATTTAATCGACGAAATAACGAACAGAAAGCTGTTTCTTTTCAGGGTTTCGTACCCAAAGGGTAGCAACGGGACCCAATTACTAAGACTCCGCGGTCCGTATTTCTGTCTGTCGTTCCGTCTGTCACCAGAATGTATCTCATGAACCGTGATAACTGTGCACTTGCAATTTTTACAGATGATGTATTTCTGTTATCGCTATAACAACAAATACTAAAAACAGAATAAAATAAATATTTAAGTGGGGCTCCCATACAACAAACGTGCTTTTTTACCGTTTTTTGCGAATGGTGCGGAACCCTTCGTGGGCGAGTCCAACTCGCACTTGGCCGGTTTTTTTAGTTTATTTAATTTCAACAGAATCGGTTCACAATTGAAAATTCAGTGGACGAATTTATCAATAAATTATTTATTGTACCTTTACGGCGTGGACATAATTTTTTAATTTTAAATGGAACCCACTTCCTTGAAATCGGAGCTCTCTATAAAAAGTTTTTTTTTTTTTTTTTTTCTTAAATCTTGCAATCAGTCCTTCTGACTATGAGCAGATGTGTTGAGCGGCTATTATTCATGAGGAGATGTACCCCACTGGGAACATCCTCCATATAGGGATATTGGCTTAGTCGACGCCGCCGAGATCCAAGGTTCTGCGCCGTTTCAGGCGATTTAGACAGTCAGGTAATGTAAGCTGGACAGCGAGCTGGTTAGGATGGTTGTCAAGTCTTGTTTTGTATTTGCCTGCGAATGTCTTTATCTCATCCTTCACTGTTGGCATACTCAGGTATCTGTGTACTTCACTGTTTCTAATGAACCAGGGTGCATTGCTAATTTGTTTAAGAATGTAGTTCTGAGCTCTTTGGATGATATTTATGTTGGAATCACAGCAGGCTCCCCATAGCTGAATCCCGTAGGTCCAGACTGGTTTTATGACAGCCTTGTAAATTAGGAGCTTGTTGTCCAGTGACAGTTTTGAGTTTTTTTTTTTTTTTTTTTTTTTTTATCTAATATAGGCTCGCGCTTGACCACTATCTCACCTGATAGTAAGCGATGATGTGGTCGATGGTGGAGCACGCTTGCCTAGAAGTAACCTATTCACTCTTGACTTAAAGACCCCTAGATTGTAGCTATCGGGAAACACAGACTCCGGCAGGGAATTCCACTCCTTAGCTGTACGCATAATAAAAGTATTCCCAAAACGTTTAGTGCGTATGGGTGGGATGTCCACCATATATCGATGACGCATCGCCGTACGTCTGGTAGTCCGATGATGGAACGGGCTGGGTGGAATTAAATCATGCAATTCCATCGCACACTCCCCGAAATGCAACCGATAAAAAACCGACAAGCTGGCAACTCGGCGACGATGTTCAAGGCTCTGGAGCTTTGACTTAACCAGTGCCTCATCGCTGATGAGTCTCTTGGCCCGCTTTTCGATCGACTCCAGTGCATCAAGCTGGTATTTGGCAGATCCGTCCCAGAGATGAGAACAGTACTCCATGCATGATCGAACTTGCGCTTGATACAAGCTGAGCAGCTGTTCTGGCGTGAAATACCTTCTCACCTTTGCAAGTATCCCCAGTTTTTTGGCGGCCAGCTGAGCCTTTGCCTCAATGTATGGCCCAAAATTGAGAGTCGATGTCAACGTAACGCCAAGAAGCTCAAGATAGTCAGCCATTGGCACGGTCACATCTCGGCAAGTTGGAGCCGGGTGAAATTGACTCTTTTTTGCGGAAAACAGACACGCCTGGGTTTTAGCAGCATTAAACCTGACCAGATTGGCATCGCCCCATTCGGAGACTGCCTGCAAGGACAGGTTTAAGCGCTCCACCATGGCCTCCCGGAGCGACTGGATCTGAGGCCCGGTAGCACGAGCGTTGGACAAGTATCTCTCAGTAACGGTGCTGTCGTCTGCATACCCAAAGGTGCCGGGTTTTAGCAGATCGTTAATGTGCAGCAAGAATAAAGTTGCCGAGAGTACCGACCCCTGAGGGACCCCGGCATTAATATCCAAGTAGTCCGACGAGCAGCCATCGATAACCACTCGAATGGACCGATCTCTCAGGAAGTCTGCAATCCAATCACACAGACCACCGGGCAAACCGAATGAAGCTTAGCAATAAGGCTTTCGTGCCAGACCCTATCAAAAGCCTTCGAGATGTCTAGGGAGACGGCAAGCGCTTCCCCGTGCCTCTCGATGGCCTCACTCCAGATGTGAATGGCATACGCTAGAAGATCCCCAGTAGACCGATTTCGGCGGAAGCCGTATTGGCGATCACTAAGGATATCGTTTGCTTCTAGGTATGCCAGGAGCTTAGTATTGAGTACACGTTCCATACTCTTACAGAGTATGGAGGTTACAGATATGGGTCTGTAGTTGGCCGGGTCAGCTCGACTGCCCTTCTTGGGCACGGGCTGTACGTTAGCCTGCTTCCAAGCATTCGGCACTTTTCCAGCCTCATACGAAAGACGGAATAGGCGTGTCAAGATCGGAGACAGTTCAGGCGCACAGGTTCTAAGAACAAGTGCTGGTATTCCGTCAGGGCCGCTAGCCTTGTTCACGTCAAGGTTACGCAGCACCCTACGGACGTCCTTTTGATGGATACGAATATCCGACATACTCGTCTCGCATCCATCAGGAGGAGGAGGGGGCCGCGAATCACCAGGATTCAGACGTGAAGATTCCGCAAAAAGAGAGGCAAATAAATTTGCTTTCTCCTCAGCGGAGTGGGCCAGTGACCCGTCGGGTTTCAGCAGTGGTGGCAGTGAGGGACGGCAGAAGTTCGACTCGACCGACTTAGCCAGAGACCAAAACGCTTTACTACCTGCTGGGTAAGAAGCAAGTTTGGTCCCTATTCGGCCAATGTGATCGAACCGAGCCCTTCGCAACACCATCTTGCAGGACTTGGCAGCCCTGTTGAAGGCCTTCTTCTTCTGACCCACGTCACTCGCCTTACGCGATCGAGCGTCGACCCAAGCCAGGTACGCCCCATGTTTAAGCGCGTCGGCGTGCTTACATTCGGCGCCAAACCATGGCCGGTCTTCGCTAGACATTGTTACGTCAGTGAACGGAATGTAGTACTCCATTCCCCGACGCAACACATCCGTCACGGCATCCGCACACGACGAAGGATCAGTCGAAGAAAAGCAAGTAGTCTGCCAAGGATAGCATGCGAAGAAAGATCGCATGCCATCCCAATCTGCCGACCTGTACCGCCAAACCCGCCGGGTGCCCCTTGGGCTGGGATCGGGCGGGGAATAGACGGACACAGACTTCACCAGACAGTGGTCGGAACTACCCAATGGTGATGCTATCGACACAGAGTATCTGTCTGGATCTGTTGTCAGCAGAAGGTCCAAGCAATTCGCCGTGTGCGAATCAACATCCGGTACCCTCGTTGCCCCCTGGACCAGCTGGGTGAGGTTTAGCGCTAGCGCAAGCTTACGCATCTCCCGTCCAGCATGATCAGTGCACTGGTATGGGAAGAGCCACTCCTGGTGGTGGGCATTAAAGTCCCCCAGTAACACTAATTGGGCAGAAGGGTACCGCTGCTGTGCTGCATCAGCCGCCTCACTGAGGTACTCTGTGAGCCTGGTTGCCTCCTGATCTCCACTGTGCGAACGGTAGACACAGGCGTAGATAATTTTATCCAGACCTGTGTCCACCAGAACCCAGAGCGTTGTGAATCTTGAGTCCTCAAGGTTACGGAGACGCCGACAGCAAAGATCGTCACGGGCGTACATACATACACCCGCCCGTGGTCTAAAATTGTGCTCCAGGGTGAACCCTGGGTAAGACAGGTACGACACGTCTGACGGACTCGCTATCTGCGTCTCCGTAAGGAAAAACAGCGCTGGTTTCTCAGTCTCCAGGTGGTAGTGGACTGCAGAGAGATTTGAGTGCAGACCCCTAATGTTGGTGAGATGCACTTTGTGGGGGAGGGGGTGCAGCCGCTGTTTAAAACTAATCTTCCTTTTCCTTGACATGATTCATATTTTTATAAGAGTGAACGGAGGAGAGGAGTTGGAAGTGAGACGAGGTTCCACGCTGCTAACCTTCAGACACGCACTGAAAGGACAGCATCATTGGGGTACTAGTCCGGAGACTGCGGGGACGCCCGAGCCCCCCCGGAATGTCCATCGGGCCCTCCCCATCTGGTCGCCAACCAGCACGATGGCGCATTTCGGGATTTTTCGACAGTTGGCGGGGCAGCCTTTCGTGTGTGGCTGGCACACTACTTGGGCCCCCAACTACCTGCGGTCGGCCAGCGGCGCACCGTGCCTCGGATCCCGCTACCCTCCGCGGCTAGTCTCCCGATACATCCCTAACAGCGCGCGTCAGGCTGGTCAACCTGCAGTGGAACAGCTATCTCGACCCAACTCCTCTAGTTGGCTACACCGAGCATCGAACCGGAACACGGCTAGGCCGTTTGGCGGTACGTCTTTGCCCGGTGGGTGGTCACAAGCCTTCGGCCGAAGCCTCCCACCAGTTAGTGTCACCTGATTTGCACCACCCGGGGACCACGTGTAGGGAATCAGAAAAAGGGTACGTTCCTACGGACGTGGGTGACTCGGCCCCCTAAAAGTTTCTACCCAGGAGCCAGTAGAGGCCTTTGTATTTGAGGTTGACTTGATTACGTTTTGTTTCAATGTGTTTCCGCCATGTCAACCTGCAGTCCAAGTGTAGTCCGAGGTACTTAGCTGTGTCATTCTGAGTCAACTCCCTCCTACTAAGGTTAACAGGGGGACAAGTTTCTTTTCGCAGTGTGAAGGTGACCTGCACTGACTTAGTAGCACTCACTTTTATACGCCATCTGTCAAACCAGTTGCTTATTTCATCAAGGCTTTGTTGAAGTTTCGCAGTGGCTTCTGCAGGGTCTCTACTAGAAGCTAATATTGCTGTATCATCTGCATAAGTAGCAATAGTAACTCCAGGTGTTAGTGGAAGATCTGATGTGTATATGGTGTACAAAACCGGACCGAGAACGGAACCCTGTGGCACGCCAGCAAGTATCTCGTGAAAACCCGACGAGCAGTCATCTTCTTTCACTTGGAATATTCTATTGCTGAGATATGATTCTAGTATATGATAGAAACTGTGAGGCAGCATTAACTTAATTTTATAGAGCAATCCCTTATGCCATACCCGGTCAAAGGCCTGCTGAACGTCAAGGAAGGCCGAAGAGCAATATTCCTTCTTCTCAAGACTGTCACTGATATGTCTGCACACTCTGTGTATTTGTTCAATTGTGCTATGCTCTGGCCTGAACCCGAATTGGTGGTCTGGAGTAACGGAGTTTTCGTACATGGCACATGAGAGTCGTCGGAGTAGTATCTTCTCTAGAACCTTAGATATTATAGGCAATAAACTAATTGGCCTGTAAGATGATAATTCATGTGTTGGCTTTCCAGGTTTATAGACCATGATCACTTGTGAGACCTTCCATAGTGCAGGAAAATAAGATGTTCTAAAGATACAATTGAATAGCGAAGTCAGATATACTATTGCTTTTCGTGGCAATTCTGACAGGATCTTTTTGTCTATGAGGTCATATCCTGGGGCTTTTTTATTGTCTAGTTGACGGATGGTTCTTGTCACTTCGCCTGGTGTCACTACTTTTAAAGGCAAATCAAGTTGGAGGTCCTGTTGGAGACACAAAAAAAGACATCAGGCAATTTATCTGGGTCAGTCGGCCAGTGGGTAGGCTCAGGTGTAGCAATTGTTGTAAGGTGATTTTTATCAACACATTTTTTAAGTTCCCTGCCTCGCGTGGTAATAAGTCTCGAGCCCCAGTGCAGATGCTTAGAGTTCCAGTCTCCTCCCGCCACGAAGCGGGGTCCTAGGCTTTTGATGTATGCAGTGAAATGTTCCTCTGTTATTCTGTGCTTTGGGGGGCAATATGCTGATGAGATATTAAAGTGTCCGTTTCTATCTCGGATATTTACCGTGGCAGCTTGGATATGGTCTGTTTGGAACTGAGCAAGCTCATGGTGTTCTATTGAGGATCGAATTATGAAACCTGCTCCTCCGTGAGCAGTTCCATCAGGATGGTTTGTTGTGTAAATGTTGTAATTTTTTATATTTATTTGACTATTGTTAGTGAAATGGGTCTCAGATATAAGTAATATATCTAGGTCATGCATTTTTAACAACATTTCAACCTCAATTTTGTTAGGAGTTAGACCATTTGCGTTCCAAGTGGCTATCTTTAGTTTGTTTAGCTCGAGGACAGATTATTGACCAGTGTTGTCAAGAGCCCTAACATGGTGCTCATTTGTTGTAAGATAATATCTATTTTTTGAGATTGTTTGATAAATATTTCCTCTATTCTTGTATATGATAATTGTTGATAAGTTTCTTGCTCGTTTTGAGGGTTGGAAGATTGATCTGGTTCTTTGTTTTTGAGGACTTCGCTATACTTTTTTGATGTTTGGGTATTGTTCGGGCTATGGGTTGTGTTCGGGGCTGGTCTGTGTTAGCAAACTTACGCTTTGAGCTGTCAGCGACAAGCTCTGTAGGGCTTGGCTTTGTCGATGCAGTCCTACCTTGCCTGGCTCCTTCAGAGCCGGCAAGGTGGCGTGGTCTTGAGGGAGAGCGCTACGGTCGTGTAGATCCTCAAGGCAAGTGCGGTGATTTTCCTTCTCGTGGTTGCCGCCCTGTTATTGGTCTAATTCCCTCTGAAATAGACGTAACTGAAATCACCGGGCGACGTATCACAGGGGTGGCGAGGTCATGCCCCTGGGTGTCCACCATTGAACAAATAAAATGTTGGATAGCAATGACCTCCCGCGTGTTTGTGCCGTGCGCGGGGACCCGTATGGAGGGATGAAGGGATCCTGGTGATTGAGTGGAGCAGGTTGCACACAACACATCACTTTGGCCCGGATTTCTTCCGACACGGGAGGCCGTAGCCTAGCCAGCTACGGCCAATCGGCTGCGGGGTCCGGTCAGACGGCCCCCAGGCGAGTTCACTCCCATTGGGGGCTTGCAGACGGCGGCGCTCGCTCGCATGGCTAGTGGTAGTGGTGTGAGTTGGTGTCGTGCAGTCTCGTAAGCAACTAATGGGGGGGGGCTATATCCCTCGGCTAATCCCTGGTGCTACCGTAGCATCGCCACTTGAGCACTCCATGGAGGGTGGGGATAGTCGAGGGATGAAATTTATATCGGGATTTTAAATGGATTTAAATTCAAAAAAAAACCACAAGGCGAAAGGACCGGCGAAAGTTGGGACTGCGCTCCAAAAGGCGGGACCGGCGAAAGCTGGGACTGCACACCAGACGGCGGGACCGGTGCAAGCCGGGACTGCATTTTCCTTAGCAGGAACGTCCAGAGGCGAGACTGCAGTGGGATCGTCTCGAGGTGGGGCTGCGGCGGGACTGCCAAATGACGGTACTGCTGCGGCACTGCCGAGGGTCGGCACTGCTGTGGGACCGTTGAAGGACGGAACTGCACACCAGACGGCGGGACCGGCGCAAGCCGGGACTGCTTTTTCCGTAGCAGGAACGCCCGGCGGCGAGACTGCAGTGGGGTCGTCTCGAGGTGGGGCTGCGGCGGGACTGTCAAATGACGGTACTGTTGCGGCACTGCCGAGGGCCGGCACTGCTGCGGGACCACCTAAGGGCGGAACTGCAAACCAGCCCACCGGGCACAAAGGTGCTGCCAAAACTGGCGCGACACGTGACCCTTGTGTCGGAGGTCGAATGACCTCGGACCTTGGGGCCCCGGACGCGACCGGCAAAAACAGCACCTCGTCGTCTCCCGGCGGCCGGCATGAACCAGGCTGGCTTCCGGTTGGACGATCTGGGGCGCGCAGGAAAAAGCGCCAAAAGCTGAGACAGCAGGCGGCTCTAGAGGGGACTCCTACGGAGGGCCCATCAAAGAGACCGCGTGCTGCTCTCAGCGGCGACAGCGGGGACATGGCGGCCAAGAGGATGAAGACCCAAGGGCAATCATCCTCAACCGGATCCTTTAGGGATGCGGTGGCGGCTGTGAAACTCGCTGTCGTCACAGTCAGGTACCCGGAAGAGTACTTGAGGGCGGAGGACTTGGTGCCAATCCAGGAGCTCATAATTGAGAAACTGGAAGTGGCGCCGGATCCTCTGCCTGTTTTAACGGTTGCTCCCGGAGTTGTCGCGGGTGCAGTTCATGTATCCTGCGACAACTCTGACGCAGCTAGCTGGTTTCGGGGGGCCATCCACAATGTGGAACTCGGCCCCTTGAAACTCAAGGTTGTTGACGCCAGGGACCTTCCAAAGCCAGTCAAAATGGCATGGAAGAGTCGCAACTTGGCGTTGCAGGACTCTGCCCGGGCCATTCGATTGCTCCAGCGGCTTAACCCTGCCTTGAGGACGAGCGACTGGAAGGTCGTGAATACTCTCACTGAGCAGACCGGCATCCGTCGTATCGTCCTCATGGACGGGGTGTCCGCTGGGGTCATCAAGGCCGCGGGCTACTCTCTTCCAGGAGGAATTGAACGGTATTCGTTCAAACTCCTGGAAGAAGATAAGGGAGAGGCACCCACTGCGGAAGCAGAGGCGGAACCCTCCGAGGATGGACTACACCGACGTGAGGAGGCCATCGAGGAAATCTCTGCTTACGGCGCAGCGCAGGAGGCAGAGATTGGGACCAGGGCGTCAGAGGCAGACCACGAGGATGACATCCTCGGGGAGTTCGACACCCTGGGGATTGAGTCGCCGATTGCTCTCGAGGAGACCCAGGCGATGGAGGAGGAGCCTCAAAACTAAGGCCCTCCTATATTAACACAGGCCCATCAAAATCATCCAAGATGGAGGGACTAAGGTGTGTACAAATTAATTTGCATCATTGCAGAGCCGCTACAGCCCTTCTGGCTCGGCAACTGAAGCTTAACACATATGACGTTGCCTTGATACAGGAACCTTATCTATATAAGGGGACTATAAAAGGCTTAGGTGGGACAGGAGGCACGGTGCTCTATGACTGTCCAACTAATGACGCGAGGACTTGCATCTATATCAGGGGCGGTATAGAGGCAATGCCCTTACGTACTTTCTGTTACAGGGATCTCACAACAACTTTGATCCAGGTGGGGATGGGCACAGAGAAAAGGAAAATTATCCTTGCCTCTGCCTACCTCCCATATGAACAAAAGGAACCAGTAACACCACTAATCAGAAGACTGGTTGACTACGGCAACCAAGAAAACCTCGACCTGATACTTGGCTGCGATGCGAATGCACACCATGTCGTTTGGGGCAGCTCGGATGTCAACAAACGAGGGGAGGATTTGTTGGACTTTGTGGTAAGCTCTTCTTTACAAATCCTTAACGCAGGCAATAAACCTACTTTCAGGACCTCGGCGAGAACTGAAGTTATTGACCTGACACTGGCTTCAAACAAGGCCAGCGCTTACATCGAAAATTGGCATGTATCGGACGAAATCTCTCTGTCTGACCATAATTATATATGCTTTAGGTTTAGGACGGCGGGAGAAGCCGAAACTAGACGAAGGAGAAACCCAAGACATACAAATTGGGACTCGTACAGGAGGGACCTAAAAGTAAATCTAGGGAGCCCTAAAGGTAAGCTTAATTCCATACTAGATATAGAATTTGAAGCTGATAGAATCAAGGTGGGCACCATCGGTGCATGGGTAGATAACTGCCCAGAGAAAAAGGCCTTTTGCAAAAAGGTACCATGGTGGACTCCTGAACTAGCTAAAATACGTCAGGAAACACGACAGGCCTTTAATGATGCAAAAGCCAGGAAAGATTTCTCTGACTATCATAGCATGCTGACGAGGTATAAGACGGCGGTACGCAAGGCCAAAAGAACTAGTTGGCGGCAGCATTGCACCTCCATCGAAGCTCTGCCAAATGGAATGAGGTTGTGCAAAGCAATGTCCATGACTAAGACAAACCCACTATCATCTGTAAAGGATGAGAATGGGTATCTAACGGAAACTGGACAGGACACTCTGGGCGTGATGTTTAGAACTCACTTCCCGGAATGTATACTGCGCGATAGCGATGAAGAGGAACCAGTCACAAGGGACGAGCTCACAAGGCAAACGTCCAAAAATAACTGGCTCACGGCAAAGAAAGTGGTAGATGAGAATAAACTGAAGCTTGCCATAGCGGGCTTCCAGCCTCTCAAATCCCCTGGTCCGGATGGCATCTACCCAATACTATTGCAAGAAGGGGCATCTGTTTTGATACCTCATTTGAGTAAGCTCTACAGAGCCTGCGTAGCCTTTGGGTACGTACCCAAGGCATGGAGGGAAGTCAAAGTCACTTTTATACCGAAGGTAGGTAGACCGACTTACGAAGAAGCTAAAGCTTACAGGCCAATTAGTCTATCATCCTTTCTCTTAAAAGCTCTGGAGAAACTGGTAGACAGGTACCTAAGAGAGGGACCACTTAAAATCTTCCCTCTACATAAACTACAGTGCGCCTACAGCCCTGGCAAATCTACGGAAACGGCATTGCATTATGTTGCGAGTCGAGCCGAGGCTGCGCTAGAGGGACAAGAGATCTGTGTCGGGGCTTTCCTAGACATAGAGGGAGCCTTCGACAAGACAACATTTGAGTCCATACGCATCGCTGCAAAGGAACATGGCATCAATGATACCACGTGTAACTGGATTGACTATATGCTGAGAAGCAGAATAGTCAGATCGGAACTGATGGGAGACAGACTTAGTGCAAAAACAACAAGAGGTTGTCCGCAGGGTGGAGTGCTGTCACCATTATTATGGTGCTTGGTAGTAGACTCGCTACTTACCAAGCTCAATACTGGACCATTCTACACAGTAGGCTATGCAGATGACATAGCCATAATGGTTAATGGTAAATTCCCGAACATAGTCTCTGGATTATTACAACAGGCATTGAGGATGACAGAGGAATGGTGTACAAAGAACCACCTCTCTATCAACCCAAGCAAAGCAGTCATTGTTCCATTCACGAGGAAGAGACAACTAGGAAACCTAGGAGAGCTCTCCCTCAATGGAATAAAGCTGCCCTGGTCTACCGAAGTTAAATATCTGGGTGTAACGCTTGATAAAGAACTCAGGTGGAAAACTCATGTGGAAAATATTACGACGAAAGCCCTACGAGTGTTCGGCATGTGTCGTTCCACCTACGGTAAAACTTGGGGGTTAAAGCCCAAAGTGATACGATGGCTGTACCGAACAATGATAATACCTATTATCACATACGGCAGCATAGTGTGGTGGCCCAGAACAAAGCTTGCCTCGTGCAAAGCGCCACTCACCAGATTACAAAGAACAGTGTGTCTAGGCATCACGGGCGCTTTCAGGACAACACCTACGGCAGCGATTGAGAGATACCTCAATATCCCTCCTCTGCATATGATGGTTGAATTCGAGGCAAGGAAGACATTACATCGACTTGCTGTGGCTGGACTATGGGATGCCTCTAAGCCAAGGACCAACCATACAAAGTTTGACGGGAATGAAGGCCTGGATCGGGTAACAAGCATGTTATCCGATAAAATGCAAACTATGTTTGTGTTTGAAAGGTCTTTCAAGGTCCAAATCCCTACAATAGAGGACTGGACGAAGGGAATCGATCCACCAGAACAAGACAGTCTGGTGTGGTACACTGATGGATCCAAAATGGAATCAGGTACAGGGGCGGGAATATACGCAAAAGGTTACAAATGTAGCAAAAGCCTAGGGAAAATGGCAACTGTATTCCAAGCGGAAACTTATGCCATAATAACCTGTGCTCAAGAGAATATAGATAGAGGAACCAGAGGTAAATCCATATATATTCTTAGTGACAGTCAGGCTGCAATCAAAGCCATGGCATCCTACAAAGTGGACTCCGGACTTATTCTGGATGCTGTCCAAACCCTAAACAGGCTTGGGAAGCACAACAGGGTAAGACTGATGTGGGTCCCTGGGCACAAAGGAATCCATGGCAACGAAATGGCAGATGAACTGGCAAGAGAGGGCTCAGCAAATGACTTCGTGGGTCCAGAACCATGTGTAGGCATCTCGACGTGCCTCGTAAAAGCCGCATTTAGGGAGTTTGCAGATCACAGACAGCGAACTCATTGGCTATCTAGCACCGGTCTACAACACTCCAAGAAATTCCTAGGCTCTACGTTCAAAGCCCGGGAATGCATTTGGAATATGAGCAGGGGGCAAATCCGCTACCTGCTTGGGGCCTTTACTGGGCACTTTGGAACCAACGACATGCTCATGAAGATGGGTATAACCGCGACACCCATCTGCAGGTTGTGTGGGGAACATACGGAGCGCATGGAGCACCTTCTTTGCACATGCGATGCACTGGCTGGTAAGCGAATGAGTCTCCTAGGGGCTGGATATCCAAGACCAGAAGACTATAGGCTCATATCTCCCAGTCTCGTTGTAAAATTCATGAAAAGAGTTTTCAACGAGATTGGGGAGGAGTAAGGTATCTAGGGGACCACAATAGATCCCAATGGGTCGAAGTGTCCGAGTTGTTTCTCGGCCCCTCCACAAGATAAGATAAGATGGGTTGTGTTCACTTCTGTTCCTTTGTTGTGTACAATGGTGGGCAATTCAGATAGATTTCTTTCCCTTCTTGAGTATGTACGCTTCTGTGTTTTTCTGGCCAGTATCTCTTTAAAGACCTCACAGCCTTTATAATTTGAAGGATGAGGACCGTGGCAAAGAGCACATGTAGCTGGTGTAGAGCGATCAACCTTGGGGCAGTTTTTGGTCAGATGTGATTCTGCACATTTAAGACAACGGGCCGGCCTCATACAGTAATTTTTGGTGTGACCATACTGTTGACACCTTTGACATTGGACAATGGTGTTCTTTTTTTTAGGATCTTCCACGATAACAGCTTGGTGATAAATATATCTAATTTGCTTGGCAGATTTGTTATTAGGTCCTGATTGGAGATTTACAAAGAAAGTTGAAGTAGGCTTTTTATCCGGCCCAAATCTGGCATTGATAATTTCCCCAAGTACAACATTTCCAGTTTCTTCAAAGGCATCTTTTATATCTTGATGAGGAGTTGTATGGTGTAAATTCTTAACAACCAGCCTGTAGTTTCTTTCTTCCTTTCTATTAAAAGTGTGGCCAATAAGTCCTTTCTCTCTAATAGCTGATATAAGCTTTTTGTAGACATCTGTATCTTCACTTAAGATTCTCATTTGGTTTTTGTTTACAATCTTATATTTAAATGTTTCCCTAGCAGCTACTGTCACTAAGAATTCAGTAAGTTTCTTTACATCCTCAATGCCATATAAGATGATCGGAGGAGGTTTGTTAGGCTTTTTTTCCTTAGGCTTGTCTGCTTCTTGTGTATCAGCATTAACAGGTAGTCCATCAAACCTATTTGACACATAAATATTTTCGGGAGACTGTGGGTTTGAGAACTTTCTTTTTTTATTAGGGTTTCTACTGACTGGCACTCTTTGCCAATCGGGTAATTCAACAGATCTTATGTTATTTTCTGGTTGAGGGTCTTGGGGATCTTTCGCCTTGTTGGTTGAGAGCTGAACACTTCCAGTAGAGGCACTCCTTGGTCTATTAAAGAGACCTGGGTGGAAGGCTTGCTGCACATATTTCTTGCTTTGACCAGTAGCATTCACTGTCACGGGGGCCTGGGTATCCACCCTCGTGGAGTCTTCGGTAGTCCATTTAACACCTTCCAGCCCGGGTACTGGAAGGCGCCGGGGGTTAGCCGGGGCGCACGACATATCACATTCATTATTTTCCGACATTTTCATATTAAGGGGGTGGGAGAAATCCGAATAGTACTTTCCCACGGTACTACTGACACAGTTTTTGAGGGGATTTAGTTCCTCATGGCCTGTGGTTGCCATATGTGTGACAGGTTACTTGACCGCCGCCTGTTTTTCGGCGTTGTTGCTCGATTAGCACCACCCGGGGGGCACGTGTAGGGTGGGTCTTGGAAAAGATGGTAAATCCTACGGACGTGAGCAACTATACACCCCCCTCTATATCTATAAAAAGTTATGCGTAAAAATATACATGTCGAAATGAGAACCTCCTCCTTTTTTTCGTCGGTAAAAAAAGACGACAATTTGGAAGAAAAAGCTGAGAAAATTACAAACGGTATTAATCTGAGTTTAACTAGTAATAAGTATTTCCAACTAAAAAAAACTTTTTTTTAACAAGTTTTTTAGCTTACCGTGCATTGTCATCCAAACGAAACGTGTATGCAAAATTTCATCTTAATAAGTTGAGGATAACTGCTTTAGAGTCAGTTGCAAGATTTGACCAGAACACACTTACATACATCCATACAAACATACGTACATTGCAAGTTAATAAAAAGCTTGTGAAATATCCCTGTGTTTCTCAACTTTGCCACACTATACTGTCTCATCATCATCATCATCTTCCTAGCCTTTTCCCAACTATATTGGGGTCGGCTTCCAGTCTAACCAGATTCAGCTGAGTACCAGTGTTTTACATGGAGCGACTGCCTATCTGACCTCCACAACCCAGTAACTGGGTAACAGCGGTACCCCTTGGCTAGACTGGTGTCAGATCTCAAGCTTCTGACTACTCGTAAAGACTGTCAGAGATCTTCAAATGACAGCCGGGACCAACGGCTTAACGTGCTTTCCGAGGCACGGAGGAAACTCGGTATGTTGAAATGGTCACCCATCCACGGCCCGACCTCGTCAAGCGTTGCTTAACCTTGAAGATCGACCCGTGCGGCCGTTATTATTTAGCCACGAGCTCCTCTGCCACACTATACTGTCTGATTAAAACAAAGCGTTTGTACCTAGTTATTCATGTACCTACACGCAGTAATTCCTCGGCGTCATGTTCTGTGACGTATATTAAGTTAATCACGACACCCGTGACTCCGCTCCCTTCACGCAACTGACAGACTGACACGGATGGGAACGTTACCGTTCAAATTAAATTCTATATCGTACCTAACCTTAAATGCAGACCTCTGAGCAAAGCAGCACAGAGTCACATAACTAACACAGCGACACTGACGTTGCTACTGTGCTCGGTAGTAAATCTTTAGAGTCTTAAAATTTTACTTTAATTTTGCCTTTTCTAGAGGATTTAATCACAAACTGATTATGCATCCGTCATCGGTAGGTAAAAAATAATATTGCTTATGTAGGAAATCCAAAGAGATGTGTAACTTTTTTGATGTAAAATACAAGTAGGTACTGTGAGGACTCTGCTTAACTAGAAGGCAACCTACTTGCCTATAAAAATACTGGCAATTGGTATTACTTGAAAGGTAAATGAATTTAGAATAGAAAATAAGTGAATATGTTTTGATTGTCAATTCTAGTGTAGCCGCCCAGAAGGCAGGCATATTGTAAAATTCTTACAAAATATATGAGCTATAAAAGTAATACATCTAGTTATTTGTACACCTCTGACTACGCTTTCTACATTTGGTGGAGGCGCCGGGTACAGAATCCCAAAAGATATTAAAAAATAAATACGCGTGTATACGGCGTACAGTATACGTATAATTGAGTGAAAAAAGCGTTGACCACGTTGACGGAGAAGGCGACGCAGTTGATGGCGATGGCGATCACACCGACGGAGGGAGCTGCATGTTCGAGGACGATGGTGACCAGACCAGCGGAGATGACGGCCCCGTCGATGTCCAGTTGGAGGTGGAGTCTGTGTTCCAGGACGAGCGTGCGGACGGCCCGGCTGACGACGAGTTGGACTCCCTATCCAACAGCGAGTGCGCGGACGCGGGTATTGTGATGTATCGGTCCAGTCCAATTGACTCCACTAATTCCATTTGTCTTGCAGAGAACAATGATGAGATTTTGTCGGAACATCTAGTTGTGGTTCCATCGGGTCACCAATATGTATCGGATGTTAACATGCACATTAATCCAATTGATTTTAACCATAAAATTGAAAATAATATTGAAATTTCTCAATCTGACTTAAAACAAAATTTTATAAAAGTCATTTTGAAAAGAAAGAAGTTGACAGCCATTAAGAAAAAAAACCGAAAGAGATCCATAGGAAATTCAAAAGAGTCTTTAGTAAGATTTATTATTGCGCCAACATAAATTCAAAGAAGGCGATCAATAAAAAAATGATTCGAATTAAATACAAAAGAATTTTTAATAAAACTTCTTGGGGAGCAAGGTTTGGTTCAAGTAAGATTACTATGATTGTTGCAAGGAAAAATTCACTTAATATTTGCCTTAGATATAACATTGTACAAAGATTTTTGCATTGCGAATACATAAAGCAATTCGAATTCGTAAAATGCAAATTATGGAAATTTTATAGAAAGAAGATTAGGTATAAAATGTTGTAAATATTGTATTATGCAAACTGATTTATTTAATGTTGTGTCTTATATTTTGTGCTTTATTAACCAATGTTTTCTTTTCATGTCGTGCAAATGAATACGGTAAGGAATTTGCGATGCGCGCTGGGCATCGAAAGAAACTAAATGCGTTTGATTATTTGAATGATTTATCTGTATATGTTTTTATGAAATTAAATATTCCTCTGCCTTGTCTTTATTTACTAAATAGGATTGCTTTTGAAATTACTGACGAAGTCCAAATACAAATCCATAAGGACTAAGTCGGAAACAGTCAAAAAAATAATAGAAAAGTCTTCTAATAGGAAATGATAAATGATAATACAGTATACGTATAAGTGAGTGAAAAACGTTGAAAGTGTTTAAAGACAGAAGTTCGCGTGTGCATGGCGATATACAGTGCACGAAGCCCTATCGGCGTACATAAAGCGAGATAAGTTTTAACAGAGAGGGTTGTTACCTCTTATTCCCTCTCTTAAGCGGATGGAAATATAAGGAAGAGGAGTCGGAATAAAGCTAAGTGGTTTTATTATTTAGTGTAATTGAGCATAAAAGGCTAGCCATGATGAATGATTATTACACGGGAACGAACGGGTATTGTCTAGAGGAATTTTTAACCGAATTCAAGTCGGTGGCCGAAATAAATGAATGGAGAGAGAGCGACTACAGCCTCATCTTGGGAGGATTCCTACAGGGGGCTGCATATTATTTTTACCGTATGATTTTTAAATATGACATGGACTTTGAAGTGTTATGCGATCGCTTGAGGAGTGAATTCTCTATATTTCACCGCAGATGCCGTTATTGCGAACAGCGCATAATAATTGCTAAAATAAAAGCAGATAAAAAACAACCTGATGTATTGTGTGAGGATGTTAATGCACATTTATTTTCTAGTATCGTGATTAAGGACGAACAAACACAAAACAATATTCAGTGCAGTGAGAAAAGCGTTGACCACGTTGACGGAGAAGGCGACGCAGTTGATGGCGATGGCGATCACACCGACGGAGGGAGCTGCATGATCGAGCATGAAGGTGACCAGACCAGCGGAGATGACGGCCCCGTCGATGTCCAGTTGGAGGTGGAGTCTTCGTCGTCGTTCCAGGGCGAGTGCGCGGACGGCCCGGCTGACGAGGAGTTGGACTCCCTATCCAAAAGCGAGTGCGTGGACGAGGGTATAGTAATGTGTCGGTCCAGTCAAATTGACTCCACTAATTCCATTTGTCTTGCAGAGAACAATGATGAGATTTCGTCGGAACAACTAGTTGTGGTTCCATCGGGACACCAATATGTCGCGGATATTAACATGCAAATGATTCCAATTGATTTTAACCATAAAATTGAAAATAATATTGAAATTTCTCAATCTGACTTAAAACAAAATTTTATAAAAGTCATTTTGAAAAGAAAGTTGACAGCCATTAAGAAAAAAAATGCTCGAAATAAACCGAAAAAGATCCATAGGAAGTTCAAAAGAGTCTTTTGTAAGATTTATTATTGCGCCAACATAAATTCAAAGAAGGCGATCAATAAAAAAATGATTCGAATTAAATACAAAAGAATTTTAATTAAAACTTCTTGGGGAGCAATGTTTGGTTCAAGTAAGATTACTATGATTGTTGCAAGGAAAAATTCACTTCATATTTGCCTTAGATATAACATTGTACAAAGATTTTTGCATTGCGAATACATAAAGCAATTCGAACTCGTAAAATGCAAATTATGGAAATTTTATAGAAAGAAGATTAGGTATAAAATGTTGTAAATATTGTATTATGCAAACTGATTTATTTAATATTGTGTCTTATATTTTGTGCTTTATTAACCAATGTTTTCTTTTCATGTCGTGCAAATGAATACGGTCCAACTTAGAAGGAATTTGCGATGCGCGTTGGGCATCGAATGAAATTAAATGCGAATGATTGTTTGAATTATTTATCTGTATATGTTTTTATGAAATTAAATATTCCTCTGCCTTGTCTTTATTTACTAAATAGGATTAGCTTTTGAAATTGCTGACGAAGTCCAAATACAAATCCATAAGGACTAAGTCAGAAACAGTCAAAAAGTTATAGAAAAGTCTTATAAGCCCCTAAGGCGAATAAATGCTTTGAAAGCATAGATGTCATGGTAAGAAATGGTTTGACACGTAGTCCCACAGATAATACAAAAAAGGACAGTGTCAAAACCTTGTCAAAAGTAAAGCATAGTTTTCATTATAAGAATTGGTTTGACACAATGCCATAAACAATATAATAAAGCAGAGTGTTCACACCATAATTAAATTTAATTTTACTCTATGCGCCGTATTAGCCACAGATTAGTTAGGTCGGAACACAAATAGAAGTATATAACTATGTAGGTTGTATAAAGGCCCATACCAAATAGTTAGACGATTATATGATGTACAAATACAAATACAAAAATACAAAATACAAAATCTTTATTTCTTTAACAAGATTTTTTCTTATAATTATTAGTTGTTGGAGTCTCCTTTTAAGCATGTAAATATGCCTGTGTCAGGAGGCTCCGCTCTTCCTTAACGTATTAACAGCTTAGCAAGAGTTAATTTATGTAAACATAAGTTTTGTATTTTAATTATTTTGTGGGTAAGTATTTATTTATTAAGGCGCCCAAGGTGTGCTATAAGATTCCCCAGCTCCTAGAAGTTGGGGTCGGTTACAGCACCATTAGGTGTGTGTGTGTGTGTGTGTGTATGTGTGTGTGTGTGTGCGCGTGCGTGTGTATGTGTGTGTGTGCGTGTGTGCTTCTGTAATCAATGCAAGTTTATTCCACATATAACAATATTTTTTCTGTTTCTGCATAATTTAGGGTTTTTATCCACTTTATGAGTACTGATTTGCACTCATGAGAGGTCTTCGAAAAAATCCGTAATATTTTGTTAACTTTATTATAAAGATAAGCTGATCGCTTATTGAATTGGATACTAGCAAAAGTAGTCTTTGTTATAGGAACATTTGTGACTATGTTTTTTCTACGTTTAGTTTCTATGCGAGGATCATAGGTTAGTGTTTTATGTTTTTTTAATATGGTGTATACAATATATAATTTTCGAACTGACAGTAGGTTGGACACTTGATATAGACTCACAGTAGGGAAACGTTGCTTTTTGAAGTACATAACTTTTATAAGAGCTCTTTGAGCCCTTTCTACATCTAAAAATCGGGTTTTGAGAGCCCCTCCCCATATGGGAATACAATATAAAATTATGGATTGTACTAAAGCAATATAAATTTCATTAAGAAGGTATTTTTCGGAATTGGGGTTATTGGACGTAGTTTTTGGGACTACATGGCGCAGCGATTTAAACATCCATATAAACTTCCTTATCCTAGAAGTAATCTGCTCAACTTGTGGGTACCATGATAGTCTCTGATCTAGTATAACTCCTAGGTATTTAAAAGAAGGCACTTTTTCTATTATTGAGCAATTACATTGATTTCTTGCTGCACTATCATTTTCATTACATACATGTATTTTTAATCTGAAATCTTGACTGGGTTGTGTACGATTATTGATGGTAAAGCAAATGTAATTTGTTTTTGATGTGTTTAACGTAAGGAGGTTATACTTTAGCCATTGAGCAACCCTAGACATACCATATTCAGCGTCAGTTTTAATAGAATCCCAAGAGTACCCAGAGAAAACAATGGCAGTATCGTCTGCATATGAGAAAATTTTGGCGTTTTTGATCTTCATATTACAGAGGTCGTTAATGTAAATTAAGAAGAGAGTAGGCCCCAAGACGCTGCCTTGTGGTACACCATATGTTATGCCAATTTCATCGCTGATGTACTGTTCCAGTTTAACCTTTTGTTTTCTATCAGACAGATAGTCTTTAAATATAGAGAGCTGTGTGCCTCTGATTCCAATTTTTTCAAGTTTTTTCGCAAGGATGGGGAGAGAGACGGTGTCAAAAGCTTTTTTTAAATCTATGAAGACTGATAGACATTTCTTGCCAACATCAAGCTGTTCTACAACAAGAGTACTAAGAGATGTTACGGCATCCTCTGTTGATATACCCTGCCTAAACCCAAATTGAGATGGAGATAATATGTTGAAAGAAGTTAAGTAATTTAGTAGTCTATTATTTAGTAGTTTTTCTATGATTTTAGATATTACTGGAAGAACTGATATAGGTCTATAATTGTTAACGTCGTCTCTATCCCCCCCCTTGAAAACAGGAGTAATAATTGATTGCTTTAATAAAGAAGGGAAGGTGCCCGTTCTAAAACAAAGATTAGCTAGATAAGTAATAACTGGAGTAATTTCGTGTCTAACAAATTTAATGAACCTAGTTGAGATGTTGTCCCACCCAGGGGCGCTGTCAGATTTCAAATTTATTATAATGTTATTAACCTCATCAATGTCGGCATCGTACAGGGCAAAAGACTGTGGTTGTGTAGGAAGCTCATTAATGTAATGATTTTGATCATCCACACTCATATTCAATTGAATATCCTCAGCTAGCTCTTTACCTATATTAGCGAAGAAGTTATTTACAAAATTAGCAGACTCCACCGGAGACGGTTTTAAATAGGTCAATTCCGTGTTTAATTTCTTAGATTTAGTAGTATAAGTTATTGCTTTGATATTTTTCCATAGCAGTTTGTTATTTTTAATTGATTTAGTAAGTATTTCTCTTTCATATTTTCTTTTTATTTTTTTTATTAGATTATTACAATGATTTCTATATCGTGTGTAAGTAATTTTTTTAGTTTCGTTAAAGGGTTCATTACGAGTCTCTTTTTGTAGCATATTTCGATTTCTAATACATTTGAGAATGCCAGCGGTGATCCAGGGTTTTATTATACGTTTGTTACTTGGAATTTTTGTAGTTATAGTATTGTTTTTTATAGAATCAATTATTCTATGAGTAAGACAGTCAGTTAGTATGTTAGGGTCACTACATAAAAGTAGATCTGTTAGCTTTTTTTCTTGTAAATATATTAGAGCCTTTTCAAAATCTGTGGTAGTATTGATTTTAGGTGCATTTTGTGGAACTTTTATTTTACTTAATGAAAGAAATGTGGTGAAATGGTCAGTTATGGAAGTATGTAAAATTGCGATAAATGCTGTGGTTTTACTTCTTTTTATTTTGAGCATATAATGGTCGAGGCAGTTCTGGCCTCTGGTGGGTAATGAATGTCCAGAAAAGATGCTGTAGGCGGTGAGCATATTTAGATAATCCGCCCTATTTTTATACTCATAGGAGTTTTCTGTAGGTTTAGGTATTATATTTATATTTATGTCGCCCGTAATAATGATATTTTTATTTTGCAAATTCAGGGTGGATAAGTAAGTGTCTAGAGAATTAATGAAATTTTCTGTATTTTTAAATGATGGTGAGCGATAGATGCATATAATTATGTTATTTAACACTTCAACTTGAAGACAGGAGGCCTGAACTAGTTTTATCTCTTTGACATTCGATTTTAGGTTATTTTTTATATAAACGACCACTCCATCATTTTGGTTAAGTTGACGTTTAGTTGAAAATGAGCAATATTTATTTAGATTAGGTATAGGTTTATGGGCGCTAAGCCGACATTCAGTTAATACTATTACATCAGTTTCAAAATTAAAGCTAGTTAAGTTTACTACGAAATCATCAAAATTGTGGTATATACTTCTTATATTCTGAGCTATAACAGTAAAGTCATTTTTATTTGCCTTATAACGCTTAGTAAATTCCGTACTGTCACATGCTATTGTTTTTGCTATATTTAAGTTGTCTATTTCTTGTATATTTTGAATGAGGTCACCCATTTATCAAAATTATACGAACTAATTTTATTAAATAACGGTGCTTATTTTGTTTAGGCTGAGTAGTATTTAATTTTATTAATTTATGAATTGCTGTTAATTTTATTAATTTATGAATTGCTGTTAATTTATGAATTGCTGTTAATTTTAATTTGTTGCATATTCTAATTTTTTTTACATTAATTATAGTACTATTATGTGGATAATAATAATATATGGAATGTGAATGTTTAATTTTGTGTTGATTGGTATATTGTGTGATATAGATATGTGTGTGTATGTAGATTGTTTGAATTTTGTGTTGATTGGTATATTGTGTGATATATATATGTGTGTGTATGTAGATTGTTTGTAATTTGTGGTTGTTTTGGAACGAGTATGAGGTGTACCATGGTTTTAGTGTTATAGTTAAGTTAAGATTAATTTTACTTACCAACAAACTCAAAGAAAACATTATTATACAATAATATGGACAATTTAGTATTATAGTATAAAAAGACATTATGCAAGCTATGACTAAGGAGTTCAAAAAGTTATTATTTTGTGATATAGTTAAAGAATCATAATCAGGGTCTAGTCAATTTTCCGCCATTATTAGTTGCTGTATTTGGGCTTCATTTATGATGTTTATAATAGGCGACGTTTCAGTTTTTCGGATATATACTTTCCCGTAAGCAGTCCAGCAAAATTTATATTCTTTAGACTTTGCTAAGTCCCGAGCGAGGAAGTGGAGTCTTGCTCCCCGAAGCGTCAAGTGTTCAGACACAAATACTGGAGTGTCCCCAGAGGTTCGGAGACCGAGATGCTTCGCACATAATTTGCTCTTATGCTTGATGTTAAATTCTTTACTTAATTTTAATATTTCTGTTTTCCGCAAAGTGGAGTTGGTTTCAACAATGATGGAACTGTTGAGAGTATCCGTCTTTTTTCCTCGGATTCTGTAGATGTCCTTTATATCTGCTGCGCTCATATTACATTCCAGGGTTTTTGCAAGGCAGGTCATCATTTCCAGTAGGTTTTCTTTAGTTTCGTTTTTAATTTTAGGTACGTTTTTAATTTCAAAGTTGCTTTTCCGTTGACTTTTCTGCAGCTCCTCAATTTTATCTTCTAATAAGTTAATGCATTTTTTGTCTTCTTTAGCTTGATTTTCTAAAGTGTTAATTTTCTTCTTGAAATTTTCATTCTGTGCTGTGAGGAAAGCAACAGATTTTTCAATATTCTGATTAACTTCTCTAATTTCGCTTAGTGTAACCTTAATATCTTGGAGTTTTTCTTGGTGTTTGTCGAGAATAGTAATCATCATTTGTTTCATTTCTTCCTTGAAATTATCATAATCCGGTGTATATAAATCTGTAAGCGACCTCTTATTGCGAGCGAAAACATAGCTTGGTGGTGTTTTATTTGTATGGGTCGTGCTTAGATCGGGGTCCGACATTGAGTTGTTCATCATGATGTTAATTTACTGCAGTCGTGAAATATGCGATGTAAATAATGTTTTTAATAATGAGCGCTAGCGCACACGCAACTTTTGTAAAGCAGGGTTCGCAGTAATTATTGCTATCTCTCTCTCAAAACCCCCGAGGGGAGACACCTTATATCTGTAGGCACCAAGCGCAAGCAGGAAGGACCGATTCCACAATGGAACCAAGCGTGCGAGACACTGGCGGCGGTACAAAGTTTCATATATCGAAGGGTCTTACTCGTTGGTCGATGCAAAAGTGAAAGGCAGGCTCGATGTCCAGTCGTGCGAGACACCGACGGCTGCGCAAAGTTCCGTAAGCAAGGGGTCTTAGTTACTGGTCGTCACAGGACACCGATACAGACACGTCCGAACACAGTGGTAGTTGCCGAGGAAGAGGCTGATGTAAATTATGTTATTATAAAAAAATAGGCGATTTAGGGACATAGTATATGTAAATAGATTAAAACCTTTTAATGTTAGAGTACCCTATATTTTATTCTATTTTATCTAAATCTAATTCAACAACAAATAATATTCTAATTTGCCTTGAAAGGTCTTCGTCTGATTGGTGCTTCCTTAATGTGAGAGTGCGTTCTGTCTCCTCCAGGAAATGGTTGATTTTCACGTGTATGTATCTTGTAAGTGTGTAATATTTTTTATTACCTCATATCTTTAGAACCACTAAACGGATTTATATAATTAAAATATCGTTAGATGGGTCTTGACAGCCCAAATGTTCTTAGAATAAGTGCTGTATTTACATTATGATATAAGTGCGGTAAGTTGAAAATTTCAGCCGAGGCTTTAATTATCAAAGCGCACGTATGTTATTTATACGACATTTTATAACAAATTTTCGAGGAAATAAATAAAAGTCGGACTTTCTTAAACGAATACCTTTCGCATTTCAAATTTTTTTACTTGTTCACAAATTAGCGATGCGTGCGCATCAGCGCTTTTTTTTAAGGCAAAAGCACAAAAACAGCCAGTATTACTAATAAAGTAAATTAATATTTTTGTGTTTTGTTACAGATAAATGGTTGTAATTTATGGTGTAAATTAATTAAATTAAAGAATTAAATGTTTATCTATTATATTTTATCTCCCAAAGTTAATTATATTCATAAAATGTTGACCACTTTTCTGACATAAAAACCCTTTGCTAAGATTTAGAAACTATGCTAAGAAAACCGTGCGTTTTACATAACAATAACGCACAAGTACGTAATGAGATACGATATTGAAATTGGTGAAATAAGAGACCCTTTATGAGCAAATCTATACCAATATTATAAGAGGAAAGATTTTTTTGTTTGTTTGTTTGTTTGTACCGAATAGGCTCCAAAACTACTGGACCGATTTCAAAAATTCTTACACCGTTGGGAAGCTACTCTATCCCCGGGTGACATAGGCTACTTTTTTTCCCTGTATTCCCACGGGAACGGGAACTACGCGGGTGAAACCGCGAGGCGTCCTCTAGTGTGTTACAAAATAATTGTTTTTTTTTTTTTTTTTTTTAATTAATCTTTTTGCGTATTCTTCTCAGCAAACCCTTACATTTGATACCTATATCATGGCAGTGCACAAAACATCTTGGGCCGTCCGGCATATTAGATTTAGAATGACGTCACTTATCTTAGCATAGTCATCCAAACTAAACGTGTATGCAAAATTTCATCTTAATCGGTGGAGGATTGCTTTAAAATTCAGTTACAAGATTTGACCCGAACAAACTACATACATACATTACAAGTTAATTAAAAGCTTGTAAAAATAAACACGCCGGGATTTTTGCGGCTATTATGGTGTTTTATTTCTTCCAACCCCATCGAGTTTTAAGGGGTGATTACAAAAATATATACCACTTATATGCATAAAAGTTAAATGAAAAAGAAATAACTAAAAAGTTGTGAATAGAAAAAGATAATAAAATAAAAAAATAACGAAATCTTAAGAAGCGCACTAAAAAGATATTTATAAGAAAAAAAAAAACATGCTGTGCCGTCGGCTTTTTTTATTACCTCTGTCACTAGTGTCATCTCGTGTAAATTTCATCTCTATGCTGACGACCTTGCAGCTTTTCCATAATTTTTTAAGTCAAGATACGGGATCCGCTGTGTCCGCCGTAAACAGTGACTCGGATTTTATTGGAGAGTGGTTGGTGGTGGTGTTGGGCTGAAAATCAACTCTAAAGAAATCTCAGACCATGGTTATCGGTGGCACCTATAAGCGGAACAGGCTTGACGTTACGTCGCTGTCTCCACTCTGGGGGGTCAAAACCTGGGGCTGATCCTGGACTCTTATTTATCGTGGACTGCCCAAGTCGCTGAGGTGAGTAGCAAAGTGCACTACACTCTCCACTCGCTGAAATGACTACAGAACTTATTGCCCTTTAACACCAACATTTCCCTTGCCCTCTTTCAGCCCATCAAAAAAATCACGTTTGTAGTATAGGAGCCCCACTTAAGTATTTATTTTATTCTATTCATTATGTTTTTTTATAGCGGCAACAGAAATACATCATCTGTGAAAATTTCAACTGTTTAGCTATCACGGTTCATGAGATACAGCATGGTGAGTGGGCGACATCGGTGGGCTTAGTGCGAGTTTTTATTCACGCTCATTCGCGTTAACGCAATTGTCAATTTGTATTGAAACTGGATAAGCGCCCTCTGGTGACAGAAAGGAGAAACCTCGTTTTAGGGTTCCGTACCCAAAGATTAAAAACGGGACCCTATTATCAAGACTCCATCACTGTCCGTCACAGATGGAGTCTTAGTAATAGGCTCCCGCTAAAACGAGGTTTCTCCTTATTGTCACCAGACGGCGCTTTGAAGTTTGGCATGAAATTCTTTGTCAACGACCGCCGACCACAAGTGGTGGCGAATCAATACACAATGGAGGCTGTGTGATCTGCAGGCAGTGGGTTATTACCTATCTGACCGCAAGGTGCACAATATTGTGCCCTGGCGACAATACGCGCGTTCCGATTGTGTCATGTACACACATCGGAACCACATCCATTTGGCAGTTCTGTATTCCTATGTACTAATTAATGGAACCATATTGTTATGCAGTCAACGGAAATACATTTATATTTTTTCCTGTCAACCCGGAAATTAAAAAGTAATTTGGACGCATTATGGACGAGCCCTTTTGCTCTCCATTTTCGACTCTTGATTTGTTGGTTATTTTTGCTACCCTTCTCAATTCTTCTGATCAAAACATACTATAGGTTAATACAACAATAATAAGTAAATTGAAGTATGGGGTATCGTCATAAAAGGAAATGGGGCCGGCTGGGAATGGAATGTCACGTAAATAAAGTTACAATCCATTTCCAAAACTTATCGTTCTGGTTACAAAGTTGATAAAAACAGCACAAAATAAATGTTACGTCACAATAAGTAATTGAATCAAACACCACCCTTCATACACCATCCGAAAACGAATATGAATATAATGATACAAACAAGAGAAGTCATCCTTCAAAATACGTTACCATCTAAATTATCCCTTCATCGCAAATCAATTTATGAATAAATGCCCGCAAGCTCAGTCTTCGCCGCCGCCACGCCAACGTCAATTGAAGAAAATCAGCATGTTAAAAAGTGTAAACATTTTATCGGAAAACGCTGGCACGATGTGCATACGTATGACGGTTGGTGAGAGTTGAGAGGTGAGAGTGAGGTGAGAGGTTTAGCTCGCCTAGTTCGTAAAGTCAGATACACTTTGTATCTAACCCCTGTGCCTAATGGAATGAGGGTCGTAAAGTTGCAACCCTGGCAAACAGGAGCGATATCTAAGTGCTTTTAGGCATTGTCGCTGCTAGTTTACAAAGTTTATGGTTTGAAATATCGCATTTGTGAAGTTAGAGTGGGATTTGCAAAAGGGTGTGGAGTGTCTAGGTCTATTTTTGTGGCCACTTGTAGAAAGCGTTTTAATTTGTATTACCTACGAGTAACTTTAAAACGGAGGTGATGATTGTTTCGATGTGATAAATGGCTGATTATTTGAACTAATAGGTTAGTTTAGGTTTTAATATTTACAAATACATACGTGCAGAGACCAATGAACTGGGCGTCCGTACATCTAGATTTATCAATTGAAAGGACAGATGGAGCCGTGATAAATATGATAAAAGATAGGGTGTATTAGACACCGACATGTATTAAGAAAAAGAGACTGAGTGATTGTCCAATTTAGAGTCGTGACAGACGCCCGATAACGCACGAACTATGCCGATGAACGAAGATCGAACATCATCCATCACCCGCCTAACGAATGCTGGATATATGAGTCGCATTACTGAAGCCGTCATGTATCCGGCGTCAATTTCACTTGACATTTTAATTTTGATATGGGGTCTTTGAACCGAGGCGTTAGAGGGCGATCCCTCGCGAATTGCGTCACATGCTTTTAGTTTTGATAAGTGTCTGTTTTGATGCTGATTTCCATGAATGTTGATTTTGATGGAACAAGTGCAGTTTAAAATACATGTTTTGTGAATTGCTGCAAAAGAGATAGGTTTTAAATGATGCCAAATGGTTTTAATTAATAGATTCTGCTTTAACTGGAATCCCACTTGTTCCATCTCCATTACAGCCATAGCAACACGCCATATGTTTATTGATTCGCAATACATTCCTCAGCTATATTTACCAACTACGTATTGAATAAGTATGTCATTAAGATTCCGTCGCCGTGACTTCACCTCGTAAAAGAGATTGCCGACGTGGCCAGAATATCAAGCACGGCGTACAATCACAAACCTGAAGCCGTCATACGTATGCACATCGTGCCAGCGTTTTCCGATAAAATGTTTACACTTTTTAAGCACAATCGGAACGCGCGTATTGTCGCCAGGGCACAATATTGTGCACCTTGCGGTCAGATAGGTAATAACCCACTGCCTGCAGATCACACAGCCTCCATTGTGTATTGATTCCCCACCACTTGTGGTCGGCGGTCGTTGACAAAGAATTTCATGCCAAACTTCAAAGCGCTGTCTGGTGACAATAAGGAGAAACCTCGTTTTAGCGGGAGCCTATTACTAAGACTCCATCAGTGACGGACAGTGATGGAGTCTTGATAATGGGGTCCCGTTTTTAATCTTTGGGTACGGAACCCTAAAACGAGGTTTCTCCTTTCTGTCACCAGAGGGCGCTTATCCAGTTTCAATACAAATTGACAATTGCGTTAACGCGAATGAGCGTGAATAAAAACTCGCACTAAGCCCACCGATGTCGCCCACTCACCAGGCTGTATCTCATGAACCGTGATAGCTAAACAGTTGAAATTTTCACAGATGATGTATTTCTGTTGCCGCTATAAAAAAACATTATGAATAGAATAAAATAAATACTTAAGTGGGGCTCCTATACAACAAACGTGATTTTTTTGCCGTTTTTTGCGATAATGGTACGGAACCTATCATGCGCGAGTTTGACTCGCACTTGGCCGGTTATTTGTATATGTTTAGGAAATGTGTGAAAACCAGGAATTGCATACAAATCCTAGGAAACCCATAGATATTAATATAATGCAATAATTAAATAATACACAGATTTCCTAGGAAATGCATACATATCCTAGGATTTGTATACAATTCCTAAATGGTTCAAGGAAATGTGTTAAATAAAAGAATCCAGGTATGCAAAACTTGTTGGTATTTAGTTTCTCAGTGCAATATTTTCATTCCTATTATGGTATCCTAAAAATAAATCAATGGTCTCACAATAAAAAAAACAATCTATAAGACTAAGTAACTATTAAAAATATTCAGTCATGCAATCATTCTGCCGAGCCTTTTTCCAACAAAATCGGGGTCGGCTCCAGTCTTACCAGATGCAACTGAATATCAGTATTTCACATGGAGTGACTACCTATCTGACCTCCATAACCCAGTAACTGTGTAATGCGATAAGACTGGTCTGGCTGACTATCTGTAATGATTGTCAAAGAGATCTTTGTAGATACAAATAACAGCCGGGACCGACGGCTTAACTTGCTTACCAAGGCACGGAGAAATCTCGCTATGTAAGGATGGTCAACAAGCACGGGCCAACCTTGGGTAACCTAACCTTGAAGATCAACCCGTGCGGCTGTTACAATTTAGCCACGAGCTTCTCAATTAGAACACAATTAACTGTATTAAATTAAAAAATAAGTGTTTTTTCAGGTTGAACGGGTTTCGGACGCCATAATCAACCAAATCCTTTCGAACGACGCGTGCGCTCCCTGCGTTGTGATTGGCCCCTGCGATCACGCGAGCGTTTAAATACCAATACCCGGCGTGCTCTCGTTTACGCTATGACGGGCCGATATCCTATTTATAACAGATTTCCAATTACATTTTAAGAATTTTATAGAATTCCTAGGAAATGTGGGAAATACAATTTATTTCATTTTTGCCGATCGATTTTAGGAATTCTATAGATTTCCTAGGAACTTTATAGAATTTCTGATTTAATACATAAGAGATCGTTTACGTTATTACAATCGAGTACGTTAAAAAACTCGGCATAAGCACACTGGAGCGTGTCAAATTGTCCATTGTCTGTTAAAATGACTTTGTAGCGCGTGGCCTGACAAGCCGCAACTTAATCAGGGATTTGTAATTCTAACTAGTTTTAGACGTCCTCGCCTCGCTCGCTTTAATTACTAGCAGAGACTAAGCCTTTCGGTTATTCACTTAGCTGCGCCTATGATTCGCGTCAGTAAATCTGTATTCATGTAGTTTGACGTTCAGTCTTTCAATCCTGGGAACTATCTTGTCAGCGGCATAAAAAAAGTAATATGGACACTGTAACTTCTTTCTCGTATAATTTATGAGCTGACATTGCATTATAATGCCTGGTTGATGGCGTTATAAATTGCGAGATCAATGTGCAATAAATCAAGATTACAGTGTTATCTTACCGTATCAGCAATCAATTTATAAAAACAAAGCGGTACCTGTACTACGCAGATAAATACTTTGACATACCATTCAAATAAGTATCGGAGCTTTTATTTTCATTGAGCGTGCTTTTGTTCGTTGACAACATAATACGAATTTCGGTGTTAATATCATACTCCAGCTGGTGGAGTTCCCCGAGATCTGATCTCGACTCAAAGGCTTCCAACATTTCTGAAGGACTAAGTAGTATTTCAAAGACATTTTCGCTTTATTTTCGTCTTATTGGTACGTTCCGAGTCCGTTTACTGGCATTTTCTGTAAAGTAAGAAGGTACGAATTTTATATTTTACTTTACGGCTGCTTTTATTTTTATGACCGATGTTTTTCGAAAGGTATCGTATGACTACAGTAATTTACATAAAACATATTTTCATTAGGTAGGTAATCTAATGAAAATAAAGTAGTAAAGCAGCTATTTGATAAATAATATTAATATAATATGAAAAAAATGCAATATATTTAGCCTTCAGCAACAGTTTCAGTCATTTGACAACAAAACAAAACTTATTCAATAGTATCTGCCTGTAACATTGGCACTTAAAATAAAGAAGGGTGAATAATATAGTAGAATTATTCATACTGTTCTTACAATCTTCACAACAATTTCGGTTAAAATAGTGTCTATTAGTGCTGTACTGTGGTGACGCAAATGAGCACTTCAATCCCATACAGTGATGTTGGGGTCAAACTTAAGAGAGCCAGACACATTATACTAATACATACACCGACCAAGTAAGTGACTATAGTCTCTACATATAGTTATAGTTAACCTGATAATATTATAGATAAACGGGCAAATATGTATGTTTGTTTATCAATCGAACCCCAACGGCTGAACTGAATTGGGACATAGTACACTTTTTATCCCGGTATAAAAAAAATATATGCTCAGTCGATGAGGGGACTGTAGGGGGAGATCTATGTTCAGCAGTATCTGTCTTTCGGCTGATATGATGATGATGATAAATAAATTAATAATCCTGATTTTATATTTTGATAAAAGAACGTACCTACTAATGTAGTTGACGTGGCATTGTTTTCGACTTCCGAGCTGCCAGATAGTTATATTTATTATAGGTTGAAGCTAATACAAGTAACACATTTGTTCATAATGCAGGATTCGCGTCGATCAATCAGATCGCCGCTCATTCACAACGGTACAAGGGCAAAGATTGTGGCTTCAGACGAGGGTCACTAATTAAAAATAAATATTTAACTTCAAAGAAAGGTTGTTGTATTTACCCGGACTTGTGTAATTCCATTCCATTCACAAATCCCACTCTTTTACCTTATTATGTCGGGCCCGTAAATGGGGATTGGTCGCTCTTTGTTGTCCGTACATAGGAGCCAAATGTTTTGTATATCACTTTGTCTATCTTCCGTACAAACGTACGACAGTTTATTTTATTGTCATGGTTGTATTCGGTGTATTAAGAGCTCTCTCTCTAGTTAATCGTAAACGTTTTGTTTCTTCGTTTTGTGTTTTTTCTAGTTCTACGTTTTCCTTATAAGCTCACTAACATGTTTAGGTTTACTACCTATTCATAAGAATCGCCATTAACTTCTTTATTTTCGCAGAGGAAACAGCAATATATTTGTCAGCAACACAAACATATTTTCCATGGAAAACACAATTATTTGAGGCTCAGTATAATCCTATAAAACCTTTGATAGATCCACACGAGCGCCATAATATGGAAATAGGGGAAGTAATAAAACGCGTCTAATTAAATCCTCATTTTACTATAATCCCGTTATCAACTTATCAACAGCTGCTTAACCTCGGTGACAAACAAATGAAGCGTACTTGTGTACTAAATCATGCCCATTGTACAACGTGACAAGAAAATCGTCTTATACGGCATTACAACCGTATTAAAGATCATTAGCATACAGAGGTATAATATAATCAATGTTGAAACATGACTCGTTGTCAAGATCTTTTCGGGAAAATTATTCTGTTTGTTTGAATATTTTAATGACTATGAGGGCGATATCCGTTAAAATCTACACGTGTAAATATCGTTATCTACTATATGAACTGTTTTGTAACAAAACAAAAAATATTTCATTCTGAATATATTTACAAATAAAATTTTGATTGTTGCAGCTTCAACAAAAAGGTCGTTACCAACAGATTGCAAAAATACCAACTCTAATTTTCAGTAAACAAAACGGAATTTATATGTTATCGAAACAATATAAATTGCACTAATAGTTACTACGTCACAGGTTCCGTATCTATCGGATAGCCCAACAACACACATCGTGATAATCTAATAGATAGCGAGCCAATTCTGAGGGGATCCTCTCGGCTCCAATCATCTTGGGGCTAGCTACAGTCAGCAGCAAAACTAGGTAACTGTCCGGAGTTACATCCTGTTACATCTCACTAGATGCCTGGTGGAGGGACTACTCGGTTAATCCCCCTATGCTCTAGTCCCCCTATGCTCGACTCGAGCAATAGCGTGACTAGAGTATCTGACTCGAGCATAGTAGACTAGGTATTTCCTACTAAAAAGTGCCGCTTTGCACGAAATTACATTCGCGGGCAGTGATGAAGAAAACTGTTACAGTGTAATATTTTGTTTAACCATTTAAAAGGTTCTCCGAACGAGATCCGGCTACCCCAACAATCACCGGCGACTGGACCTAGCAACGTACAACACGCGCACACTTCGGACCGACGAGAAGATCACCGAACTCTAAGAGGAATTGAGCAGGATGCGATGGAGTATTATAGGGTTGTCTGCAATCAGTAGAGAGGGGGAGGACTCGATAATCCTCAAATCCGGTAACCTGCTCTATTTCCGAGAGGGTGACCGGCAGTCCCAGGGTGGTGTCGGGTTTATCGTCCACAGGTCCCTTGTGAACAACGTGGTGAAGATCGAGAGTGTGTCGACCAGGGTGGCGTACCTTATACTCAGAATATCCTCAAGATATTCGCTGAAGGTCATACAGGTCTACGCCCCAACCTCGGCACACCCCGACGATGAGGTAGAGAACATGTATGAGGATATCGCCAGAGCCATGCATGGTTTCAAAACTCACTTCACCGTTGTCCTGGAGGACTTCAACGCGAAACTGCGCAAACGAGACGAGGATGAGCTGCAAGTGGGGCAATTTGGAGTTGGACGACGGAACCACCGGGATCACCTATTGGCCAGTTTTATGGAGAAGGAGAGCCTCTATATGATGAACTCCTTCTTCAAAAAGCTTAAACACAGGAAGTGGACCTGGCAGAGCCCCGATGGTGCAACAAAAAATGAGATCGACTTCATCATGTCAACCAAGAAGCAAATGTTCAATGATGTATCTGTGATCAATTCGGTAAAAACCGGGTGCGATCAACGCATGGTAAGAGGCACATTAAACATTCATATTAAGCTTGAAAGGTCTCGACTGATGAAGTCCACGCTCCGTCCAGCACAGATCCAGGTCCTAAACCCCGAGAGCTTTCAGCTCGAACTCCATAATCGTTTCGAGTGCCTAGGGAGCTCCGTGGACGAATACAGCAACGGGTTCGTGGAAGCTGTCCGTACGGTCGGGTCTAAGTTTTTTAAGACCCGTCATACAGATAGAAACAAAAAGCTCTCTGATCCTACCCTCAAGCTTATGAAGGAGAGGCGTGAGATGATCCTGCAGTCTTCAGATGAGGCGTGCAAATACCGGCAGCTCAATAGACAGATCTCTAAATCCTTGAAAAAAGACCTCCGCCGCTTTAATACCGAGCGTATTATAGACGCGATCGAGCGAAATAAAGGCTCCAAGGTGCTTTCAAGGGATCTGGCTATTGGGCAGAGCCAACTCACGAAACTGAAGACAGACGATGGCTGGATCATATCCGCCAAACTGGAGCTTCTGAGGGAGATCGAGACATTCTAAGGGCAGTTGTATACATCAATCAGCAAGCCCGTTGCCAGTCTAGCAAACGACCCAAGAGCTAGATTGACCTGACACTATACCGAAGATATCCCGGACGTCAGCCTGTACGAGATTAGGATGTCTCTGAAACAGCTCAAAAACATCAAGGCGCCGGGTGGTGACGGAATTACGGCCGAACTACTGAAGGCGGGTGGAAAACCGGTCCTTAGAGCCCTTTAGAAGCTGTTTGATTCCGTCATACTCGAGGACAAAACGCCACATGCATGGTTCAGGGTTGTGGTGGTACTCTTCTTCAAGAAGGGCGCCAAGGCCCGGCTGAAGAACTATAGGCCCATCTCACTACTTAGCCATGTCTACAAGTTGTTTTCAAGAGTCATCACCAATCGTCTCGCGCGCGGGTTTGACGATTTCCAGCCCCTCGAACAAGCCGGATTCTGAAAAGGCCACATACATATGCTGCGGCAGGTTATACAGAAGGCCAAAGAGTATAACCTGTCTCTCTGTTTAGCGTTTGTGGACTACGAGAAAGCCTAAGATTCGATTGAGACTTGGGCTGTACTGCAGTCTCTCCAACGGTGCCAGATCGACTACTGGTACATTAAGGTGTTGAAGTGTTTGTACAAAAATGCTACCAGGTCAGTCCGTCTTCAGGATCAGACCTCGAAACCAATCCTTCCCCAGAGCGGAGTGAGACAGGGAGACGTCATTTCTCCGAAACTGTTCACTGCTGCGCTGGAGGATGTCTTCAAGGTTCTGGACTGGAGGGGGCTGGGCATCAACGTTAATGGCGAGTACATCACTCACCTTCGGTTTGCCGACGACATAGTGGTCATGGCTGAGACCATGGAGAGCCTCAGTAAAATGCTCGATGATCTCAGTAAAGCTTTCGAAAGAGTGGGTCTTAAAATGAACATGGACAAAACCAAGGTCGTGGTGAATGCCCATGTAACACCCACTACTATCAAGGTCGGAGACTCTACAGTCGAAGTTCTAAACGATTATGTCTACCTGGGACAAACGGTCCAGTTGGGTAGGTCCAATTTCGAGAAAGAGGTCAACCGTCGAATCCGACTCGGCTGGGCGGCGTTCGGAAAGTTGCGTGGTATCTTCTCGTCCAATTTACCGCAGTGTCTCAAGACAAAAGTCTATGACCAGTGTGTGTTGCCAGTGATCACCTGTGGAACCGAGACGTGGTCGCTCACAATGGGCCTTATCAGAAAGCTCAAAGTCACCCAACGGGCAATGGAGAGGGCTATGCTCGGAATTTCCTTGCGTGATCACGTCAGAAATGATGATATCCGCAGAAGAACCAAAGTTACCGACATAGCCCGAAGAATTGTTAAACTTAAACGCATGGGATCGGTCAATGTGGCGACGCCTGGGGGAGGCCTATGTCCAGCAGTGGACGTCTTTCGGCTGAAATGATGATGATGATGATGATTTAAAAGGGAAATTATGAAAACCTAATATGTAAATTCCGTTACTTTCGCAAAAAAAGTTAATAAACTTTCCGTTTCATCATACTAATGCACACACGTACACACTCGCCTTGACGCCACTCAATATGTCGCGTGAGTCGCGTCATTCATTTTAAAATCATAGTGTCTATCCATTCCATAGAACTGTGAAAAACGAAACGTCTAGCCGTAGAAGAGAATCTTAGCTTAAAAATATTACGAACTAAGATTTCGATATTTTTAGTTTAATTTCAATATTTTTCAGCGTCGTGCTCAATTTAATTGAATTCAAACACTTTTCTTTCCAACTGTACCTTCCATTGTTTACGTAGAATCGAAGAAATGCGTGCATAGCACTTTTTAGTAGATATTTTTCGAGTCGAGCATAGCGGGACTAGAGCATAGAGGGACTACTAGGGTGGTGTGATTATCCGATCGAGTTCATGGCAAACGTCGTGGGCAAAGACAGAGGGGTTTGGAAGGAGAAAGGAGATGATTGCCCAGTAGCGGGACACAGTTTTGGTTAACAATAATTGTTGACATAATATATTTTGTTATTAAAATATCCATGCCCTAAGATTTTTAGCGCAGACCGTACCGAAATCTACTGCCCAATCTGATAAAGGTATGTTTACGTTATACCTAAGTAAACATGTAACTGAATTGCAGATGAAGTGACGTCAATTCACATAAAATGTTGGTACCGTTTAGGAAACACGTTTATTTAATTACCTAAGTCGGAGCGACGCGTCGGTATAAATCGGGGACGTAGGTTTGCTAACACGGTTTAAAATTCAGTTTTTGCTGACACGTTTTCAGTAAAATGCCAATGCATTGTCATATACACGTATAAGTATACTATATCGTGACAATCTACGAAATGCGTTGACGTTTCTCATTTGACATCCCGTAATAATTTAGTACGTAAAAAATTGAAAAATCTAATTCATGATCCTAATTAATTACTATGTTACCCAAACACTTAAACAACGAGTATTATGTATAATTATCAAGTCTATTTATTATTATAAGTATTTTTATAGCTGTCAAATCCGTCTTCTTAGATTGTCACGACTATGAATGTGCCACCAGCTTTGTCAACTAATCTACCTAGCCAACTTCAACTACTACCAGAATTTTAACTGGACCTACTACTACTATTACTAAAACCTAGTCGGGAGAAGTACAAATTGGTTCTCAGAAATGCACTAACGGTCAGAATAACAATGACCTGAGGGATGGAGAGAGGTTCCGTAGGCTTAATACATATGAAACATCAATCAGCAATAATTGCGCCGCGGTCGCGCTGTTGTCGCGCGATCGGTCTCTAAGTGTAATAGACATCGGGATTACGTATTTGCTAATCACTCGCTGTTTGTCAAATGCAATTACATATTTCTAAAAAAAACCACCACATAGTCTAAAACTTCTGTACTTAATTCGGGAGCGGTTGGCAATCGACCAACAACAAGACGCAAAGTAATCATAATTTGACAGCCAAATTTGATCGCCACAATTGCGACCACCCGCTGCTTTCAAATAAATATTTTAGTTAACTAATTGTGCCATAGAGGTAGCACTGTCGAAAAATTTTTATAGTGTGGCTTTCGCTGATACATAATTCAGCTTTGCGATTGCAAACAATTATTGCGCAATCATTGCTAGTGTTTTGTTCTTGCAAGATACGTAATAAGCCTGCTGTTTTTACAAGAATATTTGATAGCATGCCCTTTATCCCGGGCGAAAGCATCTTTAGAGAGCCACATGCAATGATCATAAACCTTTGTTTTTCGCTTGCTGCAAGTTGAAAGCAATTTCTTTTCAAGATACGTAATAAGCCTGCTGTTTTTACAACGATATTTAATTATCATGCCCTTTATCCCGAGCGAAAGCATCTTTAGAGAGCCACGTGCAACGATCCTAAACCTTTGTTTTACGCTTGCTGCAAGTTGAAAGCAATTTCTTTTTAGATTGCAGTAAAGTAATATAAAAGGCTAAGGCTTTTTCGTGGCGTGTGAAATCCCATGTCTTTTAAATTAACTTATTATATTTTCCATATATAATGTTGTCTTCATAACGAATTTAGCAGCTCGATGTTTTATGCAACGTCCAGCAAATGCCAGTTTTTATTTAATGCATAAAACTATGCTGTGGAGTTTATTCTTAGACAGACTAATAAAGGATGTTTTATTTGTTTCAGTGATTCCTTAATATATTTCTCCCATAATTTTAATAATTATCGACTTATATAAGTTTGATGGTTTATTCTTGAGACCTTCTTTTTACAAACTTTATATTAATTTGCTTTTGTATGCGTGTCCGGCAACTAGTACCCTCTTTTTTAAGCACTTCCTGACTATTGAATGCAGTAAAAACTTGGCGTGCTAAGCAGAGTCATTTCACTTTCTTCTTTTCTGTTACTTTATAAATATATATATTTATATAAGTAAAGGGTGTCTCAGTAAGAGTGCACTTTTTCATTTTAAAATAAAAACAAGTATTTTATGACAGAGTTGTGATATTTTTATTGTATTAAAAAGAAGACATGTTCCGATTAAGTATGGAACAAAATATCCGGCAAATGACCCCCACGGCTCCGATGACAGGCCATTACTCTTTTAATGAAATTTTCCATGACTTTTGCACAGAGATGTGGCTGTATCTCATCGATGACGCGTTGGATTTCCGATTTGAGCTCAGGAATTGTTTCGGGTTTACTCGCATAAACCCGAGATTTCACAAAACCCCGAAGAAAAAATCGCACGATTTTGGTGGCCAGTTGACATCAGAATTTCGTGAGATAATGTGTTCTGGAAGTCGTTGCTGCAATAAGTCGATTGTTTCATGCGCGGTCCACATGTCCAGATTCACGCACATAATAATTATGTTACCCCTAAATAATATAAGTTAACTTTTGACGCTTCGATAATTAATTATTGGTCTGATCAATTTTAGCTTCGTGCTAGATGGCCCGTATCAAATGTGTTCGGTGATTTAAAGTGCTTGCATGGTTGATCAAAAGAATATTGAAGCAAAGATGTAAATACTTCCTTGTAAATAAAATATTCCAAAGTATTAACAGTAATGTAACTGAAATGGTATAAGTAGAGAGACTGATGCCGCCACTTTGTTTTATAAGTATTCTTATTACAGTTTCCGTGGCGATACATATTTTATATACGTCTTCTGTGGAGTACAACAAGCTACCCATATCTTTAATAGTCATTAGTTTATGATGTGGCAGCCTTTCTGATGTACCTAAACACTACACACATACTTGAATTTGTCAGAATTCGGGAAATGTACCCAAATACCTATGTATCCGACGATTAACTGGGAACCAAATGGGATTTGTTCGCAACTGAGTATGCCGGCAAAAATGACATAGTTGTTCTCGGCTTCTATGTCAGATTCTGGTTAAAATTTCCTTTATGGGCCGCTGATTTATGGCGCGGGGGGAAGGGGGGAGGGAGGGGAGAGGGGTTTCTACCCCCCGTCACCATCCCCACCACTCGGAGCCCCATGGTTATGGAGATATCCATGGTCAAAGTTTTTAGGTTAGAATAAAAATTTCTATCAAAGTCCATAGATTTTTGGGGCGGGAAGGGGGTAAAGAAGTGGGGGGGTAGTGGGGCTACCCCACTGTACCATTCCCACCCCACGAAACCCCATGGTTAAGGAGATATCCATGGTTAAAGTTTTTACAATTACTATTTAACAACAATGTCGACTGAGCCCCGCTGCGCGGGGCTCCTATTTCTGTCTGAAGGGTTTAAAGTAACCTAACACGAAGCAGTTCATGCAACATACATACGTATGATGCATGAACTGCTTCGTGTCAATTGTCACATCTTAATTTTTAGTCTATATGAAAAATGACACAACATGGCGTCCACCAAATATTTTGTTCAAAATATATTTTAAAATTATTACCTAGTTATTCACCGATGAAAAGTTATTCCTTTGCACTTCACCGTATTAGTTGAATTGTTAGTGCAATATCTTAAAACACACGACGGCATATTGAATGCGTCTGAACGTTTTTTCTATTAAAAACAAACAATGACAAAGCCGCTCAAGATCTAGCAAGCAACTGAGTGAAGTGCGGCCGGCAAACCGCACATGAACGGAACACAGCAGTGATGTGTGGTGTCTTCTCTAGTGCGTAGTACATATTACCCACTGACCTCTATCATACATTGTACACTGGACTTCATATTATCGATGACAAAATGAAGACATTTGATTATCGCCATTTTGGCGCTGATAGTAACGTGAATTAACGTGAGAGTCGCATGGAACTAATATTAGAGATAGGACACAGCTTTCGGCAAAATACTTTTATGGGTTTTATCGATCGTGAGAATAATTTAATACGTAAGAGAAAAAAAACCAGTTATTTTTATTATGATTAATTTTTAAGTTATAGAATAATTGCTGTAAAGGTTACTAAAAAATATTTTCGGTCAGATTGCAAGCTATAAACTAGTGGATAGCGTGCTAGTAAAGTTATAGCGCATTACTGTCAGATCAGTGAGATTTAAATATGAGGTTAGGCTAACAACTTATCCTAAAAACTATCACATTTGAGCAAGTATCTCCTCGCTCAAGTACACTAGTAGTACGCCCATCGGATTCGTGAAGGGAACATCATTTATATAATAATAATAATAAATGAGATGGATAATCATTTACAACGGACGTATTTCTCGCTATCATCGCTGAGATCCTGTCTCTGTAGTGTTAAGGTGCAAATAAGAGTGGTATCGCATTCCAGCAAGGTGAAGACTTTAACTCTGTTTCAGATGCAGATAATAAATTATTTGACTTCAAAACATTTGTTAATATAATTATAACTATCATGATATTATTCCAGAATTAATTCCAGGCTCAGGAACGTGGTGATTGGTACAAGAGAGAGGCCTGTGCTCAGCCGTGGGCGAAGTCGGGCTGTGGATGATCATGATGATGATTCCAGAATTTAGTATTACACATCGCTTTTGAACATATTATTACTGATTATTTGGCATTCATATACCTAACATTCATCACCAATACCAATATGAGATATTTAGTTCCAACATACTACGAGCAATACAGTAAATGAGTGATACGCCTTGCCAAGACTACTATTTTGATATTAGTGTAATTTAAAAATATCACTAATACTGATATATTAGTTACAATATTATAATATTTCTAGTCAAATATATTAGTATTACCTAATTTTTAGAAATATCGGTAGTATCCTATCTCTAAATGTGTCAATTTTAGTTCCTGATACGCTCGAGCGGGGCGCTTTGAATCAGCACAAAAATCAACTGTCATTTCATATAGTATGTTTAGTCCAGTGTACTTGTTAGAGGTCAGTGATATTACCTCAATGGGTTCCGGCTGTCATTTGAAGATCTTTGACATTAGTTATGCGTTACGCGTATAGTGATTGTGGCTATTAGGTTGATATTCATTGATTGTTTATTTGGCGCCGCACAGTGGTTCAAGGGCGGAAAAAAGTCCTTCGTTTCGACCTTGTTTAAAATGTCTACAATTTGGTACACACATACTAGAATGTTATTTGAAACAAGTCTTAAAATTAATACGGGTAAATAATTATACAGTATTTAATTATATGATGCCAAAGTAGGGTGATCGAGAATTAAAAAATTTCGTGCAAAAAATATTGTTATTTCAAGTATGAATAGAACCTAAAAACTATAATTATCAAGTTTTATCTTTAGTTTAGTCATAAGTTTATTGTGTGTATTAATAAAATACGTAAACATAATGTTATGATATAATGATAATTACTTGCTATTAAATTTTTAGTGAAGAAGGTCATTTGGAACCTTTTGTTTTAAATCATGAGATCATAACTAATCTCCGTTATCGACCGATGCGTAATAATATACTTTCGGAGATTAATTAGACCCTATAGATTAAGAATACATCAGTTTTGACTGCGATAACCTGCGATCTTGGAAATATCAGGTGCTTAACTAATGACGCTCTGTAATTAAGAAAAAGTGCATTATATTAATAAGTGTTTGGATAATAAGTGTGTGGATAGTACCCATCTGTAAAACTATATGTCTTCTCTATTTAATATTTAGTTTATTAATATTTATTTATATAGAAATGCTTAAAGACTGTATATTTTGCATAATATTTTTAATTGATTTCATGTGAAAAAAAAAAACAAGTATTATATCTTTCTCTTTGTGTAGGTACTGGTACATTCATTATATCATTTTAATAAAGTATTATGAAGAAACGCAACGTCTTTTCATTTAAAAATAATATTTTCCGCATGCTCGTACTACCTGCACCACTGTGCGCCGCCTCAAAATGCTAGACTAAATGTTTTATAATTTCTTATTTTTTGTTCGTTATTTCGTCGAATATTTTTTTATTAACTTTATTTTTACTTAATTTCATCAGAATTGGTCCATAATTGAAAATTCAGTGGGAAAATTATCAATACATCCTATTTCCTAGGTTTAGGGTGTTCTCTACTTACGTTTCACAACACTATACAAACCATCTTCATATCTTTTGATATTTTATCAATTTTTGTAACTCTTTTCATGTATTCTTTGATATTTTTATTACCTGAAAAGCATATTTTTAGTTATCTCTGATTGTTTTAATACTTAAAACTTAAATTATATTTAATAATTAATTTATTTAAAAGCTAATTTGTAATTTTTGCGATATTTTTCTACTGTGACATTTTCATCTGACATGACATCTGTCTGTATATTTTATTTTCTTAAGCCATAAACATAACATAGGTACCATGGACTACCTAGACCTTTCCTTAAGCTAGTTGTACATTATTGTAAGGGCAGTGCAGATTTATCGCAGAACGCCGAAAGTCGGTTGACTACTTAATGATACCAAGTGTATTTTCTGATCTGAAAACTCCTGGCAAACTGTAAGCTGTGAATTACCAGCTTATGTAAAACTATTATTGTCTGAAGTGCTCCAATTAAATATATTTTGTGTGGTTCCCGAGAGCATTATTTCCTGGAAGCACCCTCAACTGTCATCTAAGGCCTCGCTGTTTGGCGTATTGAGCCATAGCCGGCTTCCACACCCCTTGGAGCCCACGTACTTACCCGTTTGCCTGTTTATCCAACATGCTTGTGTCCTTCTGCCTACTCCACTGCCTACCTGCCCGTTTACCAGCTTATCTGGCTACCACCAGTCTGCTTGTCCGCTGCTCATCTGCCTACCTCGGGCATTCCACGACTTTCTGCCCGAGCTGCTGCCTGAAATCCCTGCGTGCCTGGCGCGGTATCCCGCCATAGAAAATGGCGGGATACCGCGCCATTTTCTCATATTGGACGTATTGAGACAGATAGACCTGTTATTATAAAATATCGTGTAATTGATAAGCTGATTTACTTTTTTGTGAACTACAAGCCAGTGCAGGCCAGATATTGTTATTTAGAAGTCTTAGTACATTGTGAAAGATCGACTACACGAGGTTAACGTAAGTTATTTGATATTATAACTTTATTATTGCTAATGGTATTGTTGAAACTGTATCTATATAATATTATGGCCTTTATTCCTAATATGTTAAATTGATTTAATCCTAGTCTATGTTATTTGCTTTGCCTTGTTATTTTGATTCTATAATATTGTAAATACTTTATATGTTTATAAAAGATATCGATAAATACCACAAAATAATTCCATGGAGTTTGTTGCCCTTCTTCTCCTTGAGAACTAGTCTAGCGACCGGGTGGTAAGCTCACTGAGCCTTCTCAATATGGATTAATTGACAGGTCTTATTTAATTAAATACCTAGTCTTGTCTTTCTGTGCTTTTATTCATAAAACATTTCCTTTAGACACCACATACATTGGAACTCCGATACACAGTAAATAACCAACTACCATCTTGACATTCAAAGCTTGCTATCTTGGTAGATCAATACTTTTATATAGAGTTCCATTCATGATTATAACAAGTGCATGTTTGTATCAATCCTTGTTTCCGATGCAGCAAGGATCTTTTTATTAAATACATAAAACAACTTATCGTTGTCAGTCACATTCATGAGATTGACACACGATTGCTCTCTAAACCTTTGAGAAAATATTTTCTCTACTTTTTGTCATCTTCTAAGCTTTGTTAAATAAAAGCACCTAGAATGTGAAGATACACAGTTCGCTCCTAGAATACAGTTGGCGACCGTTTTCGTAGAAATAAAAGTGCTATCTTGGAATTTATTGGTGCAAACGTCCCATTTTATAGCTGATCTAAACGGGTCCAGAGTTTTTAGCACGTTGTCTACAGCACCCGAGATCTGGTCGTTTTTAACTAAAAACTACGTGCAGACGTGTTACGAACTGGAACAATGGCCTGGCGTTCTTTATCTATCTATAGCCATGTTCTGTGACGATCCAGTTAATAAATAGGACATTCCGATCAAAGTTATCGTAAAAGAGGAGGCGCGTTCTCCTGTCTAGTGTCTGTGTACTTAACTGTCATCATCATTATCATATCAGCCGAAAGACGTCCACTGCTGAACATAGGCCTGCCACAAGCGTCGCCACATTGATCGGTCCCGTGCGTCTCGCATCCAGCGGATCCCCGCAACTTTCACCAGGTCATCGGTCCACCTGATGGGAGGCCTCCCAACGCAACGTCTTTCGGTTCGCAGACGCCACTACAGAAGCTTTTTGACCTATCGGCCTTTCGTTCTGCGAGCAATGTGCCCTGCCCACTGCCACTTAAGTTTGGCAAACTTAAGTAGCAGAGGTCGGTAACCTTGGTTCTCTTGCGGATTTCTACATTTCCGATTCGATCAAGCAAGGAAACTTGGAGCATAGCTCTCTGTATTACCCTTTGGGTGACTGTAAGCTTTCTGATGAGGCTCATTGTGAGCGACCACGTCTCAGAGCCATATGTCATCACTGGCAACACACATTGGTAATAGACTTTCAACTTCCCGAACGCTGCCCAGCCGAGTCGGATTCGACGGTTGACCTCTTTCAGTACTTAACTGTGTATTTGATAAAATATTTAGGTTTATATACTAATACCTTTTGTCAGAAGCTTAAATCTGACATCGTTCTGGCCAAGGGGTATCGTGTTACCCAGTTACTGGTTTGTGGAGAGCTCGCTCCATGTAAAACACTGGTACTCAGCTAAATCCGGTAAGACTGGTAGCTGACCAGATATGTATTTATTTAATAATTTTTCAGTACAGTACTACCTATACGTAATCAAAATCAGAGGTATTCATATTCATTTTTTGCCATTTTACAATGTATAGAATATATGGTAAGAAAAGCTAAGAAACTATTTTATTGTAGAGGAAGACTCTCTTAGGGCACAGCAACATAAACCAGATATTCTTTCAGAGAATTTTAAGTCTTTCTATAATATTCATGTGACTTTGAATGTCCATCAAGATGACACACTGTTTGTGCAGACACCAACACGAGGTACCGTGATAAATTGTTTATCGCGATTGATAGCTTAATTGCTCCATTTGTAATGTGATCTCAATGGCTCTGTATCGGTCACGGCTATTGTCACTGCCGGTGGGCGTGAATAGTTTCAGCTTTCAGATTGTCATACCGGACTGTCTGTGAACGGTTTTCAGGATTTTCTTTGTTGCCGAGTAGATAACTGTAGCGCCATCAGTACATGGTGGACTTCCCACCCACACACATTCAACGTTTTAGAAATACTTACATTATGCGTAAAGGTAGGAAGTGGAATTCTCTGCCGGACTCTGTGTTTCCCGAAAGTTACAACCTCGGCGTCTTAAGTCTCAAGAGTGAATAGGTTACTTCTAGGCAAGCGTGCTACAAGGTCGACCACATCATCGCTTACCGTCAGGTGAGATAGTGGTCAAGCGCGAGCCTTTTATAATAAAAATAAAAAATAAACTTTACACCAGCCAAGTTACCTATGCAGGATTTGGGGACCAATTATTGACTTCTAATTTTATGTTCGTAATATTGCGTCGTCTAACACAATTTCATTATTTATTTAATTTATACACACGTTTGCATATAGGTACATGGCAATTATTATAATTATTTTTCCTCTTATATAACCATTTGTAATAAGCAGCCGCAGTGTGCGGTTTAATCTGAGAATTTGTTTGAATAAAAATATATCATGATCGCGATAACAAAAGGTCATAAGACTTGCCCTCTGGTATAGGTGCAAGCACACTGAAATTTAATATGTCGTTAAACTAAAAGGTATTCGATAAGTAAAACAACAATGCCTACTCCTTTGAGGTTTTCAGGCGAACATTATGGCAAACTCACTTAATTTTTTTTTAACATTTCATCCCTTTTGGGTTACAGAATGGATCGAATGACGTCATGGCGAGTGTTTGGTATATCGGCGCGGCGATGTAAACGTGGCCAGAGAGCAAAATGGCTCGCGTTTTTGTTCAACACACGATCAGAATTCATTAAAAGGCTTTTGCAGGAAATCGCTCTGACTCCACCTCGGGTCGTTGAACCGGGAAACAACAAAAATAAGTTTTACATTTAACAAAAAACAATACCAATTACAGCCAACTGAACCATCACGCTGGTATTAATGAAATTGTGTTGACAATAAAAATATATGCGATTGCAGCAATTCTGTAATGTTCTGTCATTTATTGAAGACTTCCATTAGATATTGCAAATCCCTGAAGTTATTTCACAGATCTTTTGCATAATTGAAACAAGCTCATTAGGAAAAAATCAGTTAATAATTTGCGAAAATATCAGAGAAAATACATACAAAAAAATAACAGTAGAATTCAGAGTATTCTCCTTTTATGACGTCAGGAATTCTGCTAAAATCAGTTTTGTTTAATACGCATGATGGTCCAAATAACAAACTAATGGGAACTCGACATTGTTGGCTATATTTGCAGAAGCTCACAACCACCTGGTGAATTATTCCCGGAAACTTTAACAGTCTAAAATATGTTAAAAATAATAAACTCTGGTTTCTGAAAACCCATTTATGTTTTATTATTTTTGCCATTTAATTTTGCAAATACATCTTTTAATTCCTTCATTTACATTTGTAAATTCTAACAGCTTATAATAATAATATCAGATAGATTATAAAGCATTTCCAAGCATTTTCCTAGTGTGTATCAGGCTTATACATAAATATTTTGATGTTATCCAACAAAGATAGACTGCTAGTGAATGCTGTTGATAAATCTGATATAACTTGAATGTACTTCGCCTTCTTTTATTGTGGTTATCTTCATAGGTACCCTGTCTGGTTGATTATTTCAGACTGCTATGGACCCAGTTTCTACTGTACTGTTACCACGAGTCGGGATCCCCCGTACACAAGTAAATTCGCGCATATCCATAGATTTAGAATATTTTTGCGTATCTATTCCCTACTAGATAGGTACGTAGGGAGGTCCAAAACTTCGCAGAATGTTTGCCTAAAATGTAAAAAGAAAGCAAATATTCCGCGATCTTTTGAACCTCCTTATACGTTGCCTGTCCAATAGTCTAGACATATTGTATTTTTCTACAAGGTTACAACGACCTTACTCACCGTCAGCAGTAGCATGTAAGCTGACCGACTGCGATCGAAGTAACATGAACGAAGCTTAGCGCAGTTTTCATTAATTATTGTCAGCTTTCGATACGGAAGTGAGCTTCTGGGTGATTGTTTATGTAAGGCTTTTTAAACAGCATTTATGTTGGCGACGCTATCATTATTGTGTAACAAGTGAAATTAAAAAAATAAATATGCCACTGACACATTTTATGCTACATAATTTATCTAGTAGTTAAAACACCCCGATTCAAACCGTAAAACGTCCATAACTTAAAACGGCTGGACTGATTTATATCAAACACTAGCTGTCCCACGCGGCTTCGCTCCCGTCAACTGGCTACCTACCTACCCATCTACCCTACCTACCCTTCATACATGATTGTTGCGTAACTTAACCCGTTTACGCAGCGCACGCAACGGAAACCCTCAAAAAGGTTTAATTGTGCCTGTTTTCGCAACATTTTTCATTTATGCTCCGCTCCTATTAGTAGTAGCGTGATGTTATATGGCCTATAATCTGCCTCGATAAATGTACTATCCAACGCAAAAATAATGTTTCAATCCCGACGAGTAGTTCCTGAGATTAGTGCGTTAAAAACAAACAAACTCTTCAGCTTTATAATATTAAAAAGATAGTATAGATAGCTAAGAACACTCTCGATAAAGTCACTCTCGAGGTATTGCATTCGGTTCATCCGTTTAGGAGCTATGATGACAGATCCACAAATACACATAATAGACAGATAAACAAACACACAGGTCAAACCTATAACACCCCCCATTTTCCATCGGCAGTTAAATACAACTAAGAAGTGTGTATGAAAAATAATAATTATCTTTCACATAATTCAATTCAGAAAAGTTCAATGCAGGAAGCATTTGAAAGGAAGAAAGCTCCCGTATACAGGCGCAAAGTGACAATGCGACAACCTTTTTACTAATTGTTTTTTATACGTATATTGCATTGTCGTGTAGCTCGTACCTAGGAGCTTTCAAATTTCAAATGCCCTTTGTAACCATTACAAATATAAAAAGTAAAGCAGGTTTAAGCATTAAGTTTTTGCATTAAGGTTCAGCAGGCACTATTACCTGAAGAAACAACTGCCCACATAGTAGTATTTACCTATAAAAATGTTCTAAAGGAATTTCTAACTTGAAAAAATCAGACTTAAAGGCCTCGGGGTCTAACCGCTACTTGTACGAGTATGTAGTCTATGTACATTTAATTTCGTTGGCATTTCGCACAATTCGCACCCCAAGATGGGGATTAGTACGGGCTTCATTTAAATAGTTTCCAGACATCGCGTGTGTAACTCGCCCCTACTTTGAATATAATTACACGAGATTTAGTTTGTTTGTTTGTACTAGATTAACGTAGATGGAATTCGGGTTTCGAAAGGTGCTATAAAAACAAGCTCTGTAGATAAAATAACAAAAGTAAATGCACTTAAAATTCAGCTGAAGTCCAATATTGATTAAACTGTACTATGCGGGGACAGGTTGTTACACATTTTATACTATAAGTACTTAGAACAAAGTTTTGTTTACGACTCAAGATCGAAGGTTATAGCTGAAATATTGTTTTTCAAAAGTGTAAAATAGTTCGGAGTATTTTTAAAAGAAAGGTAAAGAGTCGAAGAACCTTGGAGGTCGTTGTACTTTATCAGTACAAACTTTAATTTTAACAATTTTTTTTTTATTTGAGATGGGTTTGCTCTTGACTCTAGTCTAAGTCATAGGTGACAGAGACAGAGTCGACGATGGAGTGAGCTTACCCAGAAGGAGCCTGTTTACTCTAACTTTGAAGAGATTCGGGTTGAATGCGTTCGGAAACTCAGACGCAGGTAGTGAGTTCCATTCATTCGCTGTGCGCATTATGAAGGATGTTTGGAAGCGCTTGGTGCGAATTGGTGGAATGGCAACAAGGTAAGGATGGTAACTTGCAGTGCGTCTAGATGTCCGATGGTAGAAGGGGGCTGGTGGGATGAGGTCGTGGAGTTCTTGAGCACACTCACCGAAATACAGTCTGTAGAAGACCGACAAGCAGGCAACCTTGCGGCGATGAGCCAAGCTGTGAAGCTTGGTATCCACCAGTTCAATGTCGCCGATGAGCCTCTTAGCTCTGCGTTCCACCGAGTCAAGCGCGGCAAGCTGATACTTTGCTGAGCCATCCCAAAGGTGGCTGCAATACTCCATGCAGGATCGGACTTGCGCTTTGTACAGGGTTAGAAGCTGTCCAGGCGTAAAGTATCGCTTCACCTTATTTAGGATGCCCAGTTTTTTGGCCGCAATTTGGGCTTTGTGCTCAATGGAGGCGCCGAAGTTAAGACTGGATGTCAACTCCATGCCTAGGAGCTCAATCCGATCAGTCACTGGAACAGACGCACCACGAAAAATAGGCGCCCGATCGAAAAGACTCCTTTTAGCGGTAAAAAGACACGCCTGTGTTTTGGTGGCGTTAAAGGAGACCAGATTGTCATCACCCCACCGGGAGACAAGGCTTAAGGTCAAATCTGTCCGCTCTACCATAGTCTCTCTCAAGGAACGAACTTCATCCACGCTGGTTCTCGCGCTGGACAGGTATCTCTCTGAAACAGTACTGTCATCTGCGTACCCAATAATACCAAGCTGAAGAAGGTCATTGATGTGCAGCAGGAAAAGAGTTGCAGAGAGAACAGACCCCTGAGGAACTCCGGAATCAATAGCCATAAGGTCAGAGGAGCAGCCGTCTATGACTACTCGGATCGACTTTTCGCAAAGGAAATCTGATATCCAGCTACAAAAACCAGCGGGGATGCCATACGCAGGAAGATTACTGAGTAGACTTGCGTGCCAGACCCTGTCAAAGGCCTTCGAGATATCCAGCGAAACAGCAAGTGCTTCGCCGTGTCTCTCGATGGCTTCGCCCCAGCAGTGCGTGACATACACAAGAAGATCGACAGTAGACCGTCCCCGGCGAAAGCCATATTGACGGTCACTGAGGAGATTATTGTCTTCAAGGTAGGTCAGCAACTTACTGTTCAGTACCCTTTCCATAACTTTGCACAGAATAAAAAGAGGTAATGGCGATTGGACGGTAATTGACCGGGTCTGCACGGTTGCCTTTTTTGGGCACTGGTTGCACATTTGCAAGTTTCCAGGACTTTGGTACCGTTCTTTTTACAAGAGAGAGGCGGAACAAGCGTGTCAACACAGGAGAAAGTTCAGGCGCACACAGCCTCAGTACTCTTGCTGGAATGCCGTCAGGCCCGCTGGCCTTGTTCACGTCTAGACTGCACAATACTCTTCGGACCTCTTTGGTGTGCACAGCGATCTCCGGCATCGAAGAGTCACAATGAGGGACAGTAGGTGGTTGCTTGGATCCAGCGTCCAGACGTGAATTGCTAGCAAACAGAGATGCAAATAAATTTGCTTTCTCACTTGCAGAGTGAGCCAGCGACCCATCAGTTTTCAGCATTGGAGGTAAAGTGGGACGACAGAAATTCGATTCAACAGCTTTAGACAGGGACCAAAACTGTTTACTACCCGGAGGGTGTGATGCCAGCTTGGCCCCAATACGTCCAATATGGTCAAAACGTTCCCGACGCAAAACCCGCTTGCAGAACTTGGTGGCAGAATTAAAAGCTCTTTTCCTCGCACGAACCCTACGCGCTCTAACTTTGCGATCTCGGGCTCCGACCCAGGCTTGGTAGGCAGACTCTTTTTGGGCCTCAGCGTAGGCACATTGTGAATTATACCAAGGTCGGGATTTGTGACCGAGCGGAATGTCGGAGAATGGAATGAAATACTCCATTTCCTGCCGAATCACATCCGCAACCGCGTCCGCAGAGCTCGAGGGGTCACCCGAGGCGAAGCACACTTGCCGCCAAGGATAAGACGCAAAAAAGTGCCGCATCTCGTCCCAGTCTGCTGACTCGTATCGCCATACTCGCCTCGTGCCTCTAGGACTCTCATCTGGAGGAGAGCAAGTCGACACGGATTTCACCAGACAATGGTCAGACGTTCCCAGCGGGGCTGAGACCGAAACCGAATGACTGTCCGGATCAGTTGTCAGCAGTAGGTCTAAGCAATTGGGTGTATGGCCGTCAACATCCGGTACCCGCGTTGCCACATTCACCAGCTGGGTTAGATCTAGCGATAGAGAAAACTTGCGCGCCTCTAACCCGGCATGGTCAGTTTTCCGGTACGGACCGTATAACCACTCCTTATGATGGGCGTTAAAGTCCCCCAGAAAATTAAGCTTCGCTGTTGGGTACCGTTGCTGGGCCATGTCGGCCGACTCCATAAGGCAGTTAAAGAGCGCTGTCGTCTCCTGGTCACCGGTGTGCGATCGGTAGACGCCGATGTAGAGAGACTTCTCCACGCCAGTGTCCACAAGTAGCCATATGGCAGAAAAACCCGATTTCTCAAAGCAACGGAGACGACGACAACAAATGTCATCGCGGACGTACACACAGACCCCAGCTTGCTTCTTGAACTTGTGTTCAAGAGAGTAACCCGGGTAGTTGAGGTACGCCACGTCCGACGGAGTTGTTATCTTCGTCTCCGTTAGGAAAAACAGGTGCGGCTTCTAGGTCTCAAGGTGGTGGTGGACCGGATAGAGATTAGAGTGCAACCCCCTGATGTTAGTGAAGTGCACTTTTAGTGGGAGGAAGTGCAGCCGTTGTTTCACCATATTCTTCTTCACTTTGGTCATTTAATTTTTTTAGAGTTTGCTGGGGAAGAAGTTAAACTGTTGAGGCGCTGCTCAGTGAACCAAGTGGAACACTGGAGCTAACCCAACCTGTGGGGAACTCATTTGGAGACTGCGGGGACGCCCGAACCCCCCCGGATATGGCCACCGGGTCCTCCCATCCAGTCGCCAGCTGGCACGGTGGAGCATACCGGGATTTTTCGCGAGTTGGCGGGGCAGCCTTTGGCACGTGGCTGGCGTGCTACTTGGGCCCCCTACTGACTGCGGTCGGCCAACGGCTGGCACCGTGCTTCGGATCCCGCTACCCTCCAAGATGAGTTACCCGGCAAGTTTAGCCCAGAGACCAAGACCGGTTCTGAACAGCGCAACTGACATCCTCCTTCTCCCCCAAAGGCACTGGCAGTCCCACACACCGACGGAACACAGCAAGCTGCTTGGCGCCGGACTCCGGTGGGATGGTGGTCGCGAGCCAGGCGGCCCCTTGCGGAGCCTACCACCGCTTAAGTGGGATCATTCAGCCGTACCACAGGCAAGCCCGTGGTGCCGTTGCCCGGGATGGACCGCTAGGAGGTAGATCCCATACCCATCCCTAAAACACACATACAATTTCATCTTATCAAATGAATATTAAATACTTCATATTTTAATTTGCTTACTTCTTCTGCTTTACAATGATATTATTTGAAGTTCAATTTTAATTAATTGATAACTGGCTGACTTCTTTTTTCTCAGAAGATTCGACTGTGTTAAGGCGGAGATACAGTAGTGGTTTTAAGTATGTGAGAGTAGAAAGTCTAGTTTTATTATATTCGGGGGTAGTTAGCGAGAGAAGGCGGCACACGAGGCCCGCCCTTTGCTACCATTAACCCGCGTCCATTAAGTAATGGCTCCCTAATGGTGCGCTCAGCAAACACCGTCCTGGCTTCACTTGGCTTAGCTCAACTAACATGCATTTAGCTCCGTCGTCTCAACTTACGTCTTTTATCATACGGATGAAGTGGAGTATATTCTTTTTCCGCACCGAGTATGTAAATGGAACATGCGGTGCTTCGTATTATTTATAAGTTGAATGAAACTTTATATCGCTCTGCGGAATAAAGGTATGATGAAACAGTATGGTAAGTTAAATTATTCCCTGCTTCATTGTTAATGAAACAAGGTACCGCTATGAAGGATAACTTTGGAATCTAACTTTATGTTACAACGAAGTTTCCTCCAAACGAACTGCCTTCATGCACCGAACATACCACCGCTTTTGTTCTCTATTAATAACAACGTTCAAACTTATATCTACGTTTATATATAAACCATTTAAAATTGTTAACACAGTTTTAATAGCGAAAAACCATTTTAGAAATTGTCTATTGTTATAAAATGAGCAAAGAAAAGATAAATGCAAGCAACGAAGCAACTCAAGCTGTTTCGCAATTAAAACCTCCTCAGAGGGTGCAATTGATATAAATTGTTCACGAGTATTTCGTGAGTGTCTCAAGACGAAAGTCCAAGATCAGTGTGTGTTGCCAGTGACTTATGGCTCTGAGACGTGGTCGCTTACAATGGGCCTCATCAGAAAGCTTACAGTCACCCAAAGGGCAATGGAGAGGGCTATGCTCGGAGTTTCCTTGCGTGATCAAATCAGAAATGTAGAGATCCGCAAGAGAGAACCAGGGTTACCGACATAGCCCGAAGAATTGCCAAACTTAAGTGGCAGTGGGCAGGGCACATTGCTCGCAGAACGGATGGCCGATGGGGCAGAAAGGTTCTGTAGTGGCGACCGCGAACCGGAAGACGTTGCGTTGGAAGGCCTCCCACCAGGTGGACCGACGACCTGGTGAAGGTTGCAGGGATACGCTGGTTGCGAGACGCGCGGGACCGGTCAAAGTGGCAACGCTTGGGGGAGGCCTATGTCCAGCAGTGGACGTCTTTCGCCTGATATGATGATGATGATGATGATGACGCACTATAGAAGTCACCACACATCACTGCTGTGTTCCGTTCATGTGCGGTCAGCCGGCCGCACTTCACTCAGTTGCTTGCTATATCTTGAGCGCCTATGTCATTGTTTGATTTTAAACGAAAAAACGTTTAAACGCATTAAATATGCTGTCGTGTGTTTTAAGATATTGCACTGATAATTCAACTTATACGGCGAAATGCAAAGGAATAACTTTTCGTCGATGAGTATCTAGATAATAATTTTTAAATTGATTTCGAACAAAATATTTGTTGGACGCCATGTTGCCTCATTTGTTATATAGACTAAAAATTAAGATGTGACAATTTGTGTAACAAGTGTAGGTAGAATTAGCTGAGTTGGTTGGTTGGTTTTTATAGCGGAAAATAACAACCTCACATATATTCAGAAAGGAACTGACTGTGGTTATTCAAATAAATAGTTTAACAAATAAGGTAAGTATGATGGGTGGGTAGGTGTGTAGGGTAGGGTAGGTGTGTAGGGTAGGGTAGGTGTGTAGGGTAGGGTAGGGTATGTAGGTACCTATCCATTTGACAGGAGCGAAGTCACGGGGGACAGCTAGTACCTAACTAATGGCACGACGTAAATTACTTCAAAGTCAGCATTTAGCTTTGATATTCTTATGCAAAGCAAACAGGACGGTTAGTACTGAGACCTTACCGGTACTTGCCGCCGTACTTCCGGTCGACCTTGATGTGCAACGATGTGCTGCAATCATAGATATATTAATCAAGGCTGTTATTTACTATTCCGCACGAGAAATCATGGACGCGGAGTGACCATGAGAAAATCTCTAGATTATTTGAACCACATATTGACGTCTGGGAGGAACTTTTATCCGAATGGCAATGCAGGTGGGATAATTCCATCAAGGGCCGACACCTCCACCAATTCTTTCCATCTGTTCGCGGGCGGCTAGCCAGGGCGTGGCTGGAGTTGGATCACTGTGTTGCCCAATTTCTCACAGGGCATGGTAACTTTAAAAGTAAATTATTTTCCTCCAAGCTTTTTGCCTCGCCTTTATGTCAGTGTTCTACATCTGACTGCGAATATGTACAATCTGCACATCATATCTTATGGGAGTGTATTCTTTGGCAGAATGAACGCAATACTATGTTGAATAATGTACAGGCTGCATCAGTAGATGTTTACTATACGGATCTTGTGGAAACTAGAACAAATTTCCGTGCGTTCAAGCGTTTTTGCCATACCTATTTATTATTGAAATCAAATATAACAGCTCACAATGTTAGGACCCATTAATATTAATGATAATTTTTATCCGTGGTGCCAGGCAACTGGGCTTATCCCAGTTGTGAATGACCCTTTGTGCCTATTGGCCTTGTTTGCTCTGTCTCCTGCTTGATATGGAGGGAAGTGGCAATTTGTATTTATTCCTACTCCACCACTATTCTTTTCTGATTAATTTCGTTGCGGGATCCAAGACAGTTAAATTCATTATCATATCTTCATTGCCTCGGTGCTTCTCTGGTGGTCGCCACTATTGATTCTGGCTTTCAGGAGTTGCAGTGGTTTGAGAATAGAGCGGTGGGAATGTCCCAAAAAAAAGTACATAAATATAATATTAAATTAATATAATATTTTATTAATATAATATTAATAATATATTACTTTACTAAGGTTATTTCAGCAATTTTTTTTTTTAAATTTTAAATGAATTCTTATGAAGCTTGTTAGGTATAAAGAGCTATGTAGGTACCGCTTCTGTAGTCAGTCAGCAGTTTAGTCTATATGAGTGACAAGTTGTTGCAGAATTTGAACGAAACGCGTAAGCGCCATGAAAATCACGGCGCTTCCGTCTTTTCGATCGCAAGAAAACTACACCTTAGAAGCGATCTAGCGCTGCGTGTTTATACTGTTTTGTTAGACGACTTATTATTGTTCCAGCGCTGCAGCGAAGTTTAGTTTAAACTCTTGTCAAAATGGAGCATGTCCTTTATTTAGGATAGCTTCTCTAGTACGTAGTACATATTATCTCAATGGAATCTAATGAAGAAATTCGATACATTTTAAAATTTTACTACAAAAAAGGTAAAAATGCAACGCAAGCCGCGAAAAAAATTTGCGATGTTTATGGACCTAGTGCACTGTCTGTGAGAGCACACATTTGGTTTAAGCGTTTTCAATCCGGAAATTTCGATGTCAAAGATGCACGTCGCTCTGGTCGCCCTATTACGGATAAAATGGATGCCATTTTTGAAAAAGTGGAGCAAGATCGGCAAATCAGTAGTTACAATGTAGCTGAAGAACTGGGAATTGACCACAAAACAGTTTTGGCGCATTTGAAATAAACTGGGTACACAAAAAAGCTAGATATTTGGGTACCTCACGAGCTCACTGAAAGAAACCTAATGAACCGTGTACTCATTTGTGATTCTTTATTACGACGTAATGAAACCGAACCATTTATAATTTATCATTTACCATTTTTTTTTTATGAGCCATCTTCATCATCAGGATCATCATCTTCAAACTGGTGATGAAAAGTGGATCACGTACGACAAGAACTTGTGAAAAAGGTCGTGGTCAAAGGCCGGTCAGGCTTCACAGACTGTGGCGAAACCCGGGTTAACTCGCAACAAGGTGATGCTGTGTGTGTGGTGGGATTGGAAGGGCATTATTTATTATGAGCTGTTACTACCAGGCAGGACCATCGATTTTGAACTCTACTGCGAACAACTGATGAGATTAAAGCAAGAAGTTGAGAGAAAACGGCCGGAATTAATCAACAGAAGGGGTGTGGTTTTTCATCATGATAACGCTAGAACTCACACATCTTTAGCCACTCAGCTAAAATTAAGAGAGTTTGGCTGGGAAGTGTTTATGAATCCGCCGTATAGTCCTGACCTTGCACCTTCAGATTTCCACTTGTTTCGGTCTCTTCAGAATTCTTTATGCAGTGTCAGGTTAACATCACGAGAGGACTGCCAAAACCACTTGTCGCGGTATTTTGATCAGAAGTCCCAAAATTTCTATAGCAATGGGATCATGTCCCTACCTACAAGATGGCAAAAAGTTATTGAACAAAATGGTACCTATATACTTTAGTTAAATGTAAATAAACTATATTAAAAAATGTTTTGAATTTTCATAAAAAATGCGAAGAAACTTTTTCCCCAACCTATTATATCTTATCTCAGCTATGCGAACTAAGCTAAATTAACTTAGATTACCTCTTAGCCCAGTAGAAATCGGCATTTAAATCGCGAAGCTTTATGTAGTTCAGGATTTTTTTTGTTTAAGTTGTATGGGCCTGATAGGGTAGTGTTAATCGAAATTTGCAACTTTGAAAATTGTGTGCTCGCTGAAATTTTGGGTCATTTTTCACGTTTTTATAGTTTGCAACAATTCAAGCTGCGGTTTAGTAATAACTTTCTCAAAATCATAGCCTGCAAATGTAAGAAGGGATGCAGGGGGAGGATTCACACTACCTTAACTGGTCCATACAACATATAAATAAATCAGAACTGCATCATGTTATGCGAGTTGAGCCTTTTTACCGACTTCGAATAAAGGAGGTAATCAATTCGATACGTATGTATGTAATATTGTTGGCACTGCACAATATTCACATATGTTACTCTATGTGGGCCTAAACACATGTGTGTCACATTTCATGAGTGTATTATGTTTGTCCACGCATTTCGCCGAATATACTTATTAGATCGTGATCATTCTTTTTGTGTTGGATTAAATATCTTTCAACTTAGGGAATAGTGTAAGTTTCATCATAATCGGTTTAGCAGTTTTCAAGATATGGAGCATACAACCGAACTCCTAAGCGAAAAACGACACGAATGTGTGAATTGAGTTTTTATAGTTTTTTGTCAATAACTGCCCATTTTTTGTGATGGTGTAATAAAACTGATAAAAAGAGAAATAAAATCTTTTTCACAAAAAATAATAATAATAATAATAATCTTTATTCAAACTTGAAATTGGTAAAATATACTAATTGGTCGTATATATAAAGTGGGTACAAAAATGTAAGGTGCCTGTACTAGGTAATCCTGTATCACAGGCGACGGGGGCTCAAACAATATAATTGGAAGGATAAGGAATTTTTACAATATTTTCTTAACATTAGAATAGTGACAGATATATTTATTTATTGATAATCTTAATAACTAAAACAGATTAAAATTAAATTCTATTAATTATTATAAACATATGATTCCTAACTTAGCTTAGATAACGTTAAATTGATTGCACATAATTATTTACACACACGGACAACGAACTTTGAGCGTCAGCAGATATTTGAGCTGGGTTAACCACTATTGCAAAATGTTTTAAAACCATTTTGCCAAAGTACGCACGGCGGCAAATTTCCTGAGACAGCAACAAATCCAGGCGAAGTAGGACAGTGCAGTGGCTTGTTTTTGTTGAGTCGGCATCACATGAGTGTGACGCTCTAGGCGCCCTCGTAATCGACAGAGTTGATGTATCTGAATTCCGCTATCTTCCTTGCAGGGCACTCAGGATCTCCTGTTTTATGATTGCTGGGCTTTTTAAAGCGTGAGCAAGTTGCACATTTCGGTACATCAGCTTTCTTCGCGCATTCTGTCATCGAGTGCCCTATTTCACCACAATGCCCACACGTCGAGTTGACTTCTCTGCACGTTTTTGCTGCATGACCATACTGTTGGCACTTGTAGCACCGAGTTACTAGTGTAAAATCCCTGACAGGACATGAATCGACTTTAAAAGCAAAACACTAAAAAGTGCAAAATAACTTTCGTTTCGTAAGTCGGTGTCTTTGGTACCTCTTGTTTTTATAATTTTTGGACACCGATTCAGAGTTCCGTTTTTTGGAGTTAGAAGTGTATGGAATAGTTATTTCGATCCTGAAACTGAACAGAAATACACTTAAACAATAGAACGTTCAAAAGGTTCAACATGAACTGTAGGCGTAACAAGAGCCCCAGTGTTTCACCTTTACAGGAAATAAATAATTCATAACACGAGTTCAAAAAAGTTCAGTGTAAAGTTACGTATGACATTTCGCCGCTGCGCACGGGATGCAACGATGCCGGTGTCATTTGCATTGCAGATGAATCCCTTCCTCGCTGGTCGTAGATCTCGCTCGGTCCGGGAATAGCTAACGTATTTAAATGAAAGGTGAGATGCGTCACATTAACATTACATTAAAATGCTTTTACTATTCTTTCCTCGGTCTGAGTAATAAAGTTGCTGATTGGATTTAAAAAAGTAGTCTGTTAAAGTTTACTGTTAAGTGCAAATGAATAGTTTATTCTTTTATGCGTGAACTTCTAGAGCCAATTAACTACGAAGTGCTGTAAAAAGGACTGGAGTATATTAATTACGTAAATAAAAGCAAAGATAAAAATTTTCGAAAACTGTAATTCGAATGTCCCTATTAACTACTTTATTAAACACCCAAACAAGTCATAACATAATTAATAACATAATAATTATGTAAAACCTGTATGCAAACACGAGTTATAGAACAAAACCGTCGTGCAGAACATCCCGTTAATTAAAAATCAAGACACCCACATTATTCCTCACCACGTAGCGCCCAAATTACTTCGTCATTAGGTAACACTGCCACTTTATTATACTACTCAAATATTTTATCATAGACTTTTCTAATGACATACCTATAGGGCTTCTATAGAAGCAATATTAGGCTAGGTATCTCAGATTAATTTTCAGCGAAGTAATAAAGGAGCTTTAACTATTTTATTTCACAAAACAACGGAGCGTATAGTCGGTTCTAAGTGTTCAAGAGTCCTGCTTAATTACATACTTCAACGTATACAGAATTTTTGTTTTCAATACAAACGTTTTCTTCGCAGTGGTGATTAAAGTTTATGTTTTAGCTCGCAAACTCATTACCGAGCTGTCAGCTGTTCAACTACTTCAGGTAGTTGAACTCAGGTTTAACTTCGGTGTAATGACTGACAGGAGAAGGGCCGATCCCGCCGTTTCGAAAATTGATACCTAAACTTGACAGATTCACTAGTATATTGATTCCGAATTAAACAAAAAGAGTAGGTAGTATAAGTTACAAACACAAATATTATCGATTCGTCTAAACATATATCATATCATGCTTACATGCCTTAGAGGGTAGCCAGAATATCAATTAAAGATCACGACTCCACATACGACGAAGATTGTATGGTAACAAGACGTAACAAAGGTGTAATAATTATCCCACCAAAAACATAAAATTGTAAAAAGGCACCAAACTCGGCAAAAACATAAATGTGAAAAAGGCGCCTTATTCGACGAAGAAGAGTTGAGATCTAGAAGGCTGACAAGTTTCATAGCCTTTCCTTAAACAAAGCTACAATATACAGTTTCTTCGTCTATGAACATTAAATAATTTATTATTTTCTTAGATATTGAATTCAGATATTGTATTTGCTTTAAATACATGTGCAAGGCATTGATAAATATATAATTACCAGTGACTTCATCCGGGTGAAGTCGACTCGGGATTAATAAGTTTGCCAAATTCCATCCAGATCCGTTCAGCCGTTCTGGCGTGATTGAGTAATTCACACATCCAACCAAACTTTCGCATTTATAATATTAGTAAGATTTTAAACTTCTTCCAAAAAACCGAATGACGTTACAAACGCCCGCGCTAGCATTCGTGCGTGACAGCCCTGACTGAGCTTTTCCAATAATGCCCAAGAATCCCTGTAAAATAGTAATGCCAATGTGTATGTGCAAAACGTCGCTTTGGTGGACTCTCTGTCTGCGGCGCGCCGCTTTCTTACTTTGTGGCTGTAGCAACTTGCTACGGCGTAGCGCTACGACGCTACGAGACGGGAAGTCTTCAACTTTGTGCTACAGTTGAAACTGATACATTATGTGTCCCGGTAGATACTTGTTTGTTTTGTTTGTGCATAAAATATATATTTTATGGAGGTATATCCACCTAATCACTTTGAACAAAACACTAAAATTTAGCTTAGTATTTTCGATTATAAAGAATATAATAATCCTGTCGAACACAAAGTATAAATGAAAGTAAATCTAAAAATATGAGGTCGTTCACAGTTTAAGCTAACATCACATTTATTCGCTGTGTTTTCCTAGAAACTTAGAAAGCTAAGAAAAGAAGGATAAATCCGCGTACATAGAGCAAGGCAAGCCTTGCGGTAGTTCTTCGCGATATAATCAGCAAAATAAATGGCGTCGTTAGTTACCATTTTCCTGGCAGGATGAAGGCTGCATGAAGGTCGTGGAGTCAATTTCTGGCAAAGCATCATCGCGACACTACATAATGTGCACGATTTTATAATCATCAAACATACTCGCTGCTCCATAAGAATTTTGTGAAACTAAATCGTTTTCCAGTTATTAAATTAAGAGCCGGGTTTTTAAAAGTCAGATAATTTCTATCAGAGAAAAAAGAATGGCTATTCGACAACTTTTGTATAGATACTAGTTTTTCCCCACGGCTCCGCTTCCGTGGCGCACCCCACAGGATCCGTTTTCGGGATAATATATAGCCTATGTCACTCACCCGTACGCAAAATACGCGCTTAGACGTGGAGTTGCGGACACCAGCCCGTCTTAATCTAATCTAATCTAATCTAGCCTATGTCACTTAGGAATGTTGTAGCTTTCTACTGGTGAAAGAATTTTCGAAATCGGTTGAGTAGTTTTTGAGTTTAAACATTACAAACCGCCATATTTTATTCTTCACATAAACGTTCTTACTCAGCCATATATGAAGTTGTGATTGGTATCCAAAAAATAAAACTGCAATAGATCTGAATTATCCATATAACTATCTATCGGTAGATAGGTCTTTATGCAATTCATTTATACACAAGTGCTTGCCCAATAAATCCAATAAGTCAAATCAGTAAAGTATTCCCGACGCATCGCAGTAACACTGCTACATTTTTTACGCGAATTCCAAACTAAATAACATCGAATTTTAAAACAGTTTCACTGGTGTCTCTAATCCAGTTTCATTCCACTCGTTTCGATTTATATGGACAAATCCCTGGGAATCCGATTATGCAGCCGCGAAAATTTCCTCGTCAAAGAATACAGGTAGATTTTTGTTGAATTAAACTTAACGAAACGTTAACTAGATTAATATATTTTATTTAATAGAACAAAAAGATACATCATTGTGTTGCGAATTGCGATTGAATTTCACAATAAGCCACGTCGAAGAGCTCGTAGATAAATAATAAAAGTCTTACAGTTTGGTCTTCGAGCAACACTTGCCGAGGTCGGTCCGTGGATAGGTTACCTTTTATTAACCGACTTCCCAAAAAGGAGGATGGTTTTTTAATGTGTTTTCGCGGATAACTTCGTCGTTTATGTACCGATTTTGATGATTCTTCTTTTGTTGGAAAAGAGATATCTCAAGGGTGGTACCATGATCTGATGATGGCATCCCAGAGAAATACAGGGAACGCCTCAAATATTATATTCATATATATAGCGATTTCGGTATTTAAATCAACAAAGCAATCATTTGCACTCAGGAAATATTAATGGCCACTGGAACTCCTTAATGCTAAGTATGTTACAGGTTTATGACATCTCGGATAGTTAACGGACTATGATGAAGCAATAACTTATAAATAGATGGGACTGATGAAAATGGCACCATCGAACTGATCTGATGATGAAGCCGGGAGGTAGGCACTGGAACTCCGAAATGAAATAATGTATCCTGGTCATGTTTGGGCTTATTGGAATCGTCATGATATGTACTCTGGCTATAAATGATTATCATGTTAATTGGAGGTACTAACCAAAACTAAAAAAATAAAGCTTTTTAACAAAATATCACACTGACTTCCAAAACAAAATACTACAAAGCGAAAAATAACTTTCTTTTCCGCAGTCGGAGTCGAAAAACGGAAAACAATGGGTACAACAGACACCGACTACGGAAAAGAAAGTAATTTTTAACTTTGTAGTATTTTGTTTTGGAAGTCGGTTTTATTTTTTATTACACACAGAGGCTTCTCCATGGTTCAGGAAGCACGTCTCGGTCCCGGCTGTCATTACTAAATCTATGGTGGTAATTACGGAAAGTCTTGTCGAGGGGTACCGTGTTCCCTAGTTACCCGACTGCCAAAGGAGAGTAATGTGTTTATCAGTCTATGTATGTATGCATGTTCCTATGTGGTGTTTTAAGAGACCAAACGCATTGGCCAATTTTGATGATTCTTACGTCAATCAATTCGTCTTAACCTTGTGAGTGTCACTGCCTACATCAAAATTGGATAATAGAAAAATAGGGGGGGTTAAGGGCGCCATATTGTGGGGCCCTATTTTTTTCTTTCCTCCCCTTTGTGTGGGGTATCCAAATAAAGGGTTTTAAGAGGTGATTTCAAAAATATATAACACTTATATGTTTAAATGTACCTAAATCGAAAAAAAAAATGTTATCTAAAAAGTTATAAAAAAAGACAGTTAATTCAAAAAATCAATCAAATTCTCCGACTACACAGCATGATATTCTTCTTGCTTAAGTCTTTTTAGTTCGCTTCTTAAGCAGTCGGGATTTTTAGATTTTTTTAATTAACTTTCTTGGTTGTGGTGGATAAGCAGTCGCCCCATGTAAAATACTGGTAGGTTCTCAGTGCAGCTGAGTTGAGGTTGGCATCCAGTAAGACTAGAAGCCGACCTCAACATACTCGTAGTTGGAAAAGGCTAGGCAGATTGATTGTAAAGTTGTTATATCTCACGAAGGCGGGTAAAATAACTTTTATGACGTCGAAATAAGAGTCATTTTGTTACGATTCATTCGCCTTCATGAGATGGTTGTTCTATACCTACAATAAATCGCGTCGACATAATAGAATCACTCTACGATTACATTTCAATTCACAATAGACTATAGAATACAGTACACAATCAACATGAAAGCATTATTTGCGAACGAAGCGATAAGAAAATTACGAGACGACTGTGAGACATTGTGCCTACTCTTGATAATAATAATCTACGAAAAATTCTAAAAGCTGAGTTTATGGACTTATGTTTATTTTACTTTGATGTTATTATATTTATCTTGTTATTTGTTGAGGAAGCGGTTATTTATCTTTGGGATGAAATAAACGGCAGTAGGTAAATATGCCAGGAGTCCTGGGTAAGAATATAAAACACTTATATCCTTATCTTGATTTATTTTCCTATCAGGGACGTTTATCTCTTGAAAATTATGGACTTACCAGTGGACTTCTGTTTATCTGCCTGCATACAACTTACCCTGTAATCAATCCCATAGGATAGGCAACAAATGAAGCCTGTTCTGTTTAAGCCCCATGGAACACCAGTCTATTAACCAGACACGAAATCCATATTTGAACTCATAATATATTGATGAAATAGACTAATATACACTTTGACCTTTATCTGACCTGGCAATCGAATGCGGAACTTCTCTCAGCAGTTGCGACCACCAGACCATGACGAGAGGCCTACATATTTGTGGAAAACAAAATACCAACGTCAAGATTACGATTTATAAAAATCCTATTTTTAATTTTAATTGTAACCGAAATAATTAATTTAATTAAAACGTCTCATTCATGACAGATGAGCCATGTATAATTTAGGAGAAAGGAAATCAAGCAATGGCACTCCCCGGCGCTGATGATTGATGTGTCGCTAACTTCGGCCGATAGGATATCGAACGAGTCAAAACGAGGCCATCGAGATGTCCTCCAATATTACACAATGTTGGATGGGTACTGTTCAGACCCTCTTGTCAGTAGAATCCATTTTAATCAAATTATATTAATGAAAAATAATATTGCACCACTAAAAAACTATATAGGACAATCTAAACTTGTAAACTAACATAATGAAGATACTTCTTTTTCTACCAGTATGAAATTAAAAGTATTTGTTTGTCTTAGGAAGGACTGAACCAATTATTACAAAAACCTTAAGTAAACTAAACCTTTAAGTTGTTGACTCTCAATTTAGACGTTTGATGTCGGACTCCAAACGTCTAAATAGAAAGAGCCCTTAGGTATGTTTTTATCTTTAAATGTATGGTACATATGCGATTAGCCACGGCAGCGAAACTGCGGCGAAAATCATGTGAAAGATATATCAAGCAACTAATAAAGGTAATAATATAAAAAATCTTTTTGCAAAAAATACTACCGACTTCTAAATACAAAACTACAAAGTGAAAAATAACTTAATTTTTTGAAGTCGGTGTCTTTCGTAGGTGCCATTTTTTTGCGTTATGGACACCGACTTCAAAAAATTAAGTTATTTTTCACTTTGTAGTTTTGTATTTGGAACTCGGTAGTATTTTTTTGAAAAAGTTTTTTTTATTTTTCACATTTTAGTTGTACGTACCTAATAGGTAAGTTAGTAAGGGAACTATTTCGCCAGAATAGCTTTCATGAAACTTGAACATAACCGGTGAAATGAGAGATCTGCTTACCCCTTAAGAGCAAACTGGCGTGATGTTATGTTATGAAATGTTATAATTAACAAACAGACATACGATTGCAGCAATCCCGAGAGATTTGCCGTTATTTATTGAAGAGTTCTGTTGTATATCTCCGAAGTTCTTCATCAGATCTTCACCAAATTTAAATGGGACCAATTTCGAAACATACTTTTTCAAACAAAAAAAGAATTTTCAAAATCGGTCCACAATTGACGGAGTAAGAGGTGAACATACACAAAACAAAAAAAAAAACAAACATGAAGTCGAACATAGAACCTCCTCCTTTTTGGGAAGTCGGTTAAAAACAAACATATAATAAAGTGGTTTACCTAAGACTAACAAATAAATAAATCAATGTCTATTTATTGCAGTTTAATAGATTCTGCCTTATTATCTCGTCTCGTAACTCAACTGCAAAACATTTTCCGATCAGTGTGGTATACAAGGTTTTACGACATGAATATCAACACAATCACAAAAATCTTGGCAGAAAGCAGAATACATTTTCCGTTTTTTATACGAGGCAAGTTTCACGACTAACTAACCGAAACAATATAGTTTTTGTTACGTCAAATGAGGGACGAGGGAGAGCGAGCCCGTATAAATACATGTTCTAATATCATACGATGTTTTATGGTGGCAACGATCTTGTTGTTCTTAGGTTTTCCTTAAAAACTCTACGGCTACGGGTAGGTCATCTAATATCGGAAGATTTTGCAATTCCGATATTGTTATCCGATATTAGATCTCAAAATCGGTATTCCGGTATTAATATCGGAATGCCGCGCGTTCGTTAGATATTGCATTTTTTGTTGTTAATTGCATAAATTCGGTATGAGGTCAGATTATAAACTACAAAAAAGAAACAAGTTTATGCCACGCTATAATACGATTTATTATTGTGCCTCTCTCTAATCACCAGTGATTAATCGGGAGCATATTTACCAAAACTTTACATTTGCTCCCAAAAAATAATACTAAAGTCATGGCTTTCTGAAAAAGGGCAATCCTAAAAAGCCAGAAAATACCGTCAGGTGAGATAGTGCTCAAGCGCGAGCATGTAATATAAAAATAAAAAAGCTTTTTAGTGAATCTGAAAGTGGTCCCGATTACTAAGTAATAATGATTTATATATTTAGTATAAGTATCACTACCAAATCCATGAGCTTATAGGGTTTTGCTATTATTTAATCTGTGCTATAGGAGATGTTTAACGAAATGAAGAAAGATTCATTTTGCTTGTCCCTGTTTAATTTATTACTTTTTAGTATACTAGAATAAATTCTGATTCTTATTGATCTGATGTTTTCTTATCAGAAGCATTGTGAGCGAACACGTGTATAGTAAAGTTTTTATGAACTTAGGCCAGTTACACTGATTTAGTAACTTATTATTACTCATTGATTGGTATAGGTATCATAGTATATTGATTTTGAATCTAGCTACACAGCTCTAGCTACACAGCTCTAACTACATAGCTCTAGCTACACAGCTCAAGCTTCAAGGCTTTAGCTACACAGCTCTAGTTACATAGCTCTAGCTACGCAGCTCTAGCTATCCATCTCTAGCGATATAGCTCTAGCTGTTTAGCTCTAGCTATCCAGATCGAGCTATCCATCTCTATCGACATAGCTTTAACTATCCAGATCTAGCTGTCTAGCTCTAACTATCCAGCTCTAGCTATACAGCTCTAGCTTCACAGCTCTAGCTTCACAGCACTACCTTCACAGCTCTAGCTACACAACTCTAGCTACACAGCTCTAGCTACACATCTCTAGCTGTTTAGCTCTAGCTATCCAGCTCTAGCTACACAGCTCTAGCTACACAGCTCTAGCTACACAGCTCTAGCTACACAGCTCTAGCTACACAGCTCTAGCTACACAGCTCTAGCTACACAGCTCTAGCTACACAGCTCTAGCTACACAGCTCTAGCTACACAACTCTAGCTACACAGCTCTAGCTACACAGCTCTAGCTACACAGCTCTAGCTATCCATCTCTAGCGATATAGCTTTAACTACCCAGATCTAGCTGTCTAGCTCTAACTATCCAGCTCTAGGTAACCAGATCTAGCTATCCAGCTCCAGCTATCCAGCTCTAGCTATACAGCTCTAGGTATCCAGCTCTAACTATCCAGCTCCAGCTATACAGCGCTATCTATCCAGCTCTAGCTGTCCAAATCTAGCTGTCAGGCTCTAACAATCCAGCTCTAGCTATTCAGCTCTAACTATAAAGCTGTAGCTATCCAGCTCTAGCTATCCAAGCTGTAGCTACATAGCTTTAGCTACATTGCACTGCCTATCCAGCTCTAGCTACACAGCTCCAGCTACACAGTGTCAGCTACACAGCTCCAGTTACATAGCTCCAGCTACACAGCTCCAGCTACACAGTACTAGCTTTCCAGCTCTAGCTACATAGCTCCAGCAATTAGTATTATTCATTTGATGCTTTCTTATCAGAAGCATTGTGAGCGAACACGTATAAAGTAAGAGTTTTTAAGAACTAATGCTAGGTATCATAATGATCGAAGATTTATTTATTTTTGGGTTTTTGTCAGTACATCTTGACCATTATTATTTAAATTAATAAAACCTGAATTGCCGATTACGATTAGGAGATTAACTTATTTCGTAAAACAAATAAGTTAATCTCCTAATTCGCCGTTGTGCTTGTTAGGCCCCCCGAAGCTATTTACAATGCGTGTTCTTAAACTCAAAAAACGGTTCGTTAATTCCTAAGTGATTACATTAAAATATCGGAGGTCATTAGAGTTCATTACAAGATGTTCGTGTTCACGAGGCGAGGGCGAACCATTGTGCTTGGAGGACGTCGAATATTAACAAGATTTCTGGACTCCATCATCGCTTCCTGATTCCAAGAGGGTATGGAGGTAAATGGGGCAACTCCCCAAATGTGAGGGTTGCGTGTGAGCTGCTATTATTTCCGCCTAAAGCCTCACCTTGCTTGATATGGGAAGGTCGATAAGAAACTTACGAGTAAATTTGAGGTCGCGACCTTGCTATTCATATGATATCGACTTTCCCATAGAGTTTTTTCGCCACTGTAAAAAGTACAAGCGTGACCAAAATATGAGTGACAGATACAAGAGCTCCGTGTCATTTTCCAAAGCGATATTAAATGGCAAGGCATCTTGTTGCGATGAATGTTTCTTTGATTTCTTATGTGTATTAAAAAGTTATTTATTTTAAAAGAAAATGCGATGGAAATGAAATTCTCCCATATAAAATATTATTTGAGAGAAATGTCGTCTATTCTGATTTTGGAATCTGTATATTTACGTAGAGATTGAATAGGAAGCTTGCTCGTCAGCCGGGCGGCGGGCAACGGGTCTCGTAGAAAAGTTATGGAGCGGCGACGGGCGGGCAGGCGGGTGGCCGGGTACGCTCTATTGTGTCGACGGCGGCGGCTCATTTGCACCCGTCAATTAACTGCAATTAACGGCGGTTACGCGCGATTTGCGACCTGCCTTTGTTACTTCCAAGACGAAAATAAAAGTATGATCCCACTTTTGACTTTTGAGCGGCGGCGTCCATTTTCGAATTTTTTATTAAAGCTAAAAGGGAGAGTGACTAGATTTTTACGAACTTTCGCTTAGAAAATGATACGTTTATATTTAAAAGTTTTAATAGTACTAATAGCTGAACGTGTACAGTGATTATAAGTTTAATACAGTTGCAATGAGTTTAGTAGCAGTGCATGGGTAGAACTTTGGTCAACGTGATTAAAGTTTTAATTATAATTTGGAAGCACTAAGCCACCTAACGGGTGGTGGAGAAAATCACCCGTGCAACATACGGCAACGTGAAAAATACTAAAACGAAGACTTTAATAAGCGAAAATAAAGAACTAGGTAGAGGGTTAGGCAGCAAATTTCATCATTCACCGTCCCACATTCCAATTTATTTGCGGTCAGCATACCTACCTTCTTCTTTCCTATTTCTGTATAGAGTAGTCGCATCTCAGGAGTCACTCCCTTTCTGAATCACATGTCACAATTCAATCCAATATTTCTTCATTTCTGTATCGATTCATCAAGGCAACACAAGTTTTAACACGCGTTTCTTTCTGCAGATCAGTCAAATCATGAGGCACCCATTTTTCATATTTATTTTTATTTTATTGATTAGACGCAAATGAGTCAATATTGTTGGTAAGGTATAATTAAAACATGCCGCTAATTCCTGGGTAGTTTTGCTCGGATCGGCTTCCACCATCGCTTTCAATTCATTGTTATTCACCTGTGTGGGCGGTCTTCCACGTGGTTCGTAAATCAAATCAAAGTTTCCATCACGAAAGCGTTTAAACCAAAATCGCACGGTGCGTTCGTTAGAAGTCCCCTCTCCAAACGCAACATTGATATTGCGAACTGTTTCTGCCGCGTTAGTTCCGCGTCGGCACTCTTATTCAAAAATCACTCGAATTTTCGAAGTATCCATCCTTCTTGTCTGAGGTGAATAAAAAAAAACAACTGAAAGTCGATAATCGAATGTTGCATTTTGGTTACGCTTCCTAAATTATAGTTCATATTTTATAACATCACCATAGGACATCGAGAGGCATTGGTATACTAGTTCCAGTTTATTAAATAAGTGTCACCTATCGTTGTTTTGGTGATATTCCGCGCCGCCGTGCCGCTACGGTCGTAACGTCGCAGCCAGCCACCGATGGCCGCCGGCGATGGTGGTCAGTCTCTTATCAACCAGGGCGGAGGTGCGCGCACTAAGTCACCCTCTCGCCCAAAACTCTTAATTGAACCTACATGGAAAGTATTATCTGTATTACCTAGACCTACTGTGTTGTGTACCGCTGGCCAGCATAGTGTACCTAGTCTGTGAGCTGAACTTCTCGAACGTGGCATCTGCATCTGCATGGGAATCGCTGTTTCAAAGGTATGTGGCATAATTAGTAAATTGAACTTTATCCATTGCCTTTCGTCTCATCTGCGTACTTTTCTCCTTTAATTTAGCACTGCTGAATCAGCAATTATAGCCTAGATTACTCTAATAATTTAGGTTCAATCGCGTGTGATTTTACTAGTAATCTTCTAGAGGTTATACGCATCATTTTGGTCCTTCGAACTGGATAAATTAAATTTGGGCCTATTTACAGCCTAATTTTAAGTCCTAAAAGTCTAAATATAAGCAAAAAGTTTGGGAAATTTCCATATTAATTGCAGATCATTACACAATTCTCGCCTCTATTGCGTTGGGAATAAGGCTGGCTGCCTTGCGTGTAGTACTTTCTACCGGCAAATTAATTGTTAACGTAAATCTTTAATTTCACTAATTGAAACTCCGAAAAATACATTTAATTGAATATCAACGTTGATTCATATCGCTAAATAAGTTTATTTAATAAATCAGTTAATTTTCGGCGTAATTACATATTTTTTTGTTCGTGTTTGAAAATTGTGGGTAGTCTGTTAAAACATTCGTTCAAGTTGGCCTACGTGACTGTGGAATATTCCAGTTCTTGTTATCGTACGGTTAATTTTTATTTACGCATTGGAAACTTTTGTATATTTTTCTAATCGAGATTTGCAGAATGAATGACATTGATTATTTTACGATACACTACTACTGTTGGTTCGTTAAGTAAATGCCTACTATACTCGTATTGCACGAGTAGGTATTCTTTATAATTCTAGACTCAACCGCATTTGATTAATTATTGCAATTAACCAGATTATCATTGCGTCGCGTGTTATTTTATTTTGTAAGGTAACTTGATCTTTTGGTAGGAACCTTCAGGTAAAATAACAGATTTGTATAAATTTTACGCGTTTAGTTCTCCTCATAGGAAACAGCCGTATATTTATACATATCACCCCCGCACCTAACTTGTAAGCGTAGTACTTACTAGATAATTTACTTCGAACGGTCATCTGCGTATTTACTTGTTAGGAATTTTATTGTGTTTTACGAAGGTATTTCGTTACGAACACAATCGCATCGCTTACGGAAATAAGTACTATACTTGTTTCTAAGTTTCACACTTAACTTATTGTTGGTTAAGATTCTGTACATATTCTATGTATTGAGTAAGTTAATCTCATATAAATAGAATACTACAAGGAAAATAAATATATCGCTTCGCATCCGACATAAATGTTAATTATCGGGTTGTAGGTATCTCTAAGCTAATCATAAATATAGGTAGATGGGTACGTTGATAAGGTATTTCGCGTGCTTACTATTTTATTTGTATTAGACTTTGTTACTTGTACGCGGTTCAAACTTTGTACGTTATTCAAACTTTGTACGCTTTGTATTTTTTTTCACCTTACAATTTATTATTGTTAGGGTTCGCGTGTACGGATTGTTCCGTACTAACGTAAGTTGTAAAATCTTTCGTTGAGTTATCAGTTTGATTGGATCACTAATTTCACTTACGCGGGTTCCGTAAAAGATAAAAAATTGTTGTTTTGTTTTTGTTTCCATATTTTAACTTCTGTTCACTATGACGGACAAGGTTAAACTTAGATTGTTGGAAAGTAAACGCGACTCGTATTTCGCGCGGGTTCAAAGGATTTTGGATTCAACAGAATCTTTAACAAACGAAAAATTACGTAATTCTTTTATTGCTCAGGCTAAACAAATTGACGGCCAACGTAGCGAATTCAATGAGATAATGGACGAGATAAATATGTTAAAATTGACATTGGATCCAAAGTGCGAAGTAAGCTATAGTGCCTTACATTCATTTGATGAGTTGGTCGGCGAGATAAAAAATACTTTAGCTTCATTAACTGAATCAACTGTTTCCAAGGAACCTAGCCCGACAGTGAGCCCTAGTGCTTATCATATAAAGGTACCTAAAATTGAGCTGCCTGCCTTTGACGGTGATATTCAGAGCTTTCCGTTCTTTTATGAGACTTTCAAACGTATTATACATACGAACGCAGATTTATCAGATTCTGATCGCATTCATTATCTGTTGAGTTGTCTAAAGGGAAAGGCTAGGAGTGTGGCAGTAGGTATTGTACCTTCTGGCGATAATTACCGCGTGGTCTGGGATGCGCTTATCGCAAAGTACCTGGATACTCGCGCGCTCGCCACTAATTATCTAAATCAACTGTTCTCATTGAAGTCGTTCGGAACGACACCCGCTAATATTGAACAAGGTTTCGATAAATTAACTTCTACGGTTGCTGGACTCAAACAATTAAAAATACATAACTTGGATGATTTTATATTTATTCATTGGGGTCTTAAGTTAATAGACTCAGATACAGCAAAACATTTTGAAATGTCGCTTCGTAATCAACAAGAGTTGGATTATGATTATTTCGTAAAGTTTGTTCGTGAACAAGTAAAAATCTTACATCGTATCTCTTCTGCGGCAACTAAGCCCGCCCCCGCAGGTAGACCCAGCACTTCATCTAATATATCGCAGGTGTTTGTGGCTACTGAATCTAAATGTTCACTCTGTCAATCCCCGCATAAAAACTTGTATACGTGCAAAGCGTTTCAAAAGTTGAGCGCGGTTAATAGATTTAAGTTTGTAAAAGACAATCACAGATGCGTTAACTGCCTAAGTAGCCAACATACCGTCTCTAAGTGTCTATCTAAGTCAACATGTAGGAAATGCAACGGTAAGCATCATTCCTTATTGCATTTTGAGCAATCGACGCAAGCCCCTGCGCTGGTGCCCGCTAGCGACCCAGCCTCCGTTTCTGCGGCCGATCCAGCTACTTCTCATCGTGTGGCGTTGTGTACGCATTCTTCTGCTCAAATCCAGGCCACACGTAGTACCGAAGTTCTGGCTACTGCCAAGGTGTTAGTGGCGGGTAGCAAGGGTAAGGGCGAGGTGGTTAGATGTCTTTTGGACCCTGGGTCGCAAAAGAATTATATGACATCGCGTTGCTGCCGTATGCTCGGTCTAACTATACATACGGACTCAATAACTACCGTTCGTGGTATTGGTGGCACATCGCAGCCCGTTCGCGGCTCGGTGAATCTTACGTTCAGCTCACGGTTTTGCTCGCAGCCTAGGTATAGAATTGACGCTCTAGTCTTGGATCAGATAACCGAGCAGCTTCCTCTGGGTGCTATAGATACTGCTGAATTGAAGCATATTGATCCTAAACTACTCGCTGATGACAGCTGGGGTGTGCCAGGTAATATTGACATGTTACTTGGAGTCACGTTGTTCGCTAAGTTATTGCGACCCGGTACCGTGACCAGCGCACCCGGTTGTCCCGATGCATTGGAGACTATGCTCGGCTACATACTTCTAGGAGAAGCACCTATTATCGAACCTTCAACTGACACTCTGTCTTTCTTTGCGAGTTCTTTCGATAACTTCGATCTTCGTAAGTTTTGGGAGATTGAAGATGTTACTGCTTCGTCCGTAGGGAGTGTGGATGATAAACACTGTGAAGAGTTTTATTGTAGCACAATTACCCGCGCTCCAAATGGCAAGTATGTTGCAGCTTTACCACTGAAAACAGTCGCGTCAGCGTTAGGAAATTCTTTTGATATAGCTCGCAAGAGATTCTATAGCCTCGAACGTAAACTTAAATCGCTTCCTAACGTCAAGCTTCTTTATGATGACGTCATACGGGATTATCTACAGAACAATTATATTTCTTTGGTGCAGAATATTTTACCTGAATGTGGGTTGCCCAAACGAAATTGTAAGGAGCGAGAAATTGACTACTATATTCCTCACCATGCTGTTATTCGAGAGGATAAAGTGACCACTAAGCTACGCGTGGTCCTAGATGCTAGTGCAAGTACAGATAACGGTATCTCGCTCAATGATATCCTGTACGCAGGTCCAGTCCTTCAGGCTGACCTTTTTAACATCTTGTTAAATTGTAGGCTTTTTAGTGTTGCTATTTCCGCAGAGGAAGAAGAATTTCAAATTTATCAGTTTTCAGTGCTTCCCTTTGGATTAAAGTGTAGTCCTTTTATAGCGATTCGCACTATCCAACAGTTATGTCAGGATGAAGGAACGCAGTTACCTCTCGCCAGGGACATTTTGCAGCGAGATATTTACATGGATGTCATAGTTAGTTCTATACCTAGCACTGCGCTGGCTATAGACTCGGCTCGTGAACTAATAAAAATATTCTCTCTCGGTGATTTTCAGCTAACGAAGTGGTCTAGCAATAGTGTCGATGTTCTTCGGAATATTCCAGAGTCATTACGACTTTCACAGAGCGTGGACCTAAGTAAAGATCCGACACAGAAAATACTGGGACTTCGTTGGTTCCCTGATGAGGATTGTTTCGTATTACAGGTTAACCCTAATGTTCGCCTTTGCGCGAAACGGAATATTCTTTCTTCCATTGCACGTCTTTTCGACGTTGTAGGCCTCGTGGCACCGATAATTTTATACGCCAAGCTTCTTATCAAAGAGCTTTGGCTTGTCAAACTTGGATGGGATGACGTCCCACCACCTCGCATTGTTCGTCTGTGGGAACAATTTCAAGCTGAATTGCCAATTATCTCTGAACTGAGATTTTTGCGACATGTCGGCGTCGTAGAACGCTGTAGGCTCTCCCTCGTCGGTTTTGCCGACGCTAGTGAGAAAGCTTACGGTGGTTCGGTTTACGCCCACGTTGTCAGACCCGACGGTAGTATCGTCGTTTCGCTGGTGTGTGCGAAATCTAAAGTCGCGCCACTGAAAGTAGTTTCGCTAGCTCGTCTCGAGTTATGCGCCGCACTCCTCTTATCAACTGTGATAAAGCGAGTATATAATATTTTCGCAGCTCGGCACGCCATTGAGGCAGTCGTAGCTTTCTCGGAGTCAACTGTAACCTTGAGTTGGATTCATTCCGCACCGCATCGATGGCACACCTTCGTAGCCAATCGTATCGGTAAGATTCATGAGAATCTTTCGTCAGATCACTTCTTGCATACGAAACCTCTATTATTGCTCCCCGCCCGCGAAGTCAATGAAACGCGGTTACATCTTATTTCGCGTTATGAATTAACTGACCAAATGGTCCAGTCTTTTTGGAAGCGGTGGCGCCAAGAGTACCTGCACACCCTACAATCCAAACAGAAATGGAACACCCCTGCCAATCCAATACGGGTCGGTATGCTTGTCGTCTCCATGCAGTACAATGTGATGCCGCTGCATTGGCCGTTAGGAGTAATCACAGAAATATTTCCAGATAAAAACGGAGTTTGTAGAGTCGCATCGGTAAAGACTAAACGCGGGATCCTTCAGAGTCCCCTTTGCCAACGCAATAAGTTTCGTTACATTAATAATTAATTTTACCGTGCACCAATGTGCAGTATTAGATTTAATTACCGCGTAGAATAGTTAATTGAATATTCTTATTTGTAATAGAGAGTCGCAACTTTAGAGTTCTTATAACCTTTGGTAGAGTTGTGATGATCTGCAACTTATTTTACTTTTCCTTTGTGTTTCGAAAGTGGGAACTTTCAAGCCGGGGAAAATGGTTACGCTTCCTAATTTATAGTTCATATTTTATAACATCACCATAGGACATCGAGAGGCATTGGTATACTAGTTCCAGTTTATTAAATAAGTGTCACCTATCGTTGTTTTGGTGATATTCCGCGCCGCCGTGCCGCTACGGTCGTTACGTCGCAGCCAGCCACCGATGGCCGCCGGCGATGGTGGTCAGTCTCTTATCAACCAGGGCGGAGGTGCGCGCACTAAGTCACCCTCTCGCCCAAAACTCTTAATTGAACCTACATGGAAAGTATTATCTGTATTACCTAGACCTACTGTGTTGTGTACCGCTGGCCAGCATAGTGTACCTAGTCTGTGAGCTGAACTTCTCGAACGTGGCATCTGCATCTGCATGGGAATCGCTGTTTCAAAGGTATGTGGCATAATTAGTAAATTGAACTTTATCCATTGCCTTTCGTCTCATCTGCGTACTTTTCTCCTTTAATTTAGCACTGCTGAATCAGCAATTATAGCCTAGATTACTCTAATAATTTAGGTTCAATCGCGTGTGATTTTACTAGTAATCTTCTAGAGGTTATACGCATCACATTTTTTTTAAAGAAGGTACCATGTAAAAAAAGTTTCACTCAAAAATCTCAAACCATGCATGAAGATTCTATGTCAATTCGAAGTACCTATTATAATAAAACGGCAATTTCATACTTTAACCCCTATTATTCATACTCAAAAGAGCTACAGCCTTATTCAAATACAGCCTTAGGCAAAGGGCAAAGAGTATGAACAATCGACCAATTACATAGACGGAAATCCACATCGCGTCTTTCATCTCGCCATGTGATTGGTCATTTGTCCATACTCTTTGCCCTTAGCCTTGCCGAATTCATTACGCAATAAGGCTGCTGGAAACCGTTCTCAGTATATTTCCAGTTTTATTTAAATTCTAAATTTATTTTAACTCTAAATTGTTTTGTTTTGGTCTTTAATGGCTGGTGAGGATAATTTACCTCCCGGTGAAATTACTGTGAAAAATTTGTAGGATAAAATGTATCTAGTGATTCTTGACAGACATTTTTTTAATGCGACTAAAGGTAAAGGCTTCGGGATCCTATCGAGATAACATGGAACACCGTGGATAATTTTGGAATCTGATTTGTTGGAGTCCGACATTATCTGACATTAATTACCCTTTGGTTTACGTACCCTGGGCAAAGGGTCACTGTTTGTGATCGGCAAGCTCATTACGTAAGAATAGCAATCAGCAATCATCGCGCGATCAAACGCTTTATGCCATTAAAGAAGGAATTACTACAGTGTAGGTATGTTATGTCCTACACAATCGTTTGTTAATCGCTCGCTGTTTGCCAAAAGCAATATTTAAAAAAAAACCGCCTAAACTCTAAAACTTCTGTACTGAAGAGCAATTATTGCGCAAAAATCGCTATCGTTTTGTTCTTGCTAGAAACTTAATAAGCCTGCGGGGATGTTGATCGCAGTGTAATGTTTACCAATGCAGTCTTTTGCGGCAATATCCCATCCTACTAATCTAACTATCTAGGCTATTATGTCCCTTTACTTAACAATCCTTCCTATCAATGAAGTTTGGATGTTTGTACCTGGTTGTATTATATACAATCAGGATTTGAACGCTGAACAGATCCTGTTCAATCACGTGGGTAAAGCTGTTAGAAAAACCTAGTCCCCTGTACCTAAATAATATTGGAATAGTCATGGAGAGTGAGTAAAAGTGTGTTGCGCATTTTTCATAATCTACTGCTCATGACATGGAAAACGACTGAAAATAAATAATCTTGACTCTTAATATAGCCTACCAGCCACTCATATACATAAGTTATTCAAGAGTAGAGTGTGATTGAGTTTGGACCAGACGTCGGCGTCGCAGAAACTCTCTCCGCCGAATTTGGACTTAACGAATTTGCAAATGTAATCAATGTTTTGATTCTGCTTGTTATGGAACTTAGTTCGTCGCCAATTCGCTGAAGAAGTACTTTCCTATCCATATCTTACAATTTCTTGGAGTAGATTAGGTTATGTTAAATTGCAGCTGTATTTAGATATATTCTTAGTTCGGTAACCCTGAGCTAAACTCGTTTCGAGACAAATATATCGAATTTATTCTTGTAGAATGATAAAGTGAAATGTTATACAAATTCTCACCATAATTGAATAACCAATATACTAGCATATCTAATGCTAGAACATTGGTCTCTAGTGACCTTTACAGAGAACTGTATTACTACAGGTTCTCATTACCTTCCACGGGCACCAGAGTTTCATGACCATTTGTTTTGTCTAATATGTTTTATGCCGAAGAAATTATTTATTATATAATTATAAAGAAATCATTAATAAATTCTATGCTTCTAGTCTACAACTTCTTTCTTCCCTAAGCCCATTATTTGGGGTCGGGCCTCCTCATTTTCCTGCGCCATGTTTATTTATTGATTGATTAATACATACAAAAGTTTTCCCTCTTGGGTTGCCTTTTCTATCAATTGGGCTTGCTTGAGGTCTCTTTCTACATTGGATCACCAGTAGGCGGTTCCGGTAGGCGCAGAGCGATTTGCACTATATGGTCCTCACTGTACTCTGATTTTTTATTTTGTAGACTAAACTGCCATTTAGGGGTTTGTCACTTTATTGTAACATAAAAATAGTGTCGTATCCTGACTATCCTGAGTGATCGAAAGTTGATTGAAAATCGAAGTAGATCGAAAATGGAAATATTTTAGGGCAACTTAATTACATTTGTTAAGGAACTAGCGGCCCTTATTTAGTTTCTACTCATTTATGTTACACTTCATTTAATCAATCGAATCTATTTTAATGTTGATTTCAGATTTAACACAATACAATTCTATGTACTATGTGTATGAATACAGTTATATTTAAATAATAAAACATTTATTTACACTCATCATCATTTCAGCTGAAAGACGTCCACTGCTGGACATAGGCCTCCCCCAAGCGTCGCCGCACTGATCGGTCCTGTGCGTTTTGCATCCACCGGTCGCCCGCAGCCTTGACTAGGTCGTCACTCCACCTAGAGGTAGGCCTTCCAACGCTGCCTCTTCCGGAACGCGGTCGCCATTCTAGAACGTTTCGGCCCCAACGGCCATCTGTTCTGCGAGCAATGTGCCCTGCCCACTGCCACTTAAGTTTGGAAATTCTTCGGACTATATCGGTGACCTTGGTTCTCTTGCGGATGTCTTCATTTCTGATTCGATCACGCAAGGAAACTCCGATCATAGCCCTCTCCATTGCCCGTTGGGTGACTTTAAGCTTTCTGATGAGGCCCATTGTGAGCGACCACTTCTCTGTCCCGTAAGTAATCACTGGCAGCACACACTGGTCATAGACTTTCTTCTTGAGACACTGTGGTAAGTTGGACGAGAAGATACCGCCCAACTTCCCGAACGCTGCCCAGCCGAGTCGGATTCGACGGTTGAGCTCTTTCTCGAAGTTTGACCTACCTAACTGGACCGTTTGTCGCAGGTAGACATACTCGTCCACAACTTCGAGTGTAGATTCTCCGACTTTGATAGAAGTGGGTGCAACATGGGCATTTAACATCACCTTGGTTTTGTCCATGTTCATTTTTAGACCCACTCTTTCGGAAGCTCTACTGAGTCATTGAGCATTGTACTGAGGTTCTCCATAGTCTCAGGCATGACCACTATATCGTCGGCAAACCGAAGGTGAGTGATGTACTCGCCATTGACGTTGATAGAATTAATATTTGTTTCGGGATATTTACCATGTATATTTTGATTTTGGTTGAGAGCTCGATATTTCGGCACCGTTACAAGCGCCATGATCACAAAAAAAAAACAAAACACACATGGTAAACAATAACACAAAATACACATGGTAAATATCCCGAAACAAATATTACTTCTAATGATTGTGACCATGTCAGCTTAAAAACTTATATTGACGTTGATGCCTAGCCCTCTCCAGTCCAGAACCTTGAAGACATCCTCCAGTGCAGCAGAGAACAGTTTCGGAGATATGACGTCTCCCTGTCTTACACCTCGCTGCAGAAGGATAGGTTCCGACGTCTGGTCCTGAAGTCGGACTGACATGGTGGCGTTTTTGTAAAAACACTTCAGCACCTCGATGTACCGGTAGTCGATTTGGCACCGTTGGAGAGATTGCAGTACAGCCCAAGTCTCGATCAAATCGAAAACTTTCTCGTAGTCCACAAACGCAAAAACAAAGAGGTAGGTTATTCTCTTCGGTCTTCTGTATAACTTGCCGTAGCGTATGTATGTGGTCTACGGTGCTAAAGCCTTTTCGGAAACCGGCTTGTTCAGGAGGCTGGACATCGTCAAACCTGCGCGCGAGACGATTCAAGATGGCTCCTGAAAACAACTTGTAGACATGGCTAAGAAGTGAGATGGGCCTATAATTCCTCAATCGGGCATTGTCGCCCTTCTTGAAGAAGAGTACCACCATATCCCTGCACCATGCCTGTGGCGTTTTACCTTCGAGTATGACGGAATCAAACAGCTTCTGAAGGGATTCAAGTATCGGTTTTCCACCCGCCTTCAGGAGTTCGGCCGAAATTCCGTCATCACCCGGCGCCTTGTTGTTCTTAAGTTGTTTCAGAGCCATCCTAATCTCGTAGAGGCTGACATCCGAGATGTCCTCGGTATAGTGCCGGGTCAATCTAGCTCTTGGGTCGTTTGCTAGATTCGCAACAGGTTTTCTGACTGACGTGTACAGCTGCCCATAGAACCCCTCGATCTCCCTCAGAAGCTCCGGTTTGGCGGATACGATCCTGCCATCGTCGGTCTTCAGTTTCGCAAGCTGGCTCTGCCCAATAGCCAGATCTCTTGCAAACACCTTGGAGCCCTTATTTCATCTTTATTTCATTGGTAGGGGGGTCTTCTTTGTTGTCCAGCATTCGGACCCATAAATTATAGCTAGACGAACTGCCGTTTTCTACACTTTCCCTTTTGTTTTTATGAGTATACGTTGGTCACGTAGCACAATTCTGTGGCTTACATCCACGTTGATGATCGTCGAATTTTTCTACAGTGGGAATAGGAGTCAACACAATGAAGATAGACTCCGGTCTCGAGTCTCCGATGAAACAACATTTGAGTACTCGGTTTTGCTCCTCCACCATACCGTTCTAGGGATTGGGTGAACGTATTCAGGGGGTCCTACATATGTTACGAGTTGTCAGCGGCCAGAACAATTTGTGCGGACGGTAAAGCCCTGGTGAGGAATTCTACACTTTTAGTAAATATCTGAAATTAAAACACAACAATAGTGACCGATATAATGGCTCCGTACAAATATCTTACCTAATAATGGTATCGTTTATTTATACGCAAGTAAAACAGTGTTTTTAATCCGTTTTAGCCATGCCTCAATATGCTAAAACTACTTGAACAAAACTACAAAAAAGCATCAATTCTTGAAATTCATGCTGATTTTTCACTCTTCGTTGATAGAAGTATATTTTGAATAAATTCATTCAAGAGACTGTCTATTAGAATTACAGCTAATGGCTGGTATTTAATATCAATAGAAGGCAGTATCTTCGCTGTTAACGAGTCTATTCAAATGAGTCTAACATTTTTCACTCGCAATATTTTAACGTTTGTATTAAACTTATTCGATTGACAGAGCTTTCATATTTCAAGTAAAATTAAGCTCATTTGTAGAATTGCAACAACTGAATATTTTAAGAAGATTATATATAGTTTCAGAAAACTGAATGCGCATTTGCATTAGAGAAAACTTTGTACAAAACTAATCCTCTTAATAAATACCAGCTTTTTCCTGCGGGTTCGCCCCCTTTTTTATAATCTGGTCAGCAATTTCAGAGGTTACTTCTGCAAAAAAATAAACAATTTAACCTCTTTACAATGGTATCGTAAAATGGGGTGAATAGGAACGCAGGGGTGAATGGGAACAAAACTATAAAGGGAATTTTCAAGTTATTTAAAATTTGTTTCCTGCATTTAAGTAGATACTCTCCACTCACCACTGTTGATTCTTGCTTTCAGGAGTTGCAGTGGTTTGGGAATAGTGCGGTGGGATTGTACCAACAAACGGCACGACAACGACACGCAAAAAACATGTTAGTTTTATGGGCGTCCCACTTAAATATATATTTTATTCTGTTTTTAGTATTTGTTGTTATAGCGGCAACAGAAATACATCATCTGTGAACATTTCAAGTGTCTAGTTGTCACGGTTCATGAGATATAGCCTGGTGACAGACTGACAGACAGACAGACAGACGGACCGCGGAGTCTTAGTAAAAGGGTTCCATTTTTACCCTTTGGGTACGGTAAATGTACTCTAATATATTATTATAAAAAAAAACGATACTTTGTTTGAAACCATAAAATGGTATCAAAGATAAAATTCTAATCAAACTTGGGATCCCTTTCCCTCCTGCATTCCTATTCACCCCGTTTTACCGGTATTTAATATGTCAAAAATCTGAACTGAAAACTAATTTAAAGCATTTTGAAATAAGAACATCTACCGTCAACCTTCCTTTTAGAATAGTGAGAGCGAGAACAGAAAATGTAAAAAAAGAAATAGGATCCTTTCAGCAGTTAGCTAGGTACAATATTTGTCTCTGCTCTAATAAATATTAATTTATTAGGCAGACTTTTCTTGTCCCTTTCATTGAACTTTTACGTTTGAAAGGGAGCAGTGGAGTACTTATTTTAATTACATTAGAATTAAGATTTGAAAGCCGAAGGGTTTATAAATCGTTGTAAACTACAATTGAAAATCCTTTTTAACAAAAAAAAAATTACCGGCGAAATATCGAACCGAAAAACAAAAAATATTTTAGTTTATAATTTTGAGGTGGCGCCAAACAAACTCAACGAAGACCAACCTAGCTACAGTCATCCTACGCTTTAGGCACTTTAGGTAATCAATTTGCATGTTTGTTTGTTTGGCGCCAACTCAAAATGCGAAACTAAAAGATTTTTTATTTTTTGCTTTTCAGTTCGTTATTTCGTCGGAATTTTTTTCGCTTTTTATTTTATTTAATTTCAATAGAATCGGTCCCCAATTGAAAATTCAGTGGGCAAATTATCAATAAATCCTTTTTTTTTCTACCTTTAGTGGTGGATGTACTTTTTAAATTTAATTGGGACCAACTTTGAGAAATATTCTTTCAAATCAAAACTGTTTGAATATAAAAGAGTTATATAATAATCCATACTAATATTATAAATGCGAAAGTAACTCTGTCTGTCTGTCTGTTACCTTTTCACGCTTAAGCCGCTGAACCGATTTAGATGAAAGTTGGTATGTAGATAGTTTGAGACACGGGAAAGGACATAAGCTATTTTTTTTTGCATAAAACACGATGGGGGTGAATAAGGGAGGGTAAATTTTATATGTATATAACATATAAAATTGAATTGGCATGCTACTTCTTTTTTTTTTTTTTTATAAACTATAGGCTAGCGTTTGACCACCATCTCGCCTGATGTTAAGCGATGATGTGGTCTACGGTGAAGCACGCTTGCCTAGAAGAAACCTATTCACTCTTGACTTAAAGACCCCTAGGTTGTAGCTATCAGGGAACAAAGACTCCGGAAGGGAATTCCACTCCTTAGCTGTGCGCACAATGAAAGTATTAGCAAAACGCTTTGTGCGTATGGGAGGGATGTCTACCATGTACCGATGGCGCATCGCCGTACGCCTTGTAGTCCGATGATGGAAAGGGCTAGGCGGAATCAAATTGTGCAGTTCCATCGCACACTCCCCGAAATGTAACCGATAAAAAACCGACAGACTGGCGACTCGGCGTCGATGTTCGAGGCTCTGGAGCTTTGATGCGACCAGTGCATCGTTGCCAATAAGCCTTTTGGCCCGTCTGTCAATCGACTCAAGTGCATTAAGCTGGTATTTGGCAGATCCATCCCAGAGATGAGACACGCCTGGGTCTTAGCAGCATTGAAACTGACCAGATTGGCATCACCCCATTCGGAGACCGCCTTCAAGTCTGAATCTGAGGCCCAGTAGTCCGTGCGCCGGACACGTATCTCTCAGCAACAGTGCTGTCGTCTGCGTACCCAAAGGTTCCGGGTTTTAGCAGATCATTAATGTGCAGCAATAATAATGTTGCCGAGAGCACTGACCCCTGCGGGACTCCGGCGTTGATATCTAACTGACCGGACGAGCAGCCATCGATAACCACTCGGATGGATCGATTCCTCAGGAAGTCCGCAATCCAATCACACAGACCACTAGGCAGACCGAAGGAAGGAAGCTTACCAATGAGGCTTTCGTGCCAGACCCTGTCGAAAGCCTTCGAGATGTCGAGGGAGACGGCTAGCGCTTCCCCATGGCTCTCGATGGCCTCACTCCAGATGTGAATGGCATACGCTAGAAGATCCCCAGTGGACCGATTTCGGCGGAAGCCGTATTGGCGGTCACTGAGGATGTCGTTCGCTTCTAGGTATGCCAGGAGCTTACCGTTGAGTACACGTTCCATACTCTTACAGAGGATGGACGTTATAGATATGGGTCTGTAGTTGACCGGGTCAGCTCGACTGCCCTTCTTAGGCACGGGTTGAACGTTGGCTTGCTTCCAAGCCTTCGGCACTTTTCCAGTCTCTATCGAAAGGCGATATAGGCGTGTCAAGATCGGAGACAATTAAGGTGCACAGGTTTTAAGGACAATTGCTGGTATCCCGTCGGGGCCACTCGCTTTGTTCACATCAAGGCTACGCAGCACCCTACGGACGTCCTTTTGATGGATGCCAATGTCCGACATACTCGTCACACATCCATCAGGAGATGGAGGAGGCTGCGCGCCATTAGAATTCAGATGCGAAGATTCCGCAAAAAGGGAGGCAAACAAGTTTGCCTTCTCCTCAGCGGAGTGGGCCAGTGACCCGTCAGGTTTCAGCAGTGGTGGTAGTGAGGCGCGACAAAAGTTTGATTCGACCGACTTAGCAAGGGACCAAAACACTTTGCTATCCACTGGGTATGAAGCAAGCTTGCGCCCGACTCTGCTAATGTGGTCCACAATTGACGGAGATATCGGTGAACATAAATAAAAAAATAAAAAAACATGCTCCAAGGCGAACATAGAACCTCCTCCTTTTTGGTAAGTCGGTTAAAAAGGGGAAAGCTTGTTCATACATCGAATCCCAATATTCCCCACTGACCTATCATTTAAATTGAAAAGACTCCAGTTTCTGATCAAACTTATAATAATAATTTATTCATTAATAAGAGACAACCATCATAACTTAATAATAAACACAAAAAAATAGACAGAAAAAAAACGTTTAAATAACTTAGTTTTGCTATTACTATTAACAAAGCTCAAGGGTAGCAGGGGTGCATTTGCCAATGCTTTATTCACGGCCAGATACATGTAGCTGCTGATGTTCGCAGAATGTATTTGTATTAGTACCAAATGAAAGGACATACAGCATAGTATACAGCAGCGTCCTCAAATGTTGTGGATTTAATCACAAACTGATTATGCATCTCTCATCGGTAGATAAAAATAAATTGCTTATGTATGAAATCCAAAGAGATGTTTAACTTTTTTAGTGTAAAATATAGTATAGTCTATTTTATCTAAATCAACAACAAAAATTTATCTAATTTGCCTTGATGAGTCTTCGTCTGATTGGTATGTGCTCCCTTAATGGGGGAGTGCCTCAGGGAAGCGTTTTGTCTCCTCTCTCGCAAGGAAATGGTTGTTCTTCTCGTAAGTATGAAATATTTTTATTATGTCACATGTTTCGAACGACTAAACGGCTTTCAATAATAAAGACATCGTTAGATAGGTTTTGACCGCCTACATGTTCTTAGATTTAGTGTTGTAAAAAAAACAAACATGGCGGCTTTTTGCGGCTATTATGATCTTTTATTTCTTCCAAACACATCGAGTTTTTAGGGGTGATTACAAAAATATATACCACTTATATGTCTAAAAGTAATATGAAAAATAATTGTAACTAAAAAGTTGTAAATAGAAAAAATTATAAAAACAAAAATCCCGAAATCCTAAGAAGCGCACTAAAAAGAAGTAAACAAGAAAAAATCATGCTGTGCAGTCGGCTGTTTTTATAACCTCTGTCACTAGTGTCATCTCATGTAACTTTCATCTCTATGCTGACGACCTTGCAGCTTTACCATCATTTTCTAAGTCAAGATGCGGCATCCACCCGGGCCGTGTCCGCCGTAAACAGTGACTTGGATTTGATTGGGGAGTGGTCGCGGTCGTTAGGGCTGAAAGTCAACGTTATCGGCGGCACCTATATACGGAACAGGCTTGACGTTACGTCGCTGTCTCCACTCTGGTGAGTCAAAACCTGGGGCTGATCCTGGACTCTTATTTATCGAGGACTGCCCAAGTCGCTGAGGTGAGTCGCAAAGTGCACTACACTCTCCACTCGCTGAAATTACTACCGAACTTATTGCCCTTTAACACCAAAATTTCCCATGCCTAAACACACTTTCAGCCCATCATCGACTGCACCGACGTTGTTATCTGGAAACATCGAGGAGCTTTTAAATAAACTTGACCGATTGAAAATATATATTCGTTTTTTTTTCAACCTTAAAAAGTATGTTCATGGTTTTCGCAACATATTCAAGTGGCTCCCAATATGACTTCGCAGGGACTCTCGGCTTTTGTGCGTGCTATTTAACATTCTTCATAACACTAAAACGACTTCCAACCGCAGCGAACGCTTCTCCTACTCCCGTACTTTGGGTGCACATTGCATGTCGCATCTTAAGAATCTCCTTGAAGCCTCTTCCCACACAACAGACTTCTACTCCTACTCCTTTACTGTGCACGCAGTGCGGTTGTGGAACTCGCTACCGCCTGACATTAGGGGCTGCCAAACTCTCGCAGTTTCGCAGGTATGCTGAAAGAGATTTCTGTTGAAATAAACATCACGTTGTACCTATTTTCTACTCCTTCTTCTGACTATTTATTGTAATTGTGTACATTCATTGTTAAATAAATAATATAAAGGAATACAGCACCTTTGCCGCTTCACATTTTGCTAAAATACCATGGAACACTCCTACTTCCATATTGCTGAACATTTTTGGGAGTTCAATTGAGCATCTCTCTATCATTTCGGACACAGTCCACCAACATGTGCTGAAGGGTTCCGTTTCGATCCTTGCGTACCCGAAGGATCCAAATGAAACCCTATTGCTGTCACTCACGTGCCCGTATGTCTGTCCGTCGTCTGTTACACGGGTTTTACAGACAAAAGCTACACTCTTCAAATTCTCACAGTGTTGTCTCACAATCTTGTTGACCGAAAGCCATAAGTAGTAAAAAAAAAATATTGAAATGTTTTTATGGGCTCCCCTATAGATACAGGGGGCGTGAAAAAAAATTACCTACCCCTTCGAGTGAGTTGTTTTAAAAATGATTTAAATACAAAGAAACGAGAAGCCATCAAAGTCAGCTTTTTTTTACAAAATTTTGTTCCGAGAATTTTTAACTTAACATTGTCCTATGAACTTGAAATTTGGTGATAATGTTTATTATTACGTATATTTTACTAAGAAATATCAATATATTGATAAAGCTAATTTTTCATTAAAATTCCCTTTTTTTATGTATATAGGTTTGTTTTTTATCATATTTAATTGTATATATGATACTTAGTTTTGCGATTTTGTACGGAACCCTAAATGTGCGAAGTCCAACACACATTTGGCCGGTTTTTTTTATGACTCAGCTCAATAGTATTTAGATTTGAGATAATTGAAACAAATTAATTATACATATAATAAATCTGTAGAAAAGTCGTTAAAGGATAACCAACAGTACCCATTTCCAGTATTTTTGGAATTTTTGTCCGTTTGTTTGTTTGTCTGTTTAGTTGTGCACGCATCATGTCACACATCAGCTTGTATATAATAATTATAGATAATTGATTTACTTTCGTCGCGCTAATGTCACTACGCTCGAATGGGGTACCATGCGTTTCTATAGTACCTACATAATAGTATCGCTCCGTTTTGCCGCGTCAGCCACGCACACAGAGTACTTTTTTACGTCACGCCAGAGTAGCTTTGCTCGCAAGTCTACCTTAATGCTTACTGAGGCCCTAGCACGAGTTTCTGCGTAATTGGATCGACTACGTTAACGTATCGCCTCCGACAATTTTTGTATGCAAAATTAATCAGCGCCATGTGTCCGTATTTGGAACTAACAAATCGGTAGCACAAGTTTTTGACAATTGCCTTCGTATCGAGTTCACGTATTTACGTTGCGTTAATGCTCCAAATGTATGGGAATCGGTAGCACGAGTTTTCATTTTGACATGTAGTATCGAATTTTACGCTAGGTGTGACGAAAGCACGTCGAAAACTATCTCACTGACATTTTCTCGGTGAGACATTTCACGTCAAACAATTTTCCGTATTTATTTGGGTATTTTTGCTAAAAAATGCTATTGAATCATCAATAAAAGGGGCAGGCATGCTGTCTATTGATTATGTTACCTTCTAATTTAATAAAGAGGCTAGGAAAACATGTTAAACGAGGTAGACAACATTTTCATTTTCTTTGTAAACAAATGTAGTAGTAGTTTCTTTTAATAAACCATTTCTATAAGTTATTGATACTAACCACACATAGAGCGGCGCGGCAGGCCCGCGCATCGCCCGCGCTGTCTTCCTGCCGTGGTGGAGTACGGTCTCTAGCGCGTTATTCGCCGCAACTCTACGTTTTGCTTGCGGTTCTCCATAATTATCATGACTCATTTGAAGATTCAAGAATCGAAGAAAACGGCGATATGCCTTATAAATTAGAGATTATAATACTAGTATGCACGTATGCCTATATATTTTGCACCCGGTTTATACCGGTATTTACAGTTAGTTTGGGAATATGGGTTAGAATTTGGGATAAACAACATTGGCAGTTGGTTCAAGGCAACTGAAGCGTTTATCGGCAGCTAAAATGTTCTTGAGTAGATACCCTATTAACAACCATACAAATCTAAAACGTATTAATATACATTTTCTTCAGCAGGTCATATGGCAATGGTTGCGGTATTTTAAGTAGCAAAAACCGTAAGCCGTTCTACAAGTCTAACTAGTCTGTCGATGATAAACAGAGGCAGATGTACAACGAAAGAGAACTAGGACAAAAATGAAACAGAATCCCTTCGCAGCGTGACGAACGGTCTATTATAAAGACCTTCTATCGTTATTGCCACCTGACAGCCAATGTTCCAGAATCCAAAGTAATCTTATGAGACGAGAAATCGATGCAGAGAGTGGACTGTGATAGGACTCTCCTTCAAAACTAATCGAATCCTAAGTCATATCGTTCCTTCGTACATGGAAAGCCTTGTTGACTCAGCCTATTATTATTTAAAATTCCTACTTGTTGTTGATGTTTATTGAATTTATTATATTTCTAACATGTACTTAAGTATCTGTGAATTAAATAAGTAACAAACTAAGCTAACTATTAATGTGATAATAAAAACCTAAATAAACAGAAACTATATGTTTTTCCTAATCTAAACATACATACATAAACTTACGCTAGGTATTGCCGGATGGGGGTAAGTAGGTAGAAACTACAGAATGCCACCTGCTACGTTATATTCACGTTCATACTTCTACACGCACGCGGGTTATGACATGCACGCACGCTGGCCTTTCTGAAGAACATCACAATAATATCTGTTGCGGACGGTACCCTATATATTTACTTACACCACGTAAGTACCCGCGGTCGCCCTGGGACAGTATCCCACTGTTGTTTGACGTGCTTTCCATACGCTCTGAGTCAAGCGACTCTGCTGGTGGCGCTCGCCACCACGCACCCCTGAATGCGTATGTAGGGTGGTAGGTACTAGGAAGACCCACATACAAGAACCAAGTTTTGACCACAAAAATAAAAAGCGGGCTTTTTTATGAAAAATATTGTTGCATGTGTTTGCCATTTTTGCGTTCATCTTTACTTAGCCGAAATCTTAAGAACATTATTTATAAACCTTAATACATAAATATAATCATTACAGTACTAATAACCGGCGTGTGACTAGATGTATGAATGTGAGTGAAGCAAAAGAAGTATGTAAGGATCGTAGCAGGTGGCGTTCTGTAGTTTCTGCCTACCCCCATGGGAAACAGACGTGAGCTTATGTATGTATGTGTATAATCATTACATTTTTTTATTTTTTACTCACGGGCCCTTGTTGGCATACGACAATAATAATTACACATTTTTCTCATCATTGTTTTTCAATCTATCAATCAAAATAACACCAAACATAGGTACTTCCTATTCTAAACTAATATTGTAAAATTGTTTTAACTATATTTGTACAAGGTAATCTCTGGAAGGAAACGCCTGCCGTTCCTACCGCTTAGTGTAGCAGTAAGAACTTCATGGGCTGCTAATGCGTTAAGAATAAGTAATAGAACATATAGCTGTTGTAGGTGGTACTAATCTATATAATGCACTGATGAAATAAAATGCAGATTTAATGAACAAAACTTTGTATTACATAATGTTCTTTTATATTCGCATCATAATGAATTGACAGAGCTTCTAAGATTCCAACCATAGCTCATAGCTGCTCCAAACGCTTGAAATAGCATGAAGAGCATTTGTACCAAAACGGTTGTGAATTAGTAGATACTTTTAACGTCGTCGTAAGTTACAAAATATTCCCCCAATTCCTTCGTTGGATGTCACTGTTGCACAAAGAGACGTATATCTTGCCGTGGGCTTTGAAGAAATCACGGCTGCACTCTTGTAGACGGTGGTGCAAGCGATTGGAATAGCTTGTCTTCTCTAAGTGGCAATGCTGGCTTATATTGTTCCTGTGTCGACAAAGGCTTTTGGCTAGTACCGGGAATATTTTATTCATCATCTCCTGTTGGCAAAAGAAGTTGATATAGAACAAAATACAAAGATTCTGTAACTAGATAGATTAGATTAAGACGGGCTGCCATGGTGTGTCCGCAACTCCACGTCTAAGCGCGTATTTTGCGTACAATACAACATTGTCGGTCGTGCAGTGTTATTGCACTTTTCCATTAGGAATTTCTTAGTGGCAACCCGGAGTCTCACTCTAAGTGCTGTGCACGGCAATAGGCCCGCCTCTTACTACATGAGACCTCATAGGATTAAGCGGATGAAGCGTATTTTGCATAATTGTATGAATCTGTGAAATAAACTTACTTGTTTGCTTCTTTATGAAGTTCACCATGATGATGACCTAAGTGAAGAAAGTTCTTTTTGGATTCGTTAATTCTAAAATCACAGAACCATCATACATAACAGATTTACGTCTGAAATTATTGGTAAATTTAAATAATTATTTGAAATGACAACAAACAACAATAGACGTTTACATCTTAGGGTCTGCTCACACTGAGATGGAATGCGATAACACATATAAACCGCGCGGAATTTAAAATTAAAAAAAGTGATCAAAGTCTCCATCCTCTATTATTTCTGTTTTTCTTTTGGAGTAACAGATGCTTTCTAGCTTTTGTATTTAGGCTTTTAAGGTGAAATATACGCCCCAATGTAACGCAGTACTGGCCGTGCGCCCGCTCGGTGCCAAAATATCAAAATTGAACCTCCTTTTGAACAGTTTTGTTTGCAAAATATTATTTGATTTACATATGCTATGTTAGGTATGAAGTAATTCCAGCCATCAATTTTTCTGTATAAAAATATTTTTAAACATCCAAGTCGTTTTGGAGGAGTTTCCAAAAGTTGCGAAAAAATATCGTGTTGTTAATTATTTTTTTAAAGCAAAACTATTAGTTACACGCAAAAACCTTGTGTTCCAAATTATGTACATGAATCAATAATATTTTTTTTTTTTTTCAAACCTTTTAACCTAGCCGTTATTAAGGAGTATGCTTTAGAAAGTTACCGTTTTACGGCACTAAAGCGTATGTAGGTCCTTAAGGGCCTACATACGCTTTAGTGCGATACAACGACAACAACAACAACAACACGATATTTTTTCGCAACTTTTGGAAACTCCTCCAAAACGACTTGGATGTTTAAAAATATTTTTATACAGAAAAATTGATGGCTGGAAATTCTTCACATGTAACTGACAGCAGTTAACTATATTAACTAACTACATTTTTTTACATCGTTCTCACATATCTATGTAACTTTCCTGTAACCAAATACTTGTAATTGTACTGTATTGATGGAAAAGAGTGTCCGTGGAGTTTCTTGCACGTTCTTCTCCATAGAGACCTACTGACGCTTGTAAATGTGCAACTAGGTTCATAATTTGTTTGTCTATTCAAAAATGCCTTTAAATGGTTTAGTTGAAATAAAGTATTTTGACTTTGATAAATTTATAGTGTTACTAATACTATGTATGTATTATGTATTTAGGTTATGTTATTCTGTAGGCTCTGTTGCCTTTAATAAATTAATTAATAATTAAGTATAATAAGGTATTAACGTTTAGGTGTGGACGTGCAAAATACCTATTGGAACAAATCACTGAGTTTGCAAAGTTCGTCGGAAGAATTTCGCTTCTACACGCGTTTGCATCAGTGTGCTAACGGTTTTATATTTTTGTAATTTGAAGGAAACCGTCAAACATTAAGTGACAATTGTCAAACGTCATGTACGGGACCGTTCGAAACCGAACAATTTATCATAAATTAAAACTCCAATAAACTGAAATTTTCAATGACTTGTAAAAAAAAGAATTAATAAAAATGATAAATATGTTTTAAGTGTGTTTATAACTAATATTTGTTCAGTTTCAGTCTCTAAATTATTTAAGACAATGTTACCCGTTTTTGTCTTCGATTTTCAGAACACAACATTCACTACAAACCAATCCAAACGCTATTGGAGTCTCGGCCTTAATTAACCATAGTTCAATTACTACTTTCGAGTTGTCGCAAGACGTTTTTATGAACTCGTGCTGCCAAAATAACTTGTCGCAGCATCGACTACGTTTTCGTCTGGTAAAATGTCACGATGACGATACGAATACGTTAGAAACTTGTGCTAGGGGCTCTGTACGGTGTACGTACATGGGTTTTAAAATAATTATATTCATTACAATAAGTTAGCCAGTAGGCTCGCGTATTTGCACTTTGGACGCAACCTACATTTGGCAGTGCATTGACACTGACATATTGCATTGTTCTATGCAGTTTATGTATATTACACTCTAGTGTTCAATTAGACGTGGTTTGAGTCGGACAACTTGCATTTTCATTTAGATTCATCCCGTTGAGCATTCACTGACATTTTCTGCATTTAAGTTTAAGTTTGACATTTACATCTGCATTGACATTACTTATGTTAGGGAAGCACCCTACACTTACATTAAAACACCAACCAGCTTAACGAAGGTTTAGCTCGCCCAGTTCATAAAGTCAGATACACTTTGTATCCTTGTGCCTAATGGAATGAGGGTCGTAAAGTTGCAACCCTGGCAAACAGGAGCGATATCTAAGTACTTTTAGGCATTGTCGCTGCTAGTTTACAAAGTTTATGGTTTGAAATATCGCATAGGTGAAGTTAGAGTGGGATTTGCAAAAGGGTGTGGAGTGGAGTGTCTAGGTCTATTTTTGTGGCCACGTGTAGAAAGCGTTTTAATTTGAATTACCTACGAGTTACTTTAAAACCAAGGTGCTGATTGTTTTTTTGTGATAAATGGCCGATTATTTGAACTAACAATAAGTTTCATTTTTTACAGATACATATGTGCAGAGACCAATGAACTGGGCGTTCGTACATCTAGATTTATCAATTGTAAGGACAGATGGAGCCGTGATAAATATGATAAAAGATAGGGTGTATTAGACACCGACATGTATTACGAGTTGGAGACTGAATGATTGTCCAATTTAGAGTCGTGACAGACGCCCGATGACGCACGAACTATGCCGAAGACCGAAGATCGAACATCATCCATCACCCGCCTAACGAATGCTGGATATATGAGCCGCATTATTGAAGCCGCCATGTATCCGGCATCAATTTCACTTGACATTTTAATTTTGATACGGGGTCTTTGAACCGAGGCGTTAGAGGGCGATCCCTCGCGAATCGCGTCACATGCTTTTAGTTTCGATAAGCGTCTGTTTCGATGCTGATTTCAATGAATGTATATTTTGATGGAACAAGTGCATTTTAAAATACATGTTTTGTGAATTGCTGCGAAAGATATAGGTTTTAAACGATGCCAAATGCTTTTATATCGTAGACTCCGCTTTATCTGAAATCCCACCTGTACCATCTCCATTACAGCCATAGCAACACGCAATATGTCTATTGATTCGCAATACATTCCTCAGCTATATTTACCAACTACGTATTGAATAGGTATGCCATTAAGATTCCGTCGCCGTGACTTCACCTCGTAAAAGAGATTGCCGACGTGGCTAGAATATCAGGCACGGCGTACAATCACAAACCTGAAGCCGTCATACGTATGCACATCGTGCCAGCGTTTTCCGATAAAGTGTTTAGACTTTTTAACATGCTGATTTTCTTGAATTGACGTTGGCGTGGCGCCGGCGAAGACATTTATTACTGAGCTTGCGGAAATTTATTCATAAATTGATTTGCGATGAAGGGATAATTTAGATGGTAACGTATTTTGAAAGATGACTTCCCTTCTTTATATTATTATTCATATTCGTTTTCGGATGGCGACACCGTCCATCCACCATCTTCGTATGGTATGGGTGGTGTTTGATTCAATTACTTACTATGACGTGAAATTAATTTTGTGCTGATTCTATCAACTTTGTAACCAGAACAATAAGTTTTGGAAATGGATGGTAACTTTATTTATTTACCACTCCCAGCCCCATTTCCTTTTATGACGATACCCCAAGCTTCAACTTTCCTTATTATTGTTATATTAACCTATAAGTATGTTTTGATCAGACGAATTGAGAAGGGTCGCAAAAATAACCAACAAATCAAGATTCGAAAATGGAGAGCAAAAGGGCTCGTCCATAATGCGTCCAAAGTACTCTTTCATTTCCGGGTTGACAGGAAAAAATATATATGTATTTCCGTTGACTGCATAACAATACGGTTCCATTAGTACATAGGAATATACAACTGCCAAATGGATGTGGTTCCATTGTGTGTACACGACACAATCGGAGCGCGCGTATTGTCGGTGGGGTACAATATTGTGCACCTTGCGGTAATAACCCCCTGCCTGCAGATCACACAGCCTCCATTGTGTATTGATTCGCCACCACTTGTGGTCGGCGGTCGTTGACAAAGTATTTATTTCAACTGTCATGCCAAAACTTCAAAGATCCTGACTCTAATCTCGACTCGTAATTTAATGATTTCTTTGTTATTACTCAGCAAAGCACAATTTTGGCTTCCATTAAAGTCAATTTTCCATTTACGTGATCTACATACAAATTAGAATCAATTATGTTTGCTACGTTTACGAGTGTTCAACATATAATATGTATAGGTTACTTACACATAAACACCCTATCTACATATTCAATAATTGCGTTCGGGGCATGTACGCTAATGTTATAGCACCTATAAAGGCTTGCGCCGAATTGATGACTCCGTGATTATTAATAACGCCTAACCAGACGTTAATGATCACTGCTTAACAGACAAAGTAGAAGTTCCGGCACTTTAAATGACATCTATGGGCTTGGTGCAAGTTTTTATTCACGTTCATTCGCGTTAACGCAATCGTCAATTTGTATTGAAACTGGATAAGCGCCGTCTGGTGTTAGCAACGAGAAACCTCTTTTTAGGGTTCCGTACCCAAAGTGAAAAAACGGGACCCTTTTACTAAGACTCTACTGTCCGTCTGTCTTAAGGTTGGTGAAGGAGGCCACTATAGGAAAACTCAGTAGACAAATAGGGTACGTGTCCGTCTGTCTGTACCGGAGCAATAAAGCCGCTCACCACACGCACCCCAGCACGCCAGCACTAGTGCAAGCACCGGCACCAGCGCAGTTGGTGCTAGCGGATTCAATCCCCGTTAAGGACGCCAGAGAAGCTGGCTCCCATTTCTCCAGAATGGTCCCGGAGCTGTAAGCACGCTCACCTCTCGAATACAAATCATCGCATCTACCCAATGCCTACAGCTGGGTTGCCGGAAAACTAATCCAACGGGTAGTCCTCTACTTTCTATCCAGGAAAGTGCCGGAGATGCAGCTCGCTCACAGGAGCTCACTTGCTTGAGGGTTACTCACGAACCCCGCGTCTGACCACCAGGTGGCCCTTTGCATTCTGGACAAATGGTAGTGAGTAATCACGATGCGACTCACATTTTCTCTTGAGTACCAGGGGCGAGTGCTCTCGGAGGCGTGACCTACTGAAGATGGTCCCAGACACCTCGTAAGGGGTTGCCTGGTATAGTGTGCCGCCTTATATAACGTAATGTTGGTGAAGGTGGCCACTATAGAAAATCTCAGTAGACTAATAGGGGTATGTCCGTCTGTCTGTCTGTCACCAGGCTGTACCTCATGAACCGTGATAGCTTAACAGTTGAAATTTTCACAGATGATGTATTTCTGTTGCCGCTATAACAACAAAATAACAACAACTAAAATAGAATAAAGTAAATATTTAAGTGGGTCTCCCATACAACAAACGTGTCTTTTTTTCGTTTTTTGCGTAATGGTACGGAACCTTTCGTGCACGAGTCCGACTCGCACTTGGCTGGTGATTTGTATATGTTTAGGAAATCTGTGAAAACCAGGCATTATAATAATAATAATAAATAAAATTTAAATAAAATAATATATAAATCCCGTTTCAGGGAGGGCAATAGTCGCCCAAGAGTGATGCGCTTTGTGAGACGGGCGTTTTTGGGGACTGATGTCAGCTCCCGAGACTATATATCCCATGTCATAGAGCGCATCGACTTCCTGAAACAAAAAGTGTATGCATGGGCGAACCGTATTCGTAGGTACATGCGGAGAGTGGAGCGATACACCCAGAATCGCACATTCCAAAGTAATGAGAGGTGGGTTTATCGGGCTTGCGAGCGACCCGACCAAGGTGTGACTGATACGCACCTGCCGGATGATGACGCTATGTGTTCATTCTGGCGCAGCATCTGGTCGGTGCCTGTCAGTCACACAGAAGGGAATGGACTCGGGAGGTCGAACTAGCGTGTGATCCAATACAAGAATTGGGGGCTATCACGATCAGCCCCCAAGATGTAGCCAGTGCAGTCCGTCCGTTGCCGAACTGGAAATCTCCAGGACCGGACGGACTGCACAACTTTTGGATCAAGTGGCTACAAAGGTGGCACGCTCGTTTGGCATCTCAGTACCAGGCAGCCTTAGAGTCTGATTCGCTACCCAAGTTCCTTACAACTGGAATAACCCACCTGCTCCACAAGTCTGGTAGCACCGCGGAACCCAAAAAATGTAGACCAATTACATGTTCACCAACGGTCTATAAGGTTCTTACATCCATTTTGAGAGTAAAAATTAATAAACACGTCGACAATAACTCCATCATGTCGGTTTCTCAGAATGGATGTAGGAACGGGTCATGCGGTACTAAGGAGCTACTCCTTATTGATATGGCCATTAGCCAACAGGTTCGGCGTTCCCGAAAGGATCTGTCGACATGTTGGATAGATTATAAGAAAGCCTATGACTCGGTGCCTCATACATGGCTCATGAGGGTGCTAGAATTGTATGAAATAGATACAACTCTACGCACCTTCCTGATGTCGTGTATGAGGCAATGGAGCACAGTCCTTCGCTATCCAGGATGTCGAAATATCCAGAGGAATAGCGAACCTGTAAGGATCGAGCTAGGTATATTCCAGGGCGATAGTTTGAGTCCACTGTGGTTTTGCCTAGCCTTGAATCCTATAAGCATGATGGTGGAGAATTCAGGGCTAGGGTATCGGTTGAAGAGGGGTGGTCAGGTTATATCTCACCTCCTTTACATGGATGACTTGAAGCTTTTTGCCCTCAGCAATCTTCAGCTGATGGAGCTACTAAAGATAACTGAAACTTTTAGTAGCGCCATCAGGATGGAATTTGGTGTGGACAAATGTGAGGTCATGCATGTAAAGCGAGGGGAGATTGTGGAATCCGTAGGAATTCAACTTGCGGATTCCATAAACCTGAGATCCCTCTCTCCAAACGAAACCTATAAGTATTAGGGTATGTCGGAAGCGTTAGGTATCAGTACTACTGACATGAAGCAATTGTTGAAGGAACGCTTCGTTGGCCGCCTGAAGAAGGTATTCAATAGCCTTCTTTCGGGCGGAAACAATGTGCGCGCCTTTAACGGTTGGGTCATGCCGGTACTGATGCACTCTTTCGGCATACTCAAATGGACTCAAACGGAACCTGACGCCCTGGATAGGCGGGTCCGTACACTGCTGACTGCATATCGAATGCATCACCCAAGATCGTCAGTCATGAGATTGTATATCCCGCGGAAGTGTGGAGGCCGAGGCTTTTTAAATGCCAAAAACCTCCACAACCGCGAGATATCTCAGAGAATATTTTCTAAACATCGACGTAGTTATTTATCGAGAAGTAGTAGCAGTGGACAAGGGACTCACCCCGCTCTCCTTGGCGAATGAGAACTGGCGCAAGCCTGTAGTGCTTGACACTAACGATCGCAAGGAGGTATGGCAGAGTAAGGAGCTTCACGGACGCTTTTTCCGGGCCCTACATGGGTCCGATGTAGATCAATCAGCGTCCGTAGCCTGGTGCAATTCGGTGACCTCTTTGGGGAAACCGAAGGTTTCGTCTGTGCAATTATGGACGAAGTTATCATGACGAATAACTACCGGAGATTTATTGTGAAGGATGGCACGGTTGACATCTGTCGGGCATGTCACCGTCCGGGTGAATCGATCCGCCACATTATCTCTGGTTGTTCTCGTCTAGCTAACGAAGAGTACTTGCATAGGCTCAACCTTGCAGCCAAGATTATCCATCAGCAACTTGCTCTGAAATACACTCTTGTGGCGTCGGAGGTGCCGTACTACAGGTATGTGCCCGACCCAGTTCTCGAGAATGGCAATATAACATTGTACTGGGATCGGTCCATCATCACTGACTGGATTATTATCGCTAATAAGCCTGATATAGTGGTGGTGGAACGAATCGAGAGGCGTGCAATGATTGTTGACATAACTGTCCCGCATGACGGGAACCTAGCGAAAGCCGAGAAAGATAAACAAATCAAGTATCTTGACTTGGCTCGCGAGGTTGTCGACATGTGGGATGTGGACACAGCGATCATTGTACCGAATGTCGTGTCAGCCCATGGCTTAATAGCCACGAGCCTCGACCAACACCTTAGGAGGCTCTCGTTAGGCGGCTGAGTCAAGGGCCTGATCCAAAAAGCAGTACTGCTGGACACGGCTCGTATTGTTAGGAGGTTCTTCTCTCTGGAGCTCTGACCGCCGGTAGCTTGGACCCTGTTCCCGATACCGGTGGACCTCTATTTTTATATATTTTTAAATGTTTTTTTTAAATTTATTTTATAAAAATATTTAAAAATGTAGATAAATAAGAAATTGAATAAATAAAGGAGATAATAAATCCTTTATTTCACTCTTCACAAAGGTTCACATCAGTATGTACTTATTACATTAATTGTATACAATCCCTAGGAAATCTATAGACATTATTATGATTAAATAATTAAATAATAAACACATTTCCTATGTAATGCACACATATCCTAGGATTTGTATTCATTTCCTAAATGGTTCAAGGAAATGTTTTAAATAAAAGAATCCGATCAATATGCAAAACTTGTTTTTATTTTGATTCTCAGTGCAATATTTTAATTCCTATTATGGTATCCTAAAAATAAATCATTGGCACACATTATAAAACATTAAATCTTAATAAGACTTAGTAACAATTAAAAATATTCATTCAAGCAATCAATCTGCCTAGCCTTTTCCCAAAAACATCGGGGTCGGATCAAGTCTTACCAGATGCAGCTGAGTATCAGTATTTCACATGGAGTAACTGCCTATTTGATCTCCATAACCTAGTAACTGGGTAATACGATACCCCTAGGAGAGACTGGTGTCAGATTTACTGGCCTGGCTGACTATCTGTAACAACTATAATCGACAAAGAGATCTGTGTAGATACAAATAACAGCCGGGACCGATGGCTTAACGTGCTTACCAAGGCACGGAGGAATCTTGCTATGTAAGGATGGTCATAAATGCACGGAGTCACGGACCAACCTTGACTAACCTAGCCTTGAAGATCAAACCGTGAGGCTGTTATAATGTAGCCTCCTCAATCAGAACACAATCAACTGTTTTAAATTAAAAAATAAGTGTTTTCGCCAGGGTGAGCGAGATTCGGATGCCATAATTAACCAAACCCATTCGCAGGACGCGTGCGCTCCCTGCGCTGTGATAGGTCCTTGCGATCACGCGAGCGATTGAATACCAATACCCCGCGCGCTCTCGTTTACCCCATAACGGGCTGATATCCTATTTTTAACAGATTCCTATTACAGTTTAGGAATTTTATAGAATTCCCAGGAAATGTGGGAAATACAATTTATTTCATTTTTGCCGATGAATTTTAGGAATTCTATAGATTTCCTAGAAATTTAATAGAATTCCTGATTTAATCCATAAGAGATCGTTTACGCTATCACGCTCGAGTACGTTAAAAAACTCTGAATAAGCACACTGGTGCGTGTCAAATTGTCCATTGTCTGTTACAATAACTTTGTAGCGCGTGGCTTGACAAGCCGCAACATAATTAGGGATTTGTAATTCTAACTAGGGTTAGACGTCCTCGCCTCGCTCGCTTTAAATACTAGCAGAGACTAAGCCTTTCGGTTTTTCACTTAGCCGCGTCTATGATTCGCGTCAGTAAATCTGTTTTCATGAAGTTTGACGTTCAGTCGTTCAATCCTGGGAACTATCTTCTCATCGGCACAAAAAATGTAATATGAACACTGAAACTTCTTTCTCGTATAATTTATGACCTGACTTTGCATTATAAGCCCTGGCTGATGGCGTAATAAATTGCGACATCAATGTGCAATAAATCAAGATTAGAGAGTTATCTTACCGTATCAGCCATCAATTGATAAAAACATAGCGGTACCTGTACTACGCAGCTAAATATTTTGATGTACCATTTAAATACGTATCGGAGCTTTTATTTTCATTGAACTTGCTTTTATTCGTTGACTACTTAATACGAATTTCAGTGTTTATATCATACTCCAGCTGGAGGAGTTCCTCGAGATCTGATCTTGACTCAAAGGCTTCCAACATTTCTTAACGATTAAGTGTTATTTCAAAGACATTTTCGCTTTATTTTCGTCTTATTGGTACGTTCCGAGTCCGTTTACTGGCATTTTCTGTAAAGTTAGGTAGAAGGTATTAATTTTATATTTTACTTTACGGCTGCTTTTATTTTTATGACCGATGTTTTTAGAAAGATATCGTATGACTACAATAATTAACATAATAGTACATTGTGTATTAAGGGCGGTAGGTAAGGAATTACGATCGAGACTCTAGTAGAAGCCCGAAGTCGAAGACTGAGGGCTTTATGAGTCGAGGTTCGTAATTCCCGTACCGCCCGTGATACACACAATGTTTTTCATCACATTTGCGAGTAATAATTATGAATTATAGCTTTAATACACAAGTCAGCACAGCTGTTATTACGTAATACGTGAACCTTTTTTTTAAGCGGTTGGCGAATTTTTGCCCACACCACAGATTATACAGTGTTTCGTTCAGAAACTTTAAGGGCAAATACTTACGTAGGTATACAGCCATTACGGAGTGTAAAAAGAATTAAATAATTTCGACGTTTTCATACTATAACTATTAAAATCGATTATTAAGAACATTAGTTGAGTATTTAAGTAACATGTAGCGAGATTGCAAAGAAATTCCTGTTTAGATAACATTTTATGACAATTTTTCAATTGCGTGTAAACTCCTTGCTTGAACTTGCATGACCTGTGTGCTGTGCTGTAAATTAAAAAAATATTACTTACCGCCCTAGGGCTTCATGACAAACAAAAAAGCCCGAGGGTTTTATATGGGGCATTACGGCTAAGTTAACCTGTATGTTTTGATACTGTTTACGTGCAAGTGTGATGAAAAACACATTTTCATTAGGTAGATAGATTAAGCAGCTGTTTGATAAATAATATTAGTATAATTTGAAAATATGTGCAATACAGTTAGTCTTCAGCAACAGTTTTAGAAATTTTACAACAATGCAAAACGAAACTTATTCAATACCTGAAACATTGCCACTTAAAATAATGTAGGGTGAATAATATAGTAGAATTATTCACAGTATCCTTACAATCTTCACGACAATTTCGGTTACAATAGTGTCTATTAGTGCTGTACTGTGGTGACGCAAATGGGCACTTCAATCCCATACAGTGATGTTGGGGTCAAACATAAGATTAGAGCCAGACAGATTATATTAACACATACACCGACCAAGTAAGTGGCTATAGTCTTTACATATAGTTATAGTTAACCTGATAATATTATAGATAAAACGGGCTAATATGTTTGTTTGTTTATCAATCGAACCCCAACGGGTGAACTAGATGATTGGGACATAGTACACTTTTTATCCAGGTATAAAAAAAATTGCTCAGTCAATGTGGCGACTGTTGGGAGAGGTCTATGTTCAGCAGTATCCGTCTTTCGGCTGATATGATGATGGTGATGATGATGATAAAAAAAAACCTGATTTTATATTTTGATAAAAGAACGTACCTACTACTGTTGCCGTGGTATTATTTTCGACTTCCACGCTGCCAGTTATATTTATTATAGGCTGAAGCTAATACAAGTAACACATTTGCTCATAATGCAGGATTCGGGTCGATTAATCAGATCGCCGCTCATTCAGAACGATACAAGGGCAAAGATTGTGGCTTCAGACGAGGGTCAATAACTAAAAATAAATATTTAACCTCAAAGAATGGTTAGTCTATTTACCCGGGCTTGTGTTATTCCATTCACAAATCCCACTCTTTTACCTTATTATGTCGTACTACGGGTACGACATGTCAATGGGGATTGGTCGCTCTTTGTTGTCCGTATATACAGAAGCCGAATGTTTTGTATTTCACTTTGTCTATCCATACAAACGTATGACAGTTTATTTTATTGTCATGGTTGTATTCAAGGCCAATATAGCTCTCTCTGTGGTTAATCGTATACGTTTTTTTTCTTTGTTTTGTGTTTGTTCTAGTCCTGCGTTTTCTTTATAAGCTCATTAACATGTTTAGGTTTAGTACCCACACATAAATATCTCCTTTAACTTCTTTATTTTCGGAGAGAAAACAGCAATATATTTGTCAGCAACACAATAGTACATTATTGCAAAGGCCGGGAAATAGGCAATTGCAGATTGGGTATGAGTTTGAAGGCGGAGCCATAAGCGAGGACTTCACTAATACGAGACAGGCAATTGCCATTACCGCCGAGACATATATAGTGCTTTTCTCAAAAGAATGCAGAGAAATAAAACATATTTTATATTATACATTTAATTTATTAAAAGTTACAACAACATTGCTGGAGCGTTGTAATGTTCCAAATTCAAAAAACGCTCCTGGAATGGATTTGATTTTCTTTGTTTTGTAAATTCGATACCTCGCGTGTTCTTGTTTTCGAAAATAATGACAATATTTCCATGCATGTTTGAGAAAAAATATTTTCCATGGAAAACACAATTATTTGAGGCTCAGTATAATCCTATAAAACCTTTGATAGATCCACACGAGCACCACAATATGGAAAGAGGGGAAGTAATAAAACGCGTCTAATTAAATCCTCATTTTACAGTAATCCCGTTATCAACTTATCAACAGCTACTTAACGTCGGTGACAAACAAATGAAGAGTACTTGTGTACTGAATCATGCTCAATTACAACGTGACACGAAAATCGTCTTATACGGCATTACAACCGTATTAAAGATCATTAGCATACAGAGGTATAATATAATCAATGTTGAAACATGACTCGTTGTCAAGAGCTTTTCGGGAAAATTATTCTGTTTGTTTGAATATTTTAATGACTATGAGGGCGATATCCCTTACAATCGACACGTGTAAATATCGTTATCTACGATATGAACTGTTTTGTAACAATATAAAAAAAAAATCATTCTGAATATGTTAACACATAACATTTTGATTGTTGCAGCATAAACAAAAAGTCATTACCAACAGATGGTAAAAATACCAAATATGTTTTCAGTATTCAAAACGGAACTTATATTGTATCGAAACAATATAAACTTCACTAATAGTTATGTTGAATAACGTTACAGAAACAGTAACGTTTGTGTTTACTACGTCACAGGTTCCGTATCTATCGGATACTACCTACCCATCGGATAGCCCAACAACACACATCGTGATAATCTAATAGATAGCGAGCCAATTCTGAGGGGATCCTCTCGGCTCCAATCATCTTGTGGCTTGCTACAGTCAGCAGCAAAACTAGGTTACTGTCCGGAGTTTCAGTATAGATTTATGAATGAAAATTTCCTATAGCTTTACTGTACATAGTTTAAAGTTGCCACAACGCGCGCTCGTGATTTATCGCGATTATACGTAAGAGAAGAAATGAATTTAAATACCAGTAAATAGTTTTAATGATATGTTTAAACAAAAAATATATTTAGTATATAGTTTGAGTGGGAGTGGGATTGTTACATCACACAAAGATCGTGACTCACTAGACGCCTGGTGGAGGGACTACTCGGTTAGTCCCCCTATGCTCTAGTCCCGCTATGCTTGACTCGATAAATACCTACTAAAAAGTGCCGCTATGCACGAAATCACATTTGCGGGCAGTGATGAAGAAAACTGTTACAGTGTAATATTTTGTTTAACCACTTAAAAGCTAAATTATTATTATTTAAAACCTAATATGTAAATTCCTTTACTTTCGCGAAAAAAGTTAATAAACGTTCTGTTTTATCATACTAACGCAAGCGAGTGGGCCTTGCCGCCACTCAACACGTCGCGTCAGTCACGTCATTCATATATATATATATTTATGGTACTTATTATAGTAAATATATAAGTATGTTTATTTTAGCTATATATATCTACTATTGTACCCATTTTACTTTATAACTTTGTTTTATGCACCTGCCATGTTATCTCTCCACCACCCTTGGTTGACTGGTAGAGAATGCCTCAGGCATTAAGTCTGCCTATGTACCTATATGTTGCATGAAGTTTTAATAAATAAATCAATTTATTTTAAAAACACAGTGTCCATCGATTCCACAGAACTGTGAAAAACGAAACGTCTTGCCGTAAAAGAGAAACTTAGCCTAAAAATATTACGAACTAAAATTTAGATATTTTAAGTTTAATTTTTAATACATTGTGTATTAAGGGCGGTAAGTAAGGAATTACGATCGAGACTCTAGTAGAAGCCCGAAGTCGAAGACTGAGGACTTTCTGAGTCGAGGTTCGTAATTCCCGTACCGCCCGTGATACATACAATCTTTTTCATCACATTTGCGAGTAATAATTATGAATTATAGCTTTAATACACAAGTCAGCACAGCTATTATTACGAAATACGTGAACTTTTTTTTAAGCGGTTGGCGAATTTTTGCCCACACCACAGATTATACAGTGTTTCGTACAGAAATTTCAAGGGCAAATACTTACGTAGGTATACAGCCATGACGGAGTGTAAAAAGAATTAAATAATTTCAACGTTTTCATACTACGAGTATAACTATTAAAATCGATTATTAAGAACATTAGTTGAGTATTTAAGTAACATGTAGCGAGATTGCAAAGAAATTCCTGTTTAGATAACATTTCAAGACAATTTTTCAATTGCGTGTAAACTCCTTGCTTGAACTTGCATGACCTGTGTGCTGTGCCATAAATAAAAAAAATATTACTTACCGCCCTAGGGTTTTATGAAAAAAAGAAAGCCCGATGGTTTTATATGGAGCGTTACGGCCAAGTAAACCTGTATATTTAAATGCTTTTTACGTGCAAGTGTGATTAAAAATTTTTGTTCAGCTTCGTGCTCAATTTAATTGAATTCAGACACTTTTCTTTCCAACTGTACCTTCCATTGTTTACGTAGAATCAAAGAATTGCGAGCATGGCGGCACTTTTTAGTAGGTATTTTTCGAGTCGAGCATAGCGGGACTAGAGCATAGAGGGACTACTAGGGTGGTGTGATTATCCGATCAAGTTCATGGCAAACGTCGTGGACAAAGACAGAGAGGTTTGGAAGGAGAAAGGGGATGATTGCCGAGTAGTGGGACACAGTTTTGGTTAACAATAATTGTTGACAAAATATATTGTGTTATTAAAATATCCATGCCCTACGATTTTTAGCGCAGACCGTACCGAAATGTACTGCCCAATCTGATAAAGGTATGTTTACGTTATACCTAAGTAAACATGTAACTGAATTGCAGATGACGTGACGTCAATTCACATAAAATGTTGGTATCGTTTAGGAAACACGTTTGTTATTTAATTACCTATGTCAGAACGACGCGTCGGTATAAATCAGCGAGGGGACGTAGGGTTGAAAACACGGTTAAAAATTCAGTTTTCTCTGCCACGTTTTCATTTTAATGCCAATGCATTGTCATATACATGTATAAGTTTACTTAATCGTGAACATCTAAGAAATTCGATGACGTTTCTCATTTTACATGCCTCGATAACTTTGTACATAAGAAATTGAAAAATCTAATTCATGCTCCTAATTAATTACTGTGTTACCCATACACTAAACAACGAGTATCATGCGTAAGAATAAAGTTTATTTATTATTAAGTATTTTTATAGCTGTCAAATCCGACTTCTTAGATTGTCACGACTATGAATGTGCCACCAGCTTTGTCAACTAATCTACCTATCCAACTTCAACTACTACCAGAATTTTACCTGCACCGACTTTTTTTTTAAATATATTTTTAATATCCAATAGGCTCGCGCTTGACCACTATCTCACCTGATGGTAAGCGATGATGTGGTCGACGGTGAAACACGCTTGCCCAGAAATAACCTATTCACTCTTGACTTAAAGACCCCCAGATTGTAGCTGTCGGGAAACACAGACTCCGGCAGGGAATTCCAAATTTACTATTGCTAAAACCTAGTCGGGATAAGTACAAATTGGTTCTCAGAAATGCACTAACGGCCAGAATAACAATGACCTGAGAGATAGAGACAGGTTCCGTAGGCTTAATACGTATACAACATCAATCAGCAATAATTCCGCCGCGATCGCGCTATCGTCGCGCGATCGATCTCTATGTGTAATAGACATCGGGATTAAGTAACAAATTATTTGCTAATCACTCGCTGTTTGTCAAATGCAATTACATATTTCTAAAAAAAACCACCACATACTCTAAAACTTCTGTACTTAATTTGGGAGCGGTTGGCAATCGACCAACAACAAGAGGCAAAGTAATCATAATTTGACAGCCAAATTTGATCGCCATAATTGCGACCACCCGCTGCTTTCAAATAAATATTTTAGTTAACTAATTGTGGCAATTTTCAACAATAGCAATTCAAAATTAGCAAATATTGCGCAATCGTTGCTATTGTTTTGTTCTTGCAAGATACGTAATAAGCCTGCTGTTTTTACAAGGATATTTGTTATCATGCCCTTTATCCCGAGCGAAAGCATCTTTAGAGAGCAACGTGCAACGATCCTAAACCTTTGTTTTACGCTTCCTGCAAGTTAAAAGCAATTTCTTTTCAAGATACGTAATAAGCCTGCTGTTTTTACAAGGATATTTGTTATCATGCCCTTTATCCCGAGCGAAAGCATCTTTAGAGAGCAACGTGCAACGATCCTAAACCTTTGTTTTACGCTTGCTGCAAGTTGAAAGCAATTTCTTTTTAGATTGCAGTAAATATTACTATAAAAAGAATAAGGCTTAATCATAAAAAGTTTTCAACTCATTGGCTGGCACGTGCGTGAGAAACATCGTATTAAATTATAAAAAACTTCTGTCTTTCTACTAATTGCATACATATTTCAATCTGCCTAGCCTTTTTCCCAACTATATTGGGTCCAGCTTCCAGTCTAACCGGATTCAGCTGAGTACCAGTATTTACATGGAGCGACTGCCTATCTGATCTCCACAACCCAGTAACTGGTTAACACGGTAGGTACCCCTTAGCTAGACTGATGTCAGATCTCAAGCCTCTGACTACTCGTAACGACTGTCAAAGACTCAAATGTCAGCCGGGACCAACGGCTTAACGTGCTTTCCGAGGCACGGAGGAAACTCGGTATGTTGAAAATTTTCACCCATCCATGGATCGACCTCGTCAAGCGTTGCTTAACCTTGATGATCGACCCGCGCGGCTGATATTATTTAGCCACGAGCTCTTATAATTGCATACATATTTGCATAAACTAAATATGGCTTATGAAATCCCATGTCTTTCAAATTAACTTATTATATTTTCCATATATTATAGTCTTGCCTTCATAACGAATTTAGCAGCTCTATGTTTTATGCAATGTCCTGCAAATGCCAGTTTTTATCTAATGCATAAAATTATGGTGTGGAGTTTATTCTTAGACAGACTAATAAAGGATATTTTATTCGTATGAGTGATTCCTAATTATATTTGTCCCATAATTTTAATGATTAGCGACTAATATAAGCTTGATGGTTTATTCTTGAGGCTTTTTATTACAAGCTTTATATTAATTTGCTTTCGTATGCGTGTGCAGTATGCACTACCACGGGGAGATAGTGCAGTTATGTGGGACTCTAACCCACTAAAACTCCACGGTGTCCTCCTGTGCCGCTTATGGTGGGAACACGGGCACGCCTTAGCACTCACTGTGAACCCGCCGCGGCTGTCCGTCACCGGACCCTCCTCGGGGGAATACCCCCCATCACCGGCGCACCAGAACACACTGTACGACGTGACCACCCCAGGGACCAAATCAGCACATGGGTGTCCGACGACCCCGTGTATGGCACCCTTGGTCACCCTGTGACGGGTCAAGATCAATGGCCCCGCCACCTACCATTTTGCGGCCGCAGGGGATACGGAGAGCAGCAAACGCTATACTGACACTCCTCCTCCCCTGCGGCCCCACCGCGTCCGCCATCAGACGATGGCTACGCCGTCTAGGCCGCGGAAGGTAGGGAGAGAGGCGCACCGCAATACCGGCACTCCATTTCCGGCCGCAGCCTCCAATCCTCAGCCGCGATATCATATGGGACCTGGGACGCTCCATAAGACATAACAGCCCGCCTCAGTTGCGATGTCGCCTGTTACCAAGCGGCACTGCAACCTACTAGTTGGCCGCTACGTCGTCGTCTTAATCGGCAAAAGCCCTGTCGAGCGGCCCCTCCTCGGGTTCCTCTTCGCTTCACCGTGGGTGACCAAGCCATGCACGGTTACTGAGCCCTCCCCGCCTCCACAATGCGAGAACCTACCGGGGGGGCTGGTAGAGAATGCCTAAGGCATTAAGTCCGCCATTGTACCTTTTGTGCATGGAGTCTAAAATAAATAAATAAATAACTTTGGAAACATTGAAATAATATGGTGCTATGGAGCTGGTCTCAAGATGGTGCCGAAAGGTGGCCATAGCAATTCCTCAACCACACAAACTATTGTGTTTGGCCTGATTGGTGGTTTATTGACAAGTGATATTACATTTCAGTTCAAAAACCTTTTTAACAACAAAAAAAAAATCGACCAAATAACGAACTGAAAAGCTAAAAATTTATTCAAGCATTTTGAGTTGGCGCTAAACAAACAAACATGCAAATTAATTACCTAAAGCATATAATGATTGTAGCTATTAGGTTGGTTTGCATTGATTGTTTCTTTGGCGCCGCCTCAAAATGCTAGACTAAAAGTTTTATAATGTTTTACTTGTAGTTCTTAATGCTTTATTGTACACCAAAAAAATAACATTACATACAAGTGAAAAAAAGTTTATGTACAAAGGCAAGCTTAACTCAATGCTGAGTTCTTTTCTTTCTACAGCAAACCCTAGAGTGACAGAGAAAGTTGACAATTATAGAGGGCAGGCATCCAGTGTACAATATTAAAATAACCTATGACGAATTAAATTAAAACATAAATATACTTACCTAAATATATATACGTACCAATATTAATTGTTCGTTATTTCATCTGTTCCTTTTTTGTACCTTTAGGTGCGAATTTTCATTTTCAAAAAATGGAAGAATTTATGAAATTGGACCAGTCTATAAAAAGTTATGCGTGGCCATAAATAAAAAATAAAAATTGCGAATTGAGAAACTAAAAAAAAATTAAAATCTTTAGAAGTATTTATTATTATCGTAGTTATTCATTTGATCTGAATTGAAGTTTTTGTGCCACTTCTTATATGATATTTCCTTTTACTATTCGTCATTGGCAATCGTAGAGGGATAAATTCTTGCTCCGTACGAAATCGATTTTCACCCCGTTTGTGTTTAACTTCCATTTTACTTTGAAATTCTATTAACATTCGTTTATAAAGCTAATCCGGGGGTTAAGAAACACTTTGGGGTGACCATAAGCTCTTAGAGTAAGGTTATTCTGAGTGTGCGTAAGAGACATATGTATACAAGTCATACATATCTGTCCCTTACACACACACAAAATTACCTTACTCTAAGAGCTTATGGTCACCCTCTGGAAAACATTTCTAGGGTTCCGTAAAATCGTGTTATCTAGTTAAAGTGTGTTAGTATTTCAACCTTTTGTACTTGTGACAGACTGGGAGGCTTTTGGCTATTAAAAACTAAAGTTTTAAAAGTTACTTTCGTAGACAAAACGACAGAACTAAATAATACGTGAACTATTATTGTTTTCAAAACAATAACGTGATATTAAACAAACTTTTCAGTTTATAGTTGAATGTCACCATATTGTTTAGATTGAGGCCTGGAACTCGTATTTATGCTAATAAACGGTGCGGAACCCCTCGAGGGTGAGTCCAAGCGACCCTTGACCGGTGCTCCATTGTAGTTTCGACAGTGTACCTACCCGTTTATATTAAATAGTTAACTATTGTAAAATTATAATTAAATAGATACATTACGATTTGTGGTAATGAGACAACTGCATCATAACTCAGTACCGATATATTAATTAAACTGTAATCAATAAAATTAATGTAATTTTCATAAAACTAAGCACATTGTTGACAGATCCGCAATTAACACTGCAATTAATTATAATATGCGTCATACCAAAGCCTACACGAATATGTTTCATAGGTACATACAGCTACACAATATGCAGCAAGCGCAAAGTACGCATGTTACCCGACTGCTCCAGAAAGAAGATTATGTGTTTTGGGAGTGTGTTAGAATTTGAAGTGTGTGTGACGTCATTAAATCATGAATTTTCGTTTTTCATCTGTCATATTTATTAAGCACCTACCGACGAATGTCTAAGTACCTACCAAAATTATTACTGTATTGTCAACTACCTACAAATGTAAAAGAGTACCCACCTAAGTAAATATTGTTGTGTGTACAGGAAATAACTCTAAGCTTATATTTAAGCCACATTGATGATATTCCATTAATTACGTAATTTGTAATGATCATTGTCATGTATCCTGGATTTTATATTGGTATTTTAGTATTATAAGTCCTTTGAAACAATTAGTACAATATTGTCTGTTATTAACAATATTCTTTCGAATATTGATTAAGAATGACTATAGAGGCGATATTAAATTCCTTAATTGTCTTGTTACGTTTTAAACCTGTTTCATTACATAAGAGTTGGTTGTTATTCACCTAATTGTGAGATTATTTAAAGCAATATAGAAAATGGCGGGATTCCGCGCCTTTTTCTCATACTGGACGTATTGAGATACAGATAGACCCGTTATTATAAAATATTGTGTAATTGATAAGCTGACTTAATTTTTTGTGAACCACAAGCCAGATATTGTTATTTAGAAGTCTTAATACATTGTGTTAGATCGATTACACGAGGCTTACGTAATATATTTCATATTATAACATTATAATTGCCAATGGTTGTTTTTAAACTGTGTCTATATCATATTATGGCCTTTATTCTTATTAGTTTAAATTGATTTAAGGGCTAGTCTATGTTCTTCGCCTTATCCTTGTTATTTTAATTCTATAATATTGTAAATACTTTACGTGTTTGTAAAATACAACGATAAATAAAAGAGCTTCCGTGGAGTTTGTTGCCCTTCTTCTCCTCGAGAACTAGTTTAGCGATTGGGTGGTAAGCTCACTGAACCTTCTCAATATGAATTAATTGACAAGCCTTATTTAATTGAATGCCTAGTCTTGTCTTTCTGGGCTTTTATTCATAAAACCCTTCCCTGACACACGATTAGTCTCTAAGCCTTCTAGAAAATATTTTCTCTACTTTTTCTCATCTTCTAATCTTTGTTAAATAAAAGTACCTAGAAGATGTATCTACAGTTCGCTCGTCGAATACAGTTGCCGACCGTTTTTCGTAGAAATAAAGGTGACATATTGGAAATATTGGTGCATCCGTCCCATTTTATAGCTGATCTAAGCGGGTCCAAAGTTTTTAGCACGTCGTCTATAGCACCCGAGATCGGGTCGTTTTTAACTAAAAACTACGTGCAGACTTGTTACAAACTGGAAAAATGGCCTGGCGTACTTTATGTACCTATAACCATGTCCTGTGACGATCTAGACAATAAATAGGACATGCCGATCCGAGTTGTCGTAAAAGAGGATGTGCGTTCTCATGTCTAGTGTGTGTGTACTTAATTGTGTATTTGATAAAATATTTAGCTTCCTATACTAATACCTTTTTGTCAGAAGCTGAAAATCTGACTCCAGTCTGACCAAGGGGTATCGCGTTACCCAGTTACTGGTTTGTGGAGGTCAGTTAGGCAGTCGCTCCATGGAAAACACTGGTACTCAGCAAAATCCGGTAAGACTGGAAGCTGACCACATAGTTGGGAAAATGCTGGGTAGATTGATTGACTAATATTTTTTTGTATAATTATCTGCTTGTTTAGAGTATGCGAAATTATTCAGCATGTGAATCAACAGATGGAGAATTTGTTATAGCAAAGGACTCGACCAATCTACTAACCGTTCATTCACACCTACGCATAAACACACGCACACACACCACAAAAGAGCACGCATGTATTATTTTTAATGATTATTATTCTTTTTTTCTATTTTTGATGCATAAAATGTTGTGAACCTAGTACCATAACGGGTGAGGACACTGACTCCTGTAACTTAGGCGCAGGCCACATAGAAATGGCGTCGGGCGCGTACATGGCACGGGTGGCTTCCTATTTCATTTAAATTTCATACAAAATACATGGCAATAAAGCGCAATTTAGGACACACGGTGTGTCGTTGATCGGACGTGGTTATGACGCGTCATTTCGGCGCCCGCGCCTGGTCAAATTGCGCTTTATTGCCATGCATTTTGTGTGAAATTTTAATGGAATAGGAAGCCTGCCATGTCCGCGCCCGACGCGATTTCTATGTGGCCTGCACGTCAGGTCCCATCTAGCACAGGAGTCAGGGTTTCAGGCTTTTTCTTCGTGTCAATAAAAAATATATTATTTATTTATTGAATAATTTATCAGTATCTACATATACGTAATAAGAATCAGAGGTATTCATATTATTATTTTTTTCCATTCCACAATGTAAAGAAAATATGGTAAGAAAAGGCTTAAACCTAAGAAACAATTTTTATTGTAGAGGAAGACCCTCTTAGGGCACAGTAACATAAGCCAGATATTCTGTTCATAGAATTTTAAGTCTTTATATAAGATTCATGTGACTTATAATGTCCATCAAGATGACACACTGTTTGTGCAGACACCAACACGAGGTACCGTGATAAATTGTTTATCGCGATTGATAGCTTAATTGCTCCATTTGTAATGTGATCTCAATGGCTCTGTAACGATCACGGCTATTGTCACTGCCAGTGGGCGTGAATAGTTTCAGCTTTCAGGTTGTCATACCGGACTGTCTGTGAACGGTTTTCAACATTTACTTTGTTGCCGAGTAGGTAACAGTAGCGCCATCAGTACATGGAGGACATCCCACCCATACGCACTAAACGTTTTAGAAAGACTCAAATTATGCGTACAGCTAAGAAGTGGAATTCTCTGCCGGACTCTGTGTTTCCCAAAAGTTACAACCTCGGCGTCTTAAATCAAGAGTGAATAGGTTACTTCTAGGCAAGCGTGCTACACCGTCGACCACATCTTCGCTTACCATCAGGAGAGATAGTGGTCAAGCGCGAGCCCATCTATAATAAAAATAAACTTTATAGTACTTTTATATAACCATTTGTAATAAGCAGTCGCAGCGTGCGGTTTAATCTGAGAATTTGTTTGAATAAAATTTTATCATGATCGCGTAACAAAAGGTCATAAGACTTGCCCTCTGGTATAGGTGAAAGCACATTGAAATTTAATATGTCATTAAACTAAAAGGTATTCGATAAGTAAACCAACTTTGCCTACTCCTTTGAGGTTTTCAGGCGAGCATTATGGCAAACTCACTTAATAGTACATTGTGTATTAAGGGTGGTAAGTAAGGAATTACGATCGAGGCTCTAGTAGAAGCCCAAAGTCGAAGACTGAGGGCTTTCTGAGTCGAGGTTCGTAATTCCCGTACCGCCCGTGATACATACAATGTTTTTCATCACATTTGCGAGTAATAATTATGAATTATAGCTTTAATACACAAGTCAGCACAGCTGTTATTACGAAATACGTGAACTTTTTTTTAAGCGGTTGGCGAATTTTTGATAAACCACAGATTATACAGTGTTTCGTTCAGAAATTTTAAGGGCAAATACTTACGTAGGTATACAGCCATGACGGAGTGTAAAAAGAATTAAATAATTTCTACGTTTTCATACTATAACTATTAAAATCGATTATTAAGAACATCAGTTGAGTATTTAAGTAACATGTAGCGAGATTGCAAAGAAATTCCTGTTTAGATAACATTTTAAGACAATTTTTCAATTGCGTGTAAACTCCTTGCTTGAACTTGCATGACCTGTGTGCTGTGCCATAAATTAAAAAAATATTACTTACCGCCCTAGGGTTTCATGACAAAAAGAAAGACCGAGGGTTTTATATGGTACATTACGGCCAAGTTAACCTGTATGTTTAGATACTTTTTACGAGCAGGTGTGATGAAAAATATTTTAACATTTCATCCCTTGTGGGTTACAGAATGGCTCGAATGACGTCATGGCGAGTGTTTGGTATATCGGCACGGTGATGAAAACGTTGCCAAAGCACTAAATGGCGCGCATTGGTGTTTAACACACGATCAGAATTCAATAACAGGCTTTGGCATGAAATCGCTCTGACTCCACCTCGGGTCTTTGAACCGGGAAACCACATAAATAAGTTTTATATTAAAAAACACTACCAATTACAGTCAACTGAAACATCACGCTGATATTAATGAAATTGTGTAAACAATAAAAAGATATGCAATTGCAGCAATTCTGGAATGTTCTGTCATTTATTGAAGACTTCCATTCGATATTGGAAATTAATAATAATATAATAATAATTGAAACAAGCTCATTACGAAAAAATCGGTTAACAATTTGCGAAAATATCACAGAAAATACATACAAAAAAATAACAGTCGAATTGAGAATATTCTCCTTTTATGACGTCAGGTATTCTGCTAAAATCGGTTTTTGTTAAATACACATAATGGTCCAAATAACAAACTAATGGGAACTCGAAATTGTTGGCTATATTCGCAGAAGCTCACAACCACCTGGTGAATTATTCCCGGAAACTCTAACAGTCTAAAATATGTTAAAATTATTAGACTCTGGTTTCTGAAAACCCATATATATTTTGTTATTTTTGCCATTTAATTTTGCAAATAAATCATTAAATGCCTTCATTTACATTTGTAAATTCTCACAGCTTTTCAGGTTATAATAATATCAGGTAGATTTTATAGCTTTTTCAAGCATTTATACATAAATATTTAGATGTTATCCAACAAAGATAGACTGCTAGTGAATGCTGTTGATAAATCTGATATAACTTGTAGGTACCTTGCCTTCTTTTATTGTGTAAATCTTCATAGATATCCTGGCTGGATGGCGGACGGATATGCACCCAGTTCCTACTGCACTGTTACCATGAGTCGGGATCCCCCGTACACAAGTAAATACGCGCGTACTTCTTCCCGTCTGGATAGGTCCGCAGGGAGGTCCAAAACTTCGCCGAATATTTGCATAAAAATGTTAAAAGAAGGCAAATATTCCGCGAACTTTTGAACCTCTCCTCATACGTTTCCTGTGTAGTATCGATTTACAACCATCAAATTCGTGTCTAATAGTCCGGTTACATTGTATTTTTCTACAAGGTTACAGCGACATTACTCACCGACAGCAGTAGCCTGTAAGCTGACCTGCGCTGCTGGCTACGATCGAAGTAACATGAACGAAGATCAGCGCAGTTTTCATTAATTATTGTCTACTTTCGATACGGAACTGAGCTTCTAGGTGATTGTTCATGTAAGGATTTTCAAACAGCATTGATGTTGGTAACGCTATCATTATTGTGTAACAAGTGAAATTTAAAAAAAAATACCACCGACACATTTTATGATACATAATTTATCTAGTAGTAGACAAGCTTCGAACACGATATCTTACGAAAACACCCCGATTCAAACAGTAAAACGTCTATAACTTTAGAACGGCTGACCTGATTTTTTGTCAAACATATCTATACTGTGATTTTAAGTTTCGTAGACAGCTGCTAATGACCTTATCTTTTTAAAATGTTGCAAGCGCGGAGCATAGTGTTGTAGGTAAGGCTCAATCATAAGTGATTCATCGAATCGATGTGACATGACTCATTGGTTAAAATAAATATTTTATGAATCTAAGATATTTGTAAATAAACTCGACTGCGTTTCTGTAAATAAAGAAACAACATTCAAAGTTTATTATTTCACGAATATCGTCTCTTTTAAATCCTTCAGGTATTTTATGGTTTTTCATAACCTCCAAATCACAATGACAGGCAGAACACTCTAGTCTCAGTTCACCTCAGTCAGTCATTAATTCCTACCTTCATACAATCTATGTTATCGGTCTTTCTCACTCGCGCTTGAACGAGCGCGAGTAAATTCAAATTAAGGAAATTATAGGACTGTAAGTAAGTGATCATTTCCTTACGTCCCCCCGTTTAAATGTTTTCTAAACTATCGTCTTCAAATGCAGGAGCTGGGACTAGTTTAGTGATGTGGAAGAGATTATGATTTTATGTGTCCTGTATTTATTCTGTATATTGAGTTTGACAGTTTCTCAATTATTTCATAAGGTCCAATCTTCAACTCACCAAGTTTTCTTATGTTTAATTTATTGCCATTTTCTGCAAATACCATGTCTCCTACTTTGAACTCATAATATTTTCTATTTCTATCAAATTGTTTTTTATTGTAGTTGTGTGATCTTATACTGTTTTTCAGTGCTATTTTTCTGTCTCTCAATAATTAGTTTTCTGTTCTTTTAATTCATGTGGTGTTAATGTAATATGTTTTCCTTGTAATAAGTACACAGGTGCAAAGCCTGTTACAGTGTGCTCAGTTTCTTTGCCACGCATCTTTGTGCTATTGTTGTCCATGCATTTTTTTTATTTTCTTCATTTAATTTGCACCTTATTTTATTGACCAGGGTTTGGTTAAGTCTTTCATTAATTCTATTTGAAAATGGTGCATTTACTGTTGTGAAAATAATTGGAATATTTTTTTCGTTTAGGAATAGTTTAAATTCTTTTGAATTTATTCCTGGGTATTGTTCTGTTAAGATCATACCAATATTATTATCTTCTGTGACATTTTTACAAGTTTTATAAAGTCATTAGAATTATGTGTTTTTGAATTGACAATATATATCTAGTATAATGATCCACTAAGTGATGCATGTACTTCTTTGTCGTTCTTGAGACACCGAATCCACCAATTGTATCAATGGACATTATTTCAAAAGGTTGTTTGGCTGGTCCTAAATGCGACATGAGACCAAATTTATCCTGGCCTCTTGATTTGTTCATAATGCAAATTTGACATTCTTTACATATTTTCTTTATATTCTCTCTTAAATTTTTTGCTGTGTAGTATGGTGTAATTTTATTTTGCATATGTTTATTTCCAATGTGACAGTATTCTTTATTTATTTTTTTGATGAAACTTTTACTAAAGTCTTCTGATAATATTTTTTTTTCTTTATTCTTGATTTTATTGTCGTAAATGGAGTGCTTTGATATAATTTTTTTTTTTCTTTTGTATATCGTCGTTATTTTCTTGATCAACAATAATACCCTCTAGTTTTATCCAACTGACCACTTTCAACTGTTCTTCTTCATTTTCATGTGCTCCTAATACAGGATTTCTGCTTAGACAGTCTGCTTCTAGATTATTTTTTCCTAGTGAATATTTTATCTCCATGACATATTGAGAAAGGTAATCTAGTGTCAAGGTGTCAAGTCACCGAGTTCTTCATCTGTTCTCGATTTAATGTTAATTTTTTCTAATGGTTTATGATCAGAAAAAATTGTAAATCGTTTACCAATGAGCCAGTGCTGCCAATATTTAACTGCTTCTTTTATTGCTAAGCATTCTAAATAAATGTTTTTTTTTATTTTCTGTACTTCTTTTAGTTTCTTGGAAAAATATGCAACTGGTTTTTCTTTTGTGTTTTGTTGTCTCTGTTTCAATACTGCTCCTATGCCTAGTATACTTCCATCTGTGTAAATTAGTATAGGTGAGTCTGGGTCTAATATAGGTTGAGAACATAGTAGTTGTTTCATTTTTTCAAAGAAATAATTCTTGAATTGTATATTGTCATCGTCATCCATGTAAGTCTTTTTTTAATTCATCTGTTAAAGTTATCCATAAACACCTTTTTTCATGTCTCCTTTGCAATGTATTTTATAATGTTTTATAAGTCTCAGTTTCCATTAATTTTCCATGGTATTTTATTGACTGCAGTTCTTGTGGTACAAGGTAAAATTACCCTCTTTTGTGGTTATTGAGGTTTCTGCCAGTTTTTTGGTCATCGTAACTTTTAATTGTAAACTCAAAGTTTAGTTTATCTATTTCTGTAAAATGTCCTTTGCAAGGAATGAACGTTGTTTTATAAGATATTTGTAAATAAACTCGACTGCGTTTCTGTAAATAAATAAACAACATTCAAAGCTTATTATTTCACGAATGACGTCTCCTTTAAATCCCTTAGGTATTTTATAGTTTTTCATAACCTCCAAATCACAATGACAGGCAGAACACTCTAGTCTCAGTTCACCTCAGTCAGTCATTCATACCTACCTTCATATAATCTATGTTATCGGTCATTCTCACTCGCGCTTGAACGAGCGCGGGTAAATTCAAATTAAGGAAATGATAGGACTGTAAGTAAGTGATCATTTCCTTACATGAATATAAACGTAATATATTTAAATATAACAGTATGCATACACATAGTACATAAACTTTAATTGTATTAAATATGAAATCAACAATAAAATAAATGCGGTCGATAAAATTAAGTCTGACATAAATGAGTAGAAACTAAATAAGGCCGCTAGTTTCTTAAAAAATGTATTTTTTTTAACCGTGTAATAGTTCCATTTTTAATCTACTTCGATTTTTGATCAACTTTCGATCACTAAAGATAGTCAGGATACGACACTATTTTTATGTAACGATAAAGTGACAAACCCCGAATGTCAGTTAAGTCTACGAAATAAAAATCACAATATAGGAACACTCTCCATAAAGTCACTCTCGAGAAATTGAAATATGTTCATCCATTTAGGAGCTATGATGCCACAGACAGATGCACAAATACACATAATAGACAGATAAACAAACACACGGGTACACACGTCATACTTATAACACCCTACTTTTTCCGTCGGGGGTTAAAAACTACTAAGAAGTGTAAATTAAATTATTATCTTTCACATAATTGTTCAATGCAGGAAGCAATGAAAGGAAGAAAGCTCTCGTATACAGGCGCAAAGTGACAATGCGCCAACCTTTTTACCAGTTGTTTTATAAACGTATATTGCTTTGTCATGTCGCTTGTACCTAGGAGTTTTCAAATTTCAAATGCCCTTTGTAACCATCACAACTATGAAAAGTAAAGCAAATTAGGGTTCAGTAGGCACTATTACTTGAAGAAACAACTGCCCACATAGTGGTATCTACCTATTAAAAGTGTTCCATGTTAATGTCTAAGGAATTCCTCACATCAAAAAATAAAAATAGTATTAAAGGCCTCGGGTCCTCGGGCCGCTACTTGTATATTTTGTAACATATATCTATGTACATTTGTTGGCATTTCGCATCGCACCCCGACGGGGATTAGTACGGATTTCATATAAATAGTTGCCATACATCGCGTGTGTTACTCGCCCCTACTTTGAATATAATTACACGAGATTTACTTTTTTGTTTGTACTAGTTTACCGTAGATGGAATTCGAGTTTCGAAAGGTGCTATAAATACATGCTCTGTACATAAATTTTCAAAGTAAATGCACTTAAAATTCAGCTGAAATACAATATTGATTAAACTGTACTGTGCGGGGACAGGTTGTGTTACCCATTGTATATAAGTAATTAGAACAATGTCGTACTTTTGTTAAAGACTCAAGATCGGAGGATAAAGCTGAAACATTGTTTTTTTTTATTTTCCAAGTGCATAATAGTTCTGAGTATTTTTAAAAGAAAGGTTGAAAGAGTTGAAGAACCTTGGAGGTCGTTGTACTTTATCATTACAAACTTATTTTTTTTACAATTTCATCTTATGAAATTAATATTAAATACTTCATATTTTAATTTGCTTACTTCATGCTTTACAATAATATTATTTGATGTTCAATTTGAATTATTCGGTAACTGGCTGACGTCATTTTTCCCAGAAGGTTCAACTGTATTAAGGCGGAGATACAGTAGTGGTTTTAAGTATATGAGAGTGGAAAGTCTAGTTTTTTTTTATATTCGGGGGTAGTTAGCGAGAGAAGGCGGCACACGAGGCCCGCCCTTTGCTACCATTAACCCGCGTCCATTAAGTAATGGCTCCCTAATGGTGCGCTCAGCAAACACCGTCCTGGCTTCACTTGGCTTAGCTCAACTTAACATGCATTTAGCTCCGTCGTCTCAACGTACGTTACGTCTTTTGTCATACAAATAAAGTGGAATATATTCTTATTCCGCACCGAGTATGTAAATGTAACATGCGGTGCTTTGTATTATTTATAAGTTGAAGGAAACTTTATATCGCTCTGCGGTATAAAGGTATGATGAAACAGTATGGTAAGTTAAATTATTCCCTGTTTCATTGATAATGAAACAAGGTACCGCTATAAAGGATAACTTTGGAATGTAACTTTATGTTACAACGAAGTTTCCTCCAAACGAACTGCCTTCATGCACCGAACAGACGGCCGCTTTTGTTCTCTGCAAATTACAACGTCCAAACTAATATCTACGTTTATATTTAAACGATTTAAAATTGTTAACACAGTTTTAATAGCGAAAAAGCATTTTAGAAATTGTCTCTTGTTATAAAATGAGCAAAGAAAAGATAAAATGCAAGCAACGAAACAACTCAAGCTGTTTCGCAATTAAAACCTTCTCAGTGGGTGCAATGGATATGAATTGTGCACGAGTATTTCCTTGCAAAAGCTTTTCCCCCTTCCTCCCTCCTCCCCGGGCCTGATGCGTCGTCGTCGCGCGTCGGCTTTGCTCGGTTGCGCGTCAAGGACTACTTGAAATGCCCCAGTTCCGAAGCAAAAGAGTATTTCAGTTTTGTGCTGGAGTGACAGCCTAATGTAGTGCACATACTGCATATCCGCTGCACCACTGGATAAGCTAACGATTTTTACCATTATTTGGGGCACCAAGTTATAAAGACAAAATATTAAAAAAACGCTTCTTCTTTTTCAGTCGCTAGAAAACTCTCTAGATACTGGCTGCTACGTCAATAGCATCGTCAGTGACGTTCATTGGGTCCTTCAAAGGGCAGGTGTATGGGCTCTTGGGGCTCTCCAGCAAATGTGTCATATACTGCTCTGGGGAGCTCACATTACAAAGTTGTCGGTACTTCCCTCGAGTAAGTTTGGCAAGTAGGTAAAAGAGTTCTTTTGTAAAGTATTTCAGTGAGAGTGTAACCTATTAGCCCTAAGCAATGAATCCTGCCTGTCAATGGACAGCTGTGGCAGTGACCTTGTCACGGCGAGGGTGCCGGTGACACGCCGCGGGCCACGTCGCCGTGTCCACTGGGTGATTAATGAACCCGCATTATTCGCACGATACCAATCAATCAATCACGCCTAACTTGTTGCCGGAGGCATCGGCTCCTCGCACTATTAAATAACTATCATTGTTATCTTGTTAGTAATTGTTTGAGCCCAGGTGTGCTTGAGGCTCACTTGACGGGTAACAATTACCTCACCTAAGTGGCTTCTTATTAATTTGATGGATATCATTCGATGCAATGAAAATACGATTCATCTTTTAATTAAAAGGTGCCGTAAGTATCGCTACAAAGCAAAGACAAACAATACGATACAAATGCCACTGCACATCGGTAACGCATTATGTTTTCAACATTATTCTTCTGCGGAGATTCAATTTTATTTTAAAACTTTTGAAAATGGCTTGCAACGAGAGCGGTCAGGATTGGCACTCCGCCACGTTTTGTTGCAACTGTTACACAAACATAACTTTCTGTCGATGTAACGAACACTTAGTAATACATGATGTTTTTTTGTAGGTTATTTTCCAAGCTAGGATATTGAGATTGTTGTATTGAACTAGAAAGTTAGTAATTTTGGCCTCGTCTTCCTAAACAAACCTGTCCTAATTTTTGTGTCTGTCAAGCCAGGATATTAAATCAGGATATTACCTTGCCATCCTAGCTTCAAAAACAAGCTTCATGCAATCCGGGCACAATGCTTTGTCACGCAGAACTTTATGTTTTCCATATACCATGATTAAGTATAATGAAATGATTTCATATGCTAATGAATGTTCAGTATGTTGTCATGTTAGTTATCGCTAACATCTATGCATGTTCGCGCAATAACATAAATTATGTAGTCCACATAACTGTGGGAACCGCCTACTGTACCTACATAAATACATTCGCATCATGTTAAATAACCTTTAGTGCTGTTATTAATCACCTTTGCTGTCACGCGACACTTCCGTCATCAGTTTTGAATCACGCCCATCTGTCTACATGTTAATAATAAATATTTTGTAGCACTTGGGCGGGCACGCCGGTAAAAAAGCTAGCTTTCGATACGGTACAGAATACGTAATGCCGCGCTTCGATCTAAAACAGGAATCGCCGATGTGAGCTACAAGTCTGCTGGGCTGAAATGGGATTGGGCAGGTCATATATACTGAATACACATTGACAGTTACCACGCAGTAGGAATCAGAAAACGAGCGTTGTAGCCAAGCAAGGGTGGAGAAACGCCTCCAGCGCGTTACTCCAGCGTTTCCCAGCTGGCGTGACGAGTTAGAGGCGTTTACGGGAGACTAGCTGGAAAAGCTAAAAAATACGGGAAAGGTACACTACACAGGTTTATAAAAAAAAACAGTGTTAACGAATATTTGCGCTTTTAAAATCCAATTTAAAAAAACTTATTTTTTTTGGTTAAAATAGTACTTCCCTCCACACTCCACAACTACGACTTATTTGTTTTACACGTTGGGTGAAGTTCTTAGTCCTCTAATTAACGAATTAAACATTAGTTATTTTCGCGTCATAAGGCTGTAAAGTGTTAAAGCTATATTTGTAGTAAAGTCCAGCAAAAGTGTCGAAGTGCGACCAGATTTAGTTTACTCGGGTGGAGTAGAGTAAGCTAACTTTGTGTAATGGTGGCGTGGGGCGAGACTCAAAGTAAACTGTAGCGAGTCGTCGGCTGTCCGCAATCACCGCCATTCCTATCCACTTCGGACTCGTTAGTTTAGTACTTAGCTGTTTGATAGATATTTATAGAAACTTTTTGATTTATTTTAATTAGATTTATTGTGATCGGTCGTGTGGCGAAACCTATGTTCAGCAGATGACGTCTTTAGGCTGAGAAATGAAGATGATGAATCAGAGTGTTCGGTTTAAGATTACATCAGATTTCGTAAAATCAAGTATCAGTGTGAATATGTAATTTCATATTTAATTACTTTATTAATTTAAGTTCGAGAATCTTACTGCCTTTGATTATATACTTGTCTAGATAGAACAATGCAAACAAACGACGCGCTAAAACTGTCTCCAATTGCGTGATATGTGTGAGTACTGCTCGTGTACTTATTGTCATCAAACTGGGATGCCTGCTCCAAACTTTTAACCTACCTTTTCTGAATTATTTAATATGATGAAAGTTAAACAAAACAGGTTAAATTAAACAATAATTTTGTAGATTAGTGTATCATTTATTTTAGTAACAAAAAATACAATGAAAAAATATACAGTCATTTATAGATTAAAACCCATCTCTTTGTGTTTGGTCTCGGAATATTTTTCTCTTTGATTTTATTGCCTGGGCTAAGTTAAGGTAAGTTGTCATTTACTGATCAAATATATAATGTAATTCTTAAAACAATAATGTTCTTCTGATAGAAAGATTATAATGCTATATGTATTTTGTCTCCCATAGTTTCGTTTAATCTCCCTAGTAATAAACTGACAACACTGGCTAAATCAGACTAACCTACAAAGTAACGAATTAAAAATCGTGTATTCTTATAATAATAGTGGTTAAATAACAAAACGTACCGGTAAAAAGTGCTCTTGGTATTATTATACGGTTTTCCTACATAATTGCTATACAGTCTGACGGCACAAACCGGCTTAATTCATTATTTTTCGTGAACACGTTACCCGTTACGTGTTTCAAATGACACTGACACAAATAAGAAGCGAGTCTACCAATTTTAGTAGACTTTATTTGGGCCGTTCAGGTAGGGTCAATGTGGCATCTAGACAAGTATATAATCAAAGCTTACTGCTTGAAATAGCGAAGAAATAAATGGAATAAGAAATTGTTTTGATTTAATTAACAAGCATTGAATCTTGGAAGTCGAAGTCAGTTGAAGTCCGTGAAGAACTATGCATAAAACATTACATTTATTTGAAATAGTCAGAAATTGCCAACAATTCAATCTCCAATGAATCTCAGAACGAGAAAAGACCATTGCCCTGCAGTAGCCATAGCAACCGCGTATAATAGGATTAACAATTCGATCCACCAATTCCATGACAAATGTGTATTCAGTTAATTAGTTCCTGCCAATAAATCACGTCCGAAGCCTCACAGAAATGTTCCCTTTAACGAGTTTTGTTGTGGTATGCGATTAGACTGCAAACTCCATCTTTTTGAGCATAAACAGGCCTCAACGATACTCCCAGCTTCGCCAAATGGAGCGTGAAGGCAACTTATTGTCCCGTTTAGTACTCGCGGAAGTTACTCTCAAACTGTCAAACTAAGGGTGCCTGATTGATGGTTTTTGTGGTTGTGTACATAAATAAAGATACTAGAATTGGTTAAAACTCGGTTTATATACTTTTGAATTAATGAGTAGTTTTTCAATTTTTAACCGACTTCCCAAAAAGGAGGAGGTTCTATGTTTGACTTCATGTATGTTTTTTTTTTTTTTTTGTGCATTTTCACCGATTACTCCGTCAACTGTGGACCGATTTTGAAAATGCTTTTTTTGTTTGAAAAAGTATGTTCCGAAATTGGTCCTATTTTAATTTGGTGAAGATGTGTTGAAGAACTTCGCAGATATACAACAGAACTCTTCAATAAATAACGGCAAATCTCTCGGGATTGCTGCAATCGCATGTCTGTTTGTTGTTAATAATATTTCATAACATAACATCACGCCAGTTCGCTCTTAAGGGGTAAGCAGAACTCTCAATTTAACGGTTATGTTCAAGTTTCATGAAATCTATTCCTGCGAAATAGTTCCCTTACTAACTTGCCTATTAGGTACGTACAACTAAAAAGTGAAAAATAAAAAAACCTTTTGCAAAAAAATACTACCGACTTCCAAATACAAAACTACAAAGTGAAAAATAACTTAATTTTTTGAAGTCGGTGTCTTTCGTAGGTTCCATTTTTTTTGCGTTATGGACACCGACTACAAAAAATTAAGTTATTTTTCACTTTGTAGTTTTGTATTTGGAAGTCGGTAGTATTTTTTTGCAAAAAGTTTTTTTATGTTTATTAAAAACAATTTAGCAAATGTAAATCCTCCACTTCCTGACACTCAATCTTCCTGTAACTAAAATCTTCAATCACACGCAAATAAGTGAGGGACCGACAATTCCTTGACGTGATATGGCAGCCCAAATAGCCCAGATTAAACGCTTGCTGATGTTCTTGTGTTCTGTTTTACTTGAAAAGTAAAGTTTACAAACCATTGCCACCCAAATTGAATGTTTTAAAGCAAGCAAAGACTCACATATGAAATAAATTATGAAAATTTTAGTTCCAGGCCAAATGAGTGCCAGGAAGTGGAGGGTGCGAATTTACTTAATTTCGTTTTTCTATACTAATATTATAAAGAGGTAAAGTTTGTGAGTTTGTGAGTTTGTGAGTTTGTGAGTTTGTGACGTTGTAAGGGGTAATCTCTGGATCTACTGAACCGATTTTGAAAATTCTTGCACCGGTAGAAAGCTACATTATTCCTGAGTGTCATAGGCTATAAAATATTTTGAAAAAAAATAGAGATCCTTATGAAAATTGCAATAATGTAACCCAAGGTAGCAAAATGTTGTCTGTAAAATACATTATTTGGCGTGCGCTGAGAAAACTATTGATGATAGATACAAATTAGTAGGTAGGGTAGGTAGGATAGGCCGGTTAGGCAGGGTAGGCAGAGTAGGCAGGGTAGGCAGGAAAGGCAGGGTAGGCAGGGTAAGCAGAGTAGGCAGGGTAGGCAGGGTAGGCAGGGTAGGCAGGGTAGGCAGGGTAGGCAGGGCAGGCAGGGTAGGCAGGATAGGCAGGGTAGGCAGGAAAGGCAGGGTAGGCCGGGTAGGCAGGGTAAGCAGAGTAGGCAGGGTAGGCAGGGCAGGCCGGGTAGGCAGGGTAAGCAGGGTAGGCAGGGTAGGTAGGATAGGCAAGGTAGGCTGGGTAGGCAGGGTAGGCAGGGTAGGCTGGGTAGGCAGGGTAGGCATGGTAAGCAGAGTAGGCAGGGTAGGCAGGGTAGGCAAGATAGGCAGGGTAGGCAGGAAAGGCAGGGTGGGCAGGGTAGGCAGGGTAGGTAGGATAGGCAGGGTAGGCTGGGTAGGCAGGGTAGGCAGGGTAGGCAGGGTAGGCAGGGTAGGCATGGTAAGCAGAGTAGGCAGGGTAGGCAGGAAAGGCAGGGTAGGCAGGGTAAGCAGAGTAGGCAGGGTAAGCAGAGTAGGCAGGGTAGGCAGGGTAGGCAGGGTAGGCAGGGTAGGCAGGGTAGGCAGGGCAGGCAGGGTAGGCAGGGTAGGCAGGGTAGGCTGGGTAGGCAGGGTAGGCATGGTAAGCAGAGTAGGCAGGGTAGGCAAGGTAGGCAGGGTAGGCATTGTAAGCAGAGTAGGCAGGGTAGGCAGGGTAGGCAAGGTAGGCAGGATAGGCAGGGTAGGCAGGATAGGCAGGGTAGGCAGGAAAGGCAGGTTAGGCAGGGTAGGCAAGGTAAGCAGAGTAGGCAGGGTAGGCAAGATAGGCAGGGTAGGCAGGGTAGGCAGAAAAGGCAGAGTAGGCAGGGTAGGCAGGATAGGCAGGGTAGGCAGGGTAGGCAGGGTAGGCTGGGTAGGCATGGTAAGCAGAGTAGGCAGGGTAGGCAGGGTAGGTAGGGTAGGCAGGGTAGGCTGGGTAGGCAGGGTAGGCAGGGTAGCCAGGAGTAGGCAGGATAGACAGGATAGGAAGGGTAGGCAGGGTAGGCAGGTTAGGCAGGGTAGGCAGGGCAGGCAGGGTTGGCAGGGTAGCCAGGGTAGGCAGGGAAGGCAGGGTAGGGGCAGGGCAGGCATGGTAGGCAGGATAGGCAAGGTAGGCAGGGTAGCCAGGGTAGGTAGGCAGTTGACGGGAGCGAAGCCCCGAGGGTCAGCTAGTCTATACTAATATTATAAAGAGGTAAAGTTTGTGAGTTTGTGAATTTGTGACGTTGTAAGGGGTAATCTCTGGATCTACTGAACCGATTTTGAAAATTCTTGCACCGGTAGAAAGCTACATTATTCCTGAGTGTCATAGGCTATAAAATATTTTCAAAAAAAATAGAGATCCTTATGAAAATTGCAATAATGTAACCCAAGGTAGCAAAATGTTGTCTGTAAAATACATTATTTGGCGTGCGCTGAGAAAACTATTGATGATAGATACAAATTAGTAGGTAGGGTAGGTAGGATAGGCCGGTTAGGCAGGGTAGGCAGAGTAGGCAGGGTAGGCAGAGTAGGCAGGGTAGGCAGGGTAGGCAGGGTAAGCAGAGTAGGCAGGGTAGGCAGGGTAGGCAGGGTAGGCAGGATAGGCAGGGTAGGCAGGAAAGGCAGGGTAGGCAGGGTAGGCAGGGTAAGCAGAGTAGGCAGGGTAGGCAGGGTAGGCAAGATAGGCAGGGTAGGCAGGAAAGGCAGGAAAGGCAGGGTAGGCAGGAAAGGCAGGGTAGGCAGGATAGGTCGGGTAGGCAGGGTAAGCAGAGTAGGCAGGGTAGGCAGGGTAGCCAAGATAGGCAGGGTAGGCAGGAAAGGCAGGAAAGGCAGGGTAGGTAGGATAGGCAAGGTAGGCTGGGTAGGCAGGGTAGGCAGGGTAGGCTGGGTAAGCAGGGTAGGCAAGATAGGCAGGGTAGGCAGGAAAGGCAGGGTAGGCAGGATAGGCCGGGTAGGCAGGGTAAGCAGAGTAGGCAGGGTAGGCAGGGTAGGCAAGATAGGCAGGGTAGGCAAGAAAGGCAGGGTGGGCAGGGTAGGCAGGGTAGGTAGGATAGGCAGGGTAGGCTGGGTAGGCAGGGTAGGCAGGGTAGGCAGGGTAGGCAGGGTAGGCAGGGTAGGCAGGGTAGGCATGGTAAGCAGAGTAGGCAGGGTAGGCAAGGTAGGTAGCGTAGGCATTGTAAGCAGAGTAGGCAGGGTAGGCAGGGTAGGCAGGGTAGGCAGGGTAGGCAGGATAGGCAGGGTAGGCAGGGTAGGCAGGATAGGCAGGGAAGGCAGGAAAGGCAGGTTAGGCAGGGTAGGCAAGGTAAGCAGAGTAGGCAGGGTAGGCAGGGTAGGCAGGGTAGGCAGGGTAGGCAGGGTAGGCAGGAAAGGCAAGGTAGGCAGGGTAGGCAGGATAGGCAGTGTAGGCAGGGTAGGCAGGATAGGTAGGGTAGGCAGGGTAGGCTGGGCAGGCAGGGTAGGCATGGTAAGCAGAGTAGGCAGGGTAGGCAGGGTAGGCTGGGTAGGCAGGGTAGGCAGGGTAGCCAGGAGTAGGCAGGATAGACAGGATAGGAAGGGTAGGCAGGGTAGGCAGGGTAGGCAGGTTAGGCAGGTTAGGCAGGGTAGGCAGGGCAGGCAGGGTTGGCAGGGTAGCCAGGGTAGGCAGGGAAGGCAGGGTAGGGGCAGGGCAGGCATGGTAGGCAGGATAGGCAAGGTAGGCAGGGTAGGCAGGGTAGCCAGGGTAGGTAGGCAGTTGACGGGAGCGAAGCCCCGAGGGTCAGCTAGTTACAAATAAAATTGAAAAACTGCGAATTAATTCAACAGTAAATAAACAGAGATTTAACTCATTCTAGTATCTTTTTGTTAAGTATCAAAATAGAAAAACATTCTGAGACACCCTTTATTAAGCCAGAAAGAACTATGAAAATATGTGTACTGAGAAAATAATATTATTTCATAGGATCCAATATTTGTTAACGATAACAAGATTTAGCGGATTGGAAATTAAAGATGCATGATCAGGATTAAACGGAGAATATTTTTTTCAAAAGCGGTATGTTATCTTTTTAGTATTTAATCTTTTTAGGTAAATAGTTTTGTGAGATAAAGTCAATAATCCGATAAGCTTCTGCTTTGTAAAACCGAATATAACGATATACAATGTGTTTATAGACTCTACTCGATGAACAAAGTACCTAAAATACACATCACACCTATTTTTTAACTGACTTCAAAAGGAGGTTCTCAGTTTGAACTATATGTGTGTAGTATGTTACATTTCGCCGAAACTAGCAATTCGATCATTTATCTCTCTCGATTAAGTTTCTCTCAACTTAGGTTATAGTGCAAGTTTCATCAAAATCGGTTTGGCAGTTTCCAAGATATGGAGCATACAACCGAATTCTTTAGCGACAAACAGCACGAATCTTTAAATTAAGTTATTTTGGGTATTTTGTCAATCCTTTACCTTGCTTTTTTTGTAACTTGCTCAATTTTTATTGATGGTGAACCAAAAATAAAAAGAGAGAAATAAAAAATTGCACCGACTTCAAAAACAAAACACAAAAAGTGCTAAATAATTTTCGTTTCGGAAGTCGGTGTCAAAGATTTTTTTCTCAGTAGTTTTCCGATGCACCGGATGAACGTAGTGAAAATACATAATTACATGCACATGTAATTATCTCTACTTTAACACTATATGATATTACCTATGTCAGTATTATCGCATGAATATACTGCATGTATGTAAAGAATCACGTGTGTAATGTAAACAAGTGGCTACGGGCGGCGTAGTAAAGCATTGCCTCGCGTAGACACTTGCTACGGACGTACTCGTAGCTGTTTCGCGTAGCACTTTCACGCACAACTTCGCAGGTAATCGCAACAATTTTGCTGCCTGAAAAGACACTTGGTAAGAATGATCATATTTGCAACTAATTTTGCTACTCATTATTATGAAAGTTGGCTGAAACATTCAGATGAAAGTTGTTAAACAGGTAGATCACCTAGATTAAGACAATGGCGAATTCATCGGATGGGGCCTTTTTTAATATAAATGAGCGCATTATAAAAAAACCGGCCAAGTGCGAATCGGACTCGCGCACGAAGGGTTCCGTACCATTACCGCAAAAAACGGCTGAAAATCACGTTTGTTGCATGGGAGCCCACTTAAATATTAGGTCCTTACCTATGAAATAGGCGTTTTTTCGTACTGGCCACTTTGATCTCAAATATCCTCTTTGGTTTTGAATTCCAATTTTAAATTTATACAGCTATTTACTCATGCTTCTGTGTTTGGAAAACCGTACCTAATTCATTTGTTTTTCCTCTTTTGTTTTTTTCTTTGCGCCAGTCAGTTTACAAAATGGAAAACTTGAAATATCGCGTTATTTACGAGTTTGAGTTCCATCGTGGCACCAGTGCTGCAGAAACGCCTCGAAGGATTAATGATGTGTATGGCGACGGTGTCGCAAAAGAAAACACAGTGCGTTTTTGGTTTGAATGTTTTCGTTCTGGAAATTTCGTCCTGCAGAACTCCGGACGGACGGCCGGAGACCAAAGTTGATAATGAAGAATGAAGGCTATTGTGGAAGCGGATCCATTGCAAACCACGTCCGAGTTAGCTGCAGGCTGCGGTGTTAGTGATAAAACTGTTTTAATCCACTTGAAGCAAATTGGGCAGGTGAAAAAGTTTGAAAGGTGGGTACCTCATGAATTGAATGCAGCAAACCGACAAACTCAACCAGCACAATAATGAAGGGATTTTAAATCGAATTATTACCTGTAATGAAAAGTGGATCCTGGACAATAATCGGAAACGCTCATCGCAATGGCTGAACCCTGGCAAACCAACCAAATTCTGCCCCAAGCGAAAATTTACCCAAAAAAAAAACTTGTGTGCGTTTGGTGGACTAGTGCCGTTGTCATTCACTACGGCTTTCTTAAATCTGGCCAGAGGTCAGATTGTCAGCAACATGGTTTGCAACCATGATGGAAAAGCTAGCTGCTAAACAGCCGAGGCTGGTCAATCGCCCTAGGCCACTGCTGCTTCAGGACAACGCTAGACCACACACTGCACAACAGACGGCTACCAAATAAGAGGAGCTTCAATTGGAATGTCTAAGACATCCACCGTACTCCCCGGACCTTGCTCCAATAGATAACCATTTTTTTTCGAAATTTGGATAATTTCTTGCAATTATTGCATATTTTGTGCTTAAGTGTACATAAGCGTCGGACGAGTTGGGAAAAAAGACGTAATATGGCTTGAGACAAATTGGGAAGCTGACTACATGTACAGAGTGACGTATTAGTGAAAATGACCTATTAAGGATAGGGACGGCATAGCTAGTGTGACGTGTTGTCATCACAACCGAAATAACAAATCAATTCAAATATTTTATTAGAACATTTAACATGTTTACAGAGTATTAGTGATCGTTAACAGGTACATTAGTGTGAAACTGTGTTGTAATCATTAGCGCCCACCTCCGAGAGAGCAGACGTCGGCGTTCCAACATTGTTAAAAAAAAAATACGTACATACATACATTACATTAATTGATATTATCGAAATAAATTACTTAAAACTAACTTATAATTACACTCAAAATAAACCATATTTAACTAAGGTCTATTATTCAATAAATTATAACATCAATAAAAATAAAAACATCAATAAAAATAATTAATAAAAATTCAATAAAAATAATCTAATAGGGTATCACAATACATTTAATATCAAATTCAGTACATTAAAATACTTTTAAAAGAAAATACAGCAATTACAAAATAATTAAAAATTTGAAATTATAATTAAAAATCAGGTCAAGATTTCCAGTTCTCTTAGTGCATGTCTGTGTGTGTGTGTGTGTGTTTGGGTGTGTGTGTTGGCGTGTGTGTGTGTGTGTGTTGGCAATTTGTTTATAAAAATAGACACCCAGGCAGACCGTGTAACTATATATATAGTCCATCATAATCTTTGGTCATAGGTAAGTATCACCCATTTATCAGAATTTCTAGCTCCTCATTCATTCGGCTTTGGAGCCACTTGTCGGTGACAGCTTTGCAATCCCTGAAGGTAAGTAGATAGATATTTAAGATTTTATTTATTTTGTTGTATAAAACAGGGCCAAAGAAGTGATACTGACGTTTCGCCATCACAACATTGGCCCTTTCAGTCTGACAGACTATGTCAGTCCTACGTTTATTTGAGCGGTGACTGGGGTCAAATATAAGTTCTGAGTGTTTTCGTAGAATAGCACTCAGGAAAAATGCGTGCCTTACCGTAGACACTTTATAAAGCGCATTGAGGTCGATTGTAGGGAAGCGAATAGCTTTGCGTGCCATAACTTTAAGAACTGCCCTCTGTGCTCTTTCCAGTCTTAGCAGCAAACATTTACCCGTGCAACCCTAAGCCGCTATACAGTAGGTTATGATAGAGTGTGCCAACGCAGAATAAACCACCTTCAATGTTTGGAAATCGGCAGAAGATCTCAAATTCTTAAATACAAATATCAATTTCCTGACCCGTGATACTAGTGACGCAATCTGTTCATTCCAGGACATAGTACTGTCAATAATGACACCAAGATATTTTATGTTGTTGGTCCGCATGATGACATTACAGCCACAAGAAGTGCTCGTTATCGAGCAGCACTTGTGTGCAGTTAAATTGAAGGGGCATGCCGGTTGAGACCTCTGCAATGGCGCAAACGTGATAAATTTAGTTTTATCTAGGTTTAATGTAAGCAGATTGCCAGTTAGCCATCCCATGACAACTCGCAGGGCTGAATCTGCATAGGAACGAGTTTCAAGCCATTTTTTGCCATGAACCAGTATTACTGTGTCATCAGCGTACATTATCATTTTAGAATTTCCTAAAGATAATTTACAGAGGTCATTTGTATAAATTTAAAATAGGGTAGGTCCAAGAACACTACCCTGTGGGACTCCGTAACTAAGAACCTCATATTTACTGGTAAAGTTACTCACCTTAACAGCCTGAGAACGGTCTGTTAAGTAACTCCTAAATATATCTAGAGAAAGACCCCTAATGCCAATCCGCTGAAGTTTGTTGAGCAAAATGGGGACAGAGACAGTGTCAAAAGCCTTAGAAAGATCCAGAAAGATTGCAATAGTTTTGAGTTTATCATTAACTTTTTCTGAAATAGTACCAGTTAATTCCAGAACAGCGTCTTCTGTACTCTTACCTACTCTAAAACCATACTGATTTGGGGAGAGAATATCTTGGAAGTCTAAATAGCTTAGAAGCCTTTTGTTAAGGATTTTCTCAAGAATTTTTGACAAGGTTGTTAAAACAGATATAGTTCTATAGTTATTAACACTGCCTCTGTCCCCACTTTTGTGTATAGGGTGTACGACAGCCTATACACAATTTTAAGACCCAGAACAATTTGTTCTAGCTCCTCAATGTCCGTACTGAAGATGGCCATTGAGTTGGGACAGACACTTTCATTGTGGTCCGAATCATGTTGAGGATCGCCTACCCTAGGTGTAATTTTAGATGCCAGAGTCTTCCCCACATTCGCAAAAAAGTGGTTGACTGCATCAAGTGACAGTGAGGGGTCTGCCTTTAGGGACAAGAGCTCACTAGTTGTTAAATTGTCAGTCTTAAGGTTAGAAATAGTTTTAATAAGTTTCCAGGTGGCCTTTGGATTTTTGCGGTGCCGCCAAAATTCTGCAGACTCGTATTCGCGTTTTGATTTTTTTAACAAGTTGGTACAGAAATTTCTATAGCACGTATAAGTTACTTTAAGCATATAGTTGTCAGGATCTGTTTTAGATTTACGGCACATTGAATCCCGATTACGGATGCACCTCTAGAGCCCGGGCGTTATCCAAGGTTTAAGAATTCGGTTTTTACTAGAGATAACACGGGAAGAAGTATTATTATTAACCACAGTAGAAATTAATGTTACCAATCTATTTGCAGCATCATGAGCATCGTTGTTGTCCAAAACAGAAGGAAAAACCGGTTCGCTCTAGCTCAACGACGCAAGCATCTACATCAACGCGACGTGAGGTTATAGCTGTTTTAGGAAAGCTTATTTTCATATTGCAGAACGCTATCACTGGAGCATGGTCTTTAATAAACGAGTCGACCACCAATGTAACAGCTGGTTTGTCTGTTTTAATAATTGCATGATCCAGGCAGCTGTTTTTGCGAGTGGCGAAGAGATGACCGGGCAGCATTCCATGTGATACAACTGTATTCAGGTAGGTATCTGAATTTGCATCAGCGTTATTGCGTTTTATATTTATGTTAATATCTCCTAGTATAATTACAGTTTTAAAAGTTTTCAGTGAATCCAATGTGAAATCTAGGCCATCAATAAAGTTTTGGATATTTCTGTACGATGGAGATCGATAGATGGATATTAATGCTACATCTAAACCAAATTTGAGAATGAGGCAATTTGCACCCCGGAAAACTGGTGTCTCAACAGTGAACCGTGTGTTACGTCTTGAATATACAACAACACCTTCATTCTGGTTAGCATAGTCAGACTTGAAAGACTCAAATCCAGGAATTTCAGGGAGAAAGGGACATTTGCTTAGCCAGCACTCTGACAGTACAATAACATCAAATTGTACCTTAATTCTATCTAGTAAGATTAGAATATTATTGAAGTTTGCGGTATTGCCCAGGCTTCTTATATTTAGGTGGAAAAATTTTAGACCACTAGTGGTATTGTGAAGGTATGAGCGACATTGATCCGGGGTACACATAAACGATTTTTAAATTGAGAAATTGTCTATGTGAGTTAAATCATCATTAATGGTAGAATTTTCGTCATTCATTTGGAGATCTTAAGAATAAACAATTAAACTATATTCTGAAGTCGAACGTGCTGGACTAAAAAGGCCAGACCAGTCCGCCTCAAAAAGATTCCAACTAGTACCAAACAGATGATACAAAAAGAAAGCGAAAAAAAAAATGCTGCTGCAAAATGTGCTGGAAAATCTCCCAGCTCCGTCATCCCTTCCGTACAAGTGTAGCAGCAGTACAAAATGCGCAAGTTGTTACAATTTTTCAGATAAGCCATATTAAGTAAAACAAGAACCTGCGTATTGTGGACATAATGAGTAGCAAAGCTGACTAACAAGCAACAAGGTGTATAGGAAACAAGCGCTGGTAAAATAAGTAAAGTTCGTCATAACATACACTGGGAGTAAATCTGTATACAGGTTCCGAACCACATAAGGGTTGTTAGCTTTGCAATTCAGCTGATAGTAAACTTCCATGCGTTGTCTCGGGCTGGCAATAAGTTAGCTACATTATGCTTCCTCCTTTTTTGATGGTGCTGCTTGAGTATTGTCTTATTAGGAAACTATTATTTAGCCGTTTCTTATTTGCATGTCATTAGCAGTAATTGTGGCTTCATCACTTCATGCAGGTGGTCATTATAAAGTCATGAAGCCAACCTGAATTGACATCTGTCGTGATCCTGAACTTTTTTTGCTAATGAGGATAACCGATGTACGGATCGATTATCATTAGTAATTGTTTGTTGGGGATCTTATCAAGAGATAATAGAGACAGGCCAATGACCTACATTGCCATGTTAAAACGAAACAAATTTATTTGTTTTACCGTAATTATTTATGATAAACATAGATCATGATCAAAATTTATGCATACATGATTCAAACGAAAACTAAGCAAAATAATGTGTCACCTCATATCATATCGAGAAAAATGCTGTAACGGGTTAACAAGAAATATCTAGAGTGGTATATTGCATGATAAAATTAGTACCCAAAATTCACAACTAGTACTCCAGTAGTTTACGAGATATACCGTGCCATTGGTGGCGTGGCGGTAGTCAAGGTGTTAAATTTTCTTTTCAAGGTTTTCCTACTAAAAACTCTGTGATTTATCCCAAAAATTATACAAACATTTGCACTCCTAAAGAAGATACAGTGACCAAAAATTCAGATACCTAAGTGTTGTATTTTAAGAGAAATTAGCTTTCATTTTGCATACTATATCTTTGCGTATAACCCGACCAAATTAAGTTGTCAATGGTATTGAGCTGTTTATATGTATACTCGTACACATAAGTTCATGGATGTCGGAATAGTAAAAACAATATATACCTTTGTTCTCCAACAATAGGGATGTTTCCTGATTTGAAAATGATAATTAAATTTAGTCCGTCAGTGTGATTATTAAATAATATTGGACACGTATTGTTTACTTTACCTAATCAATAAAAAAATACAAAGTTAAAGCGCATCTAAGTACAGGAGTGGGGGCTAGTGACGTCACTCAGGCAGTATAAGGTGTACTAGCGACGTGACGTTGCACGATATTGCAACGCATTATAACGTCGTATGTTTATATGTCAAAAGAAAAATACGTTTCCAATTTTTTTTACCTACCTGACGGACAAAAAACAAATTTTCAGTAAACTACCCAATTATTTCCTGAGGAGGTAGGTATAAAATTTATAAAAATAAAATGAGTTTCTTGTTAGGGTTAATTTTATTAGCAATCGAAAGTTACAGAAATATTTCGATGTTAACTTTATTACAAGTTGATTCAGATATTTTAAATATATGTGCTTGGTACCTTCACATTAATATGAAAACACATATTTCCTAAAATATGCGTGATGTGACTTTTGCAATGCAAATTATTCAAATATAAAGACACCTTTTACTTATGTAATCCTTTTATACTTACGTTATGAGCAACAATTATTATTACTGCTGTAAATAAGGTTTTTAATATGTAGGTACTTAGGCTTACAATAATGGTAATTCAGTAGGAGAGAAATAAATAAGAAATACCTATCGCTCTTTTATGATATTCATAATAATAACACAGAACAATAATTACAATACAGAAAAATTATTATTAAAGTACCCACGTCATTAAGAAAGGTATTATATTATAGTATAGGCCATGGGTAACGAGAGGTTTTTTTTTTCTTGTTATGTGTCTATATAAACAGTTTGTATAAAAACTATAAATAATGAACTGTAGTTTTTACTATTCTGACATTTGAATTTTTGGTCACTATAACTTCTTTAAGAGTAGTAATTTTTGTATAAATTTGGTCAGAAATCACAGAGTTTTTAGTAAGGAAATCTTGAAACGAAAATTTAACGCCGTGACCACCAATACTGTTACGAGTATACGAGTTATACCATGCAACAATACCAATTGCATGGTATAACTCGTAATCTACTGAGTACTAGTTGTGAATTTAGGGTACTGATTTTATCCTGCAGGGTAGTAATTTTCTATGTAGGAATCAACATTCAAATCAAAATCAATTTTTTTATTTCACTTAGGCCTACATGAGCACTTATAAAACGTCGACAAAAGGTGCACGGTTCGGGTTGGTCGTTTCCTATGGAGAAGAACCAGCAAGAAACTCCATGGTTACTCTTTTAAAAATGGTTTGGTTTTACAATATTTCCATGTTACAGCATTAGTACTTAGATATGGAGGGACAACGTAGGCCCGACTTATGACAATAAGTCGTAAGAAACTAAAAAAAATAAAACAAAAAGATTATATATTATATAAAAAAAGTTAACAAATATTAACTAGCATCTAGAAGGCCTACAATGTTCACATTCAAAGTCGTGGTCTTGCTGAACTAGCGAGCGAAAGTAATCATTGTTGATTTCTCGGTGAATACAAATGTTTCAGCTGTCTTTTTCACGAAATGAATCACATTTATGGGTAGTAATTATTTCTTTACTAAGATTAGCTGTGGCATGGCCTCCTTTTTCGGCGCTCGTGGTGGTTCTGCTGAATGGAGCGTGACTACCGCAGGACCACCTTCAAAGTCGATTTTCTCGAAAACTACTAAGGTACCAATTTTGTTGTTCGAGTACTAATTGGTACCAATTGAGTAGTAATTATTTAGCAAATATGGAAGCGATTGGCGTCGGGGTCTGGGGGTAGTCACGGACATGAAAATATGGAAGCGATTGGCGTCGGGTTCCGGCGGTAGTCACGGACATGGCTGGTGAAAGTCGTTCTTCGTCGGTCGGAAAGTATTATCTTGGTAATTAGTGTGTAGCTAAGTGAAGATTGTCCATAAATATCTGGCAAAATGTCGGAGCAAATGAAGTATATCGTGAAAGAAGTGAATGCTACTTTAGGCAGAAGCTATGACTTGATAAAGTTCGACGCATTGAATGAGAAACAACATTTGCAGTTGCTTGTGGATCTACTTGCGAATTTCATTACTGGAGAGAAGGCAAGTACCTTTGTATGATAACTAAATATAATATTATTAATACTTATATAATATAAATTCGCATGGAACTCTGTCTGTCTGTTATCTTTTCACGCTTAAACCGCTAAACCGATATATATGTGGGGTGGGGACCTGGTGATTTGTAATACACGCATTCTTATGCCTAATTCAGACACCAGCTCCTCACACATTCTAGACTAAGAACATAATATGTACCTGTATTTTTATACCTTAGTAACTTTTAATGTTTGTTTTTGTGAGGAGAAATAAACGATTTTTATTATATTATTTATTATATATAATTTGGTATATAGATAGTTTGAGACCCTGCGAAGGACATTGGATTGTACTTATCCCGAAAAATCATCCTTAAGTTGGTGGAAATGGAGGTGGAAGTTTGTACGGTGAACTAATAATTTCTCAAGTAAGGCGTCCCACGCAACTACAATATTATTGCGCGATATAAAAATATAGGCTATTTGAAGTATCTACTAATGCTACGCATGTTGGTACGACACTACTCTATGGTCTTAGTTTGAAATATTGCTATGACGTTCTTTTCATTCTGTGTCAAGCATTGTCTGTCTTTGAAGAAAATCTGTTTAATGTAAAATATTATTACGAATAAAACTACAATACTAAATGCAAATGTATATTTATATTTCCACGCCCATCAATTGGTAGCAGAGCGTGGTTAATATGTTCCATGTCAACGATCATCTGCGTAAGTACATAACTAAAATAATACGAGAATGGCGTCGACATCAACACGAAGTATTGAAACGTTAAATAGATCAAATTACGACACTTGGTGTCTGCAAGCTCAAGCCGTACTCATAAAGAATGATCTTTGGGATTATGTTAGCGGAGAAAACAAACTCTCGTCAACGTCGACTGCCGTCGAGCAAAAGGCGTTTGCAAAAGGTGACATACAGGCAAGATCAGAGCTTATTCTACTCATCTCTCCAACTGAGTTAAAACAAATAAAAGGATGTCAAACATCAAAGGAGGTATGGGACAAGCTTAAATCTATACACCAGAGTACCGGTCCAGCGAGAAAAGCGACGCTGTTGAAACAACTCGTCCTAAAGAAAATGAATTCTCATGAAGACGTCAGAGACCATTTGAATAATTTTCTGGACGTGGTCGGCAAGCTGGAGGATATGGACGTTACAATCCATCCAGAATTATTAAGCATTATGATGCTGTATAGCCTGCCAGTCAGCTATGAAAATTTTCGGATCGCCATAGAATCCAGAGATGAATTGCCCAACCCTGAAGAGTTGAAGGTAAAGATCATCGAAGAAAACGAGGCAAGGAGACAAATTGACACTAATGACAACCCTCAAATGTCAAGATCAGAAGCGATGTATGCCAAACAAAAAAGGAAGATTGTTATTTGCAAGAACTGCAACAAAAAAGGTCACACCACCGAGGCATGTTGATCGAAGAAAGGAGCCACTAACCCACAAAAGCACAAACACCGCGAGAAAAACTTTAATATCTGTTTTGCTTTAGAAGAAAAATGTGGTGATAATCTATGGTGTCTAGACAGTGGATGTAGCTCACACATGACTGGTAAAGGCCATCAATTTACAAACCAGACCCCTGAAGTAAACACTCTGACATTGGCAGCAAAGAAGCACACAACGCAAATTAAAGGAAAGGGAAAAATATGCGTCTCTTCAAATAACGACAAATACAACTTGAACGATACATTGTATGTACCGGAAATATCGACAAATCTAATGTCAGTCGGGAAAATTACTGATAGCGGCTACAAGGTATTATTCGAAAAAGAAAAGGCATCGATCATAGAAGTAGGTACCGTTGTACTGCAAGCCTCAAGAAAAACAAACGGCCTATACTGTCTGGATTTTGAAGAGAGCGAAACAGCAAATTTAACTGTGAATTCTCAAGATGAATCAATGATGTGGCATCGAAAATTGGGTCATATTAATGAAAAAGATCTGAAAATGATGGTTTCAAGGCAGATGATGAGAGGATTAAACTTAAAAGAAGTAAAATTGGATACATGCGAAACTTGCATAAAAGGTAAACTCTCATCTCTTCCATTCCCCAGCCATGATAGAATCTCATCTGAAACTCTCGAAATTATACACAGTGGGCCATTTGAAGACGAATCACTTGCTGGATCAAAATATTATGTATCATTTATAGATGAGTTCAGCAGATATTGCTGTATATACTTCATAAGAAACAAAAGCGAAGTTATCGAAAAGTTTAAAGAATACAAAAACGGAGTCGAACTATTCATGAAAAAGAAAATTCAATATTTGCAATCGGATAACGGCGGAGAGTACCGAAGCAAAGTATTTGATGATCTGCTGAAACAAAGCGGCATCAGGAGGAGACTGACTGCACCATATACACCGCAGCAAAATGGAGTGAGCGAAAGAAAAAAACGATCCTTACTTGATAAGGCTAGATGTCTAATGATGGAATCGAACGCACCTTCATACTTATGGGCGGAAGCAATAAACACTGACAATTATTTAATAAACCGGAGCCCAGCGAAAGCCTTAAATGGAAGTACGCCGTATGAAAAATGGGTCGGCAGAAATCCCGCCGGAAATCATCTACACATTTTCGGCAGTAAAGCATTCATTCTAAATAAAAGAAGAAGAGGCCAATTTTCCCCTAAAGCCACAGAAGGAGTTTTTATGGGATATGCGAAGAATGCTAAAGGATTTAGAATCTACTTAACTGATCAAAATGATGTTGTAATCAGTCAAGATGTCAAGTTCGTCGAGAAGATGTACTACTATGACACTCGTACCGAAGCAGCTCCTGACAACAGCAGACGGAAACCTGAAAATAGAAAGGAAATGGTGATAAAATGTAATAATAAAAATAACAATCCCAATTCTACCTTACCGATTCAGGATTCTCCACCTTCAAAAGATGCGCCATCCTCAGCTGCCACCAATTCTCCAATAAACTACAATGATAATGTGTTACCAACTGAGGATGAGGGGGCCGAAACTGCTGATTAGTACCAAACTTCACCTGAAATATTAACAGAAGATGAATTAGCTGAGAGTGATGGATATCAAACTTCACGTGAGACAGCAACCGGAACAACTTCGCAAAGACCTAAGAGAAGTAAGAAGAAGCCTCTATGGACAAAAGACTATGACTTACAAGACGATATGAAAACGTATCTAAACAACAGTCATATATGTCACAACAGCGTATCTAAACGGCGATATAGACGAAAATATATCCATGAAGGTACCTGAAAATTTAGAAAAATATGTGACAGAAATCATGATCGATGAAAGTGAACAAGATGACCTTTTAATATATAACAAAGCTAGAAATATGCTGGAATGTTTAAGGAACATTAAAGGAGAAAAAGTCTGCAAATTACAAAAATCCTTGTACGGACTAAAACAATCCGGGAGGCAGTGGTACATTCGATTGGACAAGGAACTAAGAAATATTGGTTTTGTTCCGTCACAAGCAGATCCATGCGTATACATACTGCAGAAAGGAGGAGCAAAAATTATCACAGCGATCTGGGTTGATGATCTCCTAATTGCCTATACAGGAATTGAGAAGATACAAGAAATTCAGGAAATGCTTGCAAATAAATTCAAAATTAAAGATTTGGGAATACCACAAAAATGCTGGGAATTGATTTTATATTCACAAAACAGTCTATAAAATTATGCCAAGAAAAATATATCAAGGACACTTTAATCAAATTAAAAATGGATGAATGCAAGCCTACCAGCACACCTATAGAACCAGGGCTATCTTTAGAGATAGACAAAAATTCTATTGGAAAGGAACTGCCGTACAAAAACTTAATTGGGACACTTATGTACCTGGCAGTAGCCACAAGACCAGATATTATGTTCGCGGTCAGTTATCTCTCGCAATTCAATGATTGCTACAATGCCGAACATTTTAAGAGTGCCAAACGTGTTTTAAGATACCTCAAAGGCACCTCCGAAATCGGAATGATCTTTAAAAAGACAGGTTAAGAGTTATACGGCATGGCAGACGCAGACTGGGGCGCCTGCAAAGTAGATCGCAAGTCTTTCTCTGGATATTGTTTCATATATGCTGGAGGCTGCATCAGCTGGTCCTCGAGAAAACAAAAGAGTGTGGCACTTTCTACGGCCGAAGCGGAGTATTGCTCGATCACCGAAGCCGCTAAAGAAGCCATACACCTTAAGTCACTATTCAACGATCTAGGAACTCGTATTGAGTGTGTCCAGATTTCAAACGACAATCAAGCTGCTCTGAAGCTAAGTCAAAACCCTATAGTAACGGGAAAATCTAAACATATTGACTTAAAGATGCACTATATAAGGAATTGCATCCAGGGTAAACAGATATGCTTGAGATACTTGGAAACGAAGAAGATGTCAGTTGATTTACTAACTAAGGGTTTAGCAGGACCAAGGCTCAAGGAGCTGATGACTCATCTTGGATTAGCATAGAGTCGCGAGGAGGAGTGTTGGTACGACACTACTCTATGGTCTTAGTTTGAAATATTGCTATGACGTTCTTTTCATTCTGTGTCAAGCATTGTCTGTCTTTGAAGAAAATCTGTTTAATGTAAAATATTATTACGAATAAAACTACAATACTAAATGCAAATGTATATTTATATTTCCACGCCCATCAACGCAGACGAAGTCGCGGGTAACAGCTAGTACTATATGAATGTAAGGCACGTTTGCCTATTTACCGTAGGCGACGATAGAGGCCGTCGGCTATACCGTTAGATCAGGATCAGGGCTCATGTTAAGAATCTGGCTGCTAGCGAGAATTCCTCACTGCTCGTCCTAGAAGTTATATAACTAATCGAACGAATTTTCAATCATTTTAATTACTATGTTGTTATTTAAATCCCTCATTTATAATAAATTATCGTTCATTATCTTCTCCTATTAGTCGCTGAAACCTAAGAACCTTAAATCTGAATAATGTCAGTAATTTGTTTGAACTTCATTGAGATAAAAACATCTGATAGCATCCGTGTAAAATTTCCGGTCGGTCTATTTCGAACATAAGTTATTTTGGAATATCCTACTTAAGAAAACAATTTCGTAGAAAATATATTCCGTTGTAAAAAGATACCCTGGAGTATTAGGCCCATATTATATCGAAAGCGTCGTGAGGAAGTGGCATCGATTATATTTTGTAGGTATGGTATATTCTTTGTGGATGAAATGGCGACAACTCACTGGAACAACTTGCGACCCACGGATGCCCCTCAAGTTAAAGGGGAAAATTTACATGTCCGTGATTAGACCTGTCGTACTGTATGGATCAGAATGTTGGGCTGTGAAAAAGATGGATGAAAAGGGATTGCATGTAGCAGAGATGAGAATGTTGAGATGGATGTGCGGAGTGACGAGAATGGATAAAGTAAGAAATGAGTATATTAGAGGAAGTTTGAAAGTGGCGCCAGTGACAGAAAAGTTGAAAGGAAACCGTTTGTCCTGGTATGGCCATCTGATGAGGAAGGATGAAGTGCATGTTACTAAAAGAGTTATGAATATAAATGTGGATGGATGGAGAGGGAGGGGACGGCCAAAGAAAAGATGGATGGACTGTGTGAGGAGTGATATGAAAGAAAAGGGAGTCAGTGATAGCGTGACTGGGGACAGGACGGTATGGAAGAGGAAAACGTGTTGCGCCGACCCCAAGTAACATGGGACAAGGGCAGGAAGATGATGATGATGATGATGGTATATTCTTTTTGGTATGGCTGAGGCTTACCTCTCATATGCTGGAGGACGTGGGTTCAAACTTTGGCAAGTACAAATGAGACTTTTCAATCCATTTCTCGGTTTTTCTTTTTAATTCTTATAGATAATTCTGAAATCGCTAGCCCGTCTTGTACATAACTGGAGATTAAAGTATACTGTCTGTATTAGAAGAGAATGATTAGTAGAAGTTGCACCAGCTGCTGCTCATATTTTACCCTACTTTCACTAGCTTTTAAATCCTATCCATACTAAGCCGTCCGACCGTACAGCATCTGAATCCACGAAGCTTTATGGAAGGTATACAGCGGCCGTTTTGTTTGATGCAGGTAAGCGTCAAACAAAACGGCCGCTGTGAAGTGTGCTACTTTATCTACTCACTGCGCTACTAGTACCCACTTCACGAGGGACATCCCCCTTCACTGTACCATGTATATATGCTTCGGCCCAGCATCTCGCCTTGTGTTCCGTGCCACCATTAAGTTTCAAATGTTATAACTTTCATGTTTCATCTCCACAGTTAGACATAAGCGAAGACACTCCGAGACGGTTTCTCTCCGTTTGCTGGAGCTGCTGGGCAGTGTGAAGTACCGGCCCCCGACCCGGTTCAGAGCTCAGCTGTTGGCTGGTGACGCAAGGACCATACATCATGTATTGCACTGGCTTCTGACTAACAAGGACCAAGTTAAGAACACGGCGTATCTGGCTAAGTATGTTTTTTTTTTATTTAACGGTAGGTTCGCGTTTGACCACTATCTTGCCTGATGGTAAGCGATGATGTGTTCGACGGTGTAGCACGCTTGCCTAGAAGTAACCTATGCACTCTTGACTTAAATTCCCCTAGGTTGCAGTCGCCAGTCGTTAGCTGTGCGCACAATGAAACTATTCAAAACGCTTTGTGCGTGTGGGTGGGAGGTCCACCATGTCCACCTTATTGGTGTATTATAGTCTTCAGAAAAAAAGAATATGTAAGGATCAGGATCATTAGAACGCCACCTTTCTGTAGTTTCTGCCTGCCTACCCCCATTGAGATTGGACGTGAGTACCCCTTATTTAAATTAGGTAGGTACCTAAATCAAGTTTGAGTCGGACCTATATTCACAATTTCCCTTTCAATGCGATTAAGAAAATTATTATAAATCTTGTTAGAGCTTAATCTACGAACACCGCACTATTAAACTATTATACCTAGTACAGTTAGCAACAAAAATCGACTATCGTAACGGATTTTTAATATCGGGGAACCAGGTTATTGTGTACACATTATAGGTGCTTATTTTCTATCATAAATTCACAATATTGGTCTCCAAATTACTTACCTACTTATCTACAAACAACTTTCATTCATTTATCCCTGCCTACGTTATTAAACCTTTGCACCTACACCCAGTGTTAATTTTTGTGTTGTTGCTGACCGTACTACCTGCTCGTTTAGCTATTATTTACCGAAAGCTGTTCGGGTTTATTCGGGAAAACGAATTAGGCACAGTTATGGATTAACTGGAATCGGTACGACCGACTTAGGCATTACGTGACCAGCATACAGAATGTATTGACGTTCCCCCAGTATATTTGGAATTAAAGGTTTTCTGCATGCTTTCGGATGAACCACCCAGACCCAGAGAAAAAATATATGTATAATGTCCACTGCATCTTTGACGCACTGTCGCATCGCGCCCTTCTGTGGGAGCCTTGAATAAAGTAATACGACTGCTTACTTTTCTACTGCATGGCGAAGATACTAAGACCGGTCAAATGTCAACCTAATCCATTATGAAATAAACTTTCCAATAAAAGTCGCCAGTTGAATGGTTTCCGATAAGGAATAAATAAGTAATTTCCAGTAGGTGTCGTAAAAGGCGATAACGGATTACTTCGATCACTGGCAGCGGTCATATAGACCGGTAGATACCTAGATACTGGGATAGTTCTAACCAGGGAGGTACTGATATAAGAAACTATAGTTTCTATAAGTGGGGAGCCTATTATACCGAGGTATTCTATCGTATCAGCACAAACTGTTTGCAAATAGCTCAAACTGTGCAAAAAGATTTGCCAGCCACCAAGTTATTAGTGGGCTGATTTTCCAATATCCAGGGTACGGTGGGCGGAGGTATATATGTACGTAGATAGATAGGCATCCGTATCATTGCAACCTACTTATAATTATAATATTTGATATATGTTACTATACAAATTCTTATATAAATCAGTTTACTAAGTATAAACAATTAAACCAGGTATTTAAAGCTACCCGACATACTAACAGACGTGGCACGGAACAACACCGTTCAGGATCTACTCGATCTGTACCAGAACTTAATAGACGAGTTTAAGGAAGTCCACAAACGAACCAGATTGCTGCAGAAGGAGAACGCTTCGGAAATAATAAACGATATTAAGGAAATGGCCCTTGAGAGAGACATCGGTAAGTTCTAAGAAATAAGGGAGTGATTAGGTAAAGTTCAACAAGATTAGGAGTACCTATTACTTACTTATCAACTTACTATGCAACCCACAGGACCCATTAATTATTTAGGGTTAAAAGTTGTCTATGACACTCAGCGATAGACTGGCCACTGGTTACAGGTACAGAGCTATGACAAAAGAGAAAGACTCAATAAGTTGTCATTTTTATAATACACAACCTATACACGAATTCTCCCCTATACACAAACTCCCAAAATCACAACTCTACATTCAACACACTTACACACATGAAAGGGCTGTGGTTTATTTTGTCTCATAACTTCTCTAACCTCTGATGTAATTTTTGATATCAACGTAAGTCAGAGGTATCCAGAATTAATTTCAAATACTACTGACATCCATTGTTACTCGTTAATGTTAATTTGTTAATTTTGCATAATGTTGTTAATATGTGTTTGATTGTAAAATTTAGTTCTAATAAACAATTTTATTATTTATTAAAGAGTCGCTTTCTATCAGTAAAAGAATTTTCGAAATCGTATCAGTACTTCCAGAGGTAACATTGTATGTTTTACCTCATACAATTTTAACTCTTTATAATCTTAGTCTCTAAGTAAAATTTTGCCAACTCCACAAATTTTAGTAAAGTTTTGACACTTTAACTTTATCTTAAAATACTAATCTGACTTACGTATAAATGTTACCGGTGAACTTTAAAGTCTGTTTCGTAACTGACATTGCAGTGATAAAAAGATTAGAAAACGTGCAAGTTAATTTAGTGGTCGTAAATGACAAAGAGGACCTTTTAAATATTAGTAGAGCTTTGCGAGTTCAGCAAGAAAAGGCTAAAGAACTGGAAAATTAGGTAAAATAAAAACTGACTTTTTATTTGGAGCAGCTTATGTTTGCCACAGTTAAAATGCGTTCATTTTTCATACGAATATTCTTTCAGTTTGATACTCAGCAAACACAATTAAAAATGGCGTCTGATCAATTAAAAAGTTACCTGAATGTAATTCATGGGCAAAGCGCTACTCCGAAAACGGTCACTGACGTCATGAAACGTTTGCAAGAAGAGGTTCAGGTATTTTTTTTTCATGATATCAAAGCCTCGTCTTTATGCATGGAATATTCTGGTGATGTACCTAAAAAACTATATGTTTTATAATTCTAGCTGAACAGTTATCTTGTAAAATAGAAGTTACCACAAGAGACTAGTCATCTTCAAAAAGAGTTGAACATCATGCAAACTATCGCCGCAGAACAGCATCCGACTCGCACCGACTTAGTAGCAGTACAGGACAAAGTAAAATTATTAATATTAATAGCCAATGTGATAAGGCAGTTAAATAATAATCAGAAAAGCTGAACAATATTAATTTTGCCAATCGATTCGAGCTTCAAAGGCAATGGGAGACCAAAGCAATGCTATACAAAAGGCAAAATGGGGTAGTTTTTATAATTAAGTGTATTTATTTTAGTATTATGCCTAGATGTAGCGTCAGTATTATTGAATGTAAATTTATTAGCTTTTAGGTCATTTACTGCAATGTTTTATATGTCTGGCCTAATTATAAATAAATCAGAGGACACTTGAATACTTATACCATTGACATAAAATAAAACTTAAGAGTTATTTTAAATGTTATAGATAGCGGCAGTAAACGGTGAAATGGAGCACCTAGTTCAGCGTAAGTTAGCAACAGCGGGGCCGCAAGAGGACAAGTTGGCCCCTTTCAGACAGCAGGCTGCCGTCATTCGTCGCAACAAGGAGGCAAGTGCGACGCGGGTCCATGAGCTAGCTGCTACACTCAAAGACTATGAGGCTACGCTGTCTGATCTGCAGTCACAGGTAGGTACACATACACAGACCCACAGAGGCTCAAGCCATATTCCAAGGTGAAAACTTACTATGCTTAGTTACTTATTTACAATTTTTGACTATGAGCAATATGCGACGTACCGTCTACCAACCCTGTCTATAATTTTGATTGGATATAATAAAAGTCTTCCAATATTATGGTGAGCACGAAAAAGTAAAAGCCTAACAGCAACAATACCTTTGATGCGATAAATCCGAAGAAAAATATCATTTCGCTGTCTGTATAACATGTATTTGCCCAATACATTTTCCCTCTAACATTATCCGTGACCGTTGCGAAAAATTGGATAGTATTTGGAAGTTTTTGATAGGGAGAACGCTGATCAGGATTTAATCGAAATCGAAGCCTCTTGTTGGAATGTATCGAGTACGACACGGCAATCAGATAAAACATTTTACCCTATTCCAAATAATCGGTCATTATGTCGAGAAGCGGGCGTTTCCATTGAGATAATGTGCTATTTCCTTCGAGATCGATATGGATGAAAATGGCGTTGTCTGATTAATCATTTATCGTAATGTATATATTTAGGTGACGTTGCGGACCTTCTGTATCGTTTTTTTTTAGCTTTCTGTTTTCGTTTTGAAACGTCTATTTTCAATAAAAATTCGCCACAAATATTCAATACCTACCTATTGATTTGTTAAACATTCAGGTCAGACAACTCTTGGGAGATACAGTCCTCAGAAGAGAAGAATTAAAGAAATACGTTAATTCTCTACGCACAAAGAGCACAATGTACAAACGGCAAAGAGCCAATCTCTCTACGTTCAAGGTGAACACGTATTTTATTTGTAACAAAAGCTTTTTATTCTTACTTTTGTCGTCTATAAAGTTTATATTTGGTTTGGTTCGGCTCTCAGGTTGAGGTAGGAATCTTAGCTAGGACGATACATATCATTAGCGCTGCGGACCCAACCGTAGAAATGGCGCTCCTAAATCACAAAAAACTAAAAATTGAAGACGAAGAAACCATGAAAAAGAATATGGATAACTCTGCAGATCTAAAAGAGAGAGAGAGAGAGAGTGCAGAGTGTTCTCCCATAACTTGGTCTACTCTTCCACAGCCCCTTGACGAGAACTGATGGCATGCTGTTCCTGAAATTATTCGTTCACGTCAGTATTTTATGAATAGAATCACACAAATAGTTTTATCAGATACAAACTGATAAATAAGATTATTGTGAACGAATAAACTTTGTGATTTAATCAATCAATTATATGATAACCTTGTCACGTATGACGTTTAACCTGTTTCATTGTAAAAAAAATCCACTATCTATCTACGTTCCTAGACATAAAAACATTGTGCTCGTATGCCTACCTCTTCCAAACGCTTCACAATTAGTTCCATGTCAGCTACATTTTTTTTGGAAGGTTTCCTCGGGAACTGCATTGAATTTTTCATTTCAAACATTACGACTTCTTGCAAACTTTCCGCCTTTGTGATTCTTTGTCGTAAGTTTTTCCATTCATCCTCCTTGCTATTCAGCCGGTCAGTCAACTCCTTGACTTGATTCTTCAGAGGCTCCATGTGCGAAGTTATGTTGATGGATGTGGCCTCGTAAACCCTTTTTTTTTCTGTTCGTACTGTTGTTGGACTGTCTGAAACTCTTCCTTTACTGGCTTTATATTATCATGGGCGCCGAGTCACCCACGTCCGTAGGAACGTACCCTTTTTTTGATTCCCTACACGTGGTCCCCGGGTGGTGCAAATCAGGTGACACTAACTGGTGGGAGGCTTCGGCCGAAGGCTTGTGACCACCCACCGGGCAAAGACGTACCGCCAAACGGCCTAGCCGTGTTCCGGTTCGATGCTCGGTGTAGCCAAATAGAGGAGTTGGGTCGAGATAGCTGTTCCACTGCAGGTTGACCAGCCTGACGCGCGCTGTTAGGGATGTATCGGGAGACTAGCCGCGGAGGGTAGCGGGATCCGAGGCACGGTGCGCCGCTGGCCGACCGCAGGTAGTTGGGGGCCCAAGTAGTGTGCCAGCCACACACGAAAGGCTGCCCCGCCAACTGTCGAAAAATCCCGAAATGCACCATCGTGCTGGTTGGCGACCAGATGGGGAGGGCCCGATGGACATTCCGGGGGGGCTCGGGCGTCCCCGCAGTCTCCGGACTAGTACCCCAATGATGCTGTCCTTTCAGTGCGTGTCTGAAGGTTAGCAGCGTGGAACCTCGTCTCACTTCCAACTCCTCTCCTCCGTTCACTCTTATAAAATATGAATGATGTCAAGTAAAAGGAATAATAGTTTTAAACAGCGGCTGCACCCCCTCCCCCACAAAGTGCACCTCACCAACATTAGGGGTCTGCACTCAAATCTCTCTGCAGTCCACTACCACCTGGAGACTGAGAAACCAGCGCTGTTTTTCCTTACGGAGACGCAGATAGCGAGTCCGTCAGACGTTTCGTACCTGTCTTACCCAGGGTTCACCCTGGAGCACAATTTTAGACCACGGGCGGGCGAATGTAAGTACGCCCGTGACGATCTTTGCTGTCGGCGTCTCCGTAACCTTGAGGACTCAAGATTCACAACGCTCTGGGTTCTGGTGGACACAGGTCTGGATAAAATTATCTACGCCTGTGTCTACCGTTCGCACAGTGGAGATCAGGAGGCAACCAGGCTCACAGAGTACCTCTGTGAGGCGGCTGATGCAGCACAGCAGCGGTACCCTTCTGCCCAATTAGTGTTACTGGGGGACTTTAATGCCCACCACCAGGACTGGCTTTTCCCATACCAGTGCACTGATCATGCTGGACGGGAGATGCGTAAGCTTGCGCTAGCGCTAAACCTCACCCAGCTGGTCCAGGGGGCAACGAGGGTACCGGATGTTGATTCGCACACGGCGAATTGCTTGGACCTTCTGCTGACAACAGATCCAGACAGATACTCTGTGTCGATAGCATCACCATTGGGTAGTTCCGACCACTGTCTGGTGAAGTCTGTGTCCGTCTATTCCCCGCCCGATCCCAGCCCAAGGGGCACCCGGCGGGTTTGGCGGTACAGGTCGGCAGATTGGGATGGCATGCGATCTTTCTTCGCATGCTATCCTTGGCAGCCTACTTGCTTTTCTTCGACTGATCCATCGTCGTGCGCGGATGCCGTGACGGATGTGTTGCGTCGGGGAATGGAGTACTACATTCCGTTCTCTGACGTATCAATGTCTAGCGAAGATCGGCCATGGTTTGGCGCCGAATGTAAGCGCGCCGACGCGCTTAAACATGGGGCGTACCTGGCTTGGGTCGACGCTCGAACGCGTAAGGCGAGTGACGTGGGTCAGAAGAAGAAGGCCTTCAACAGGGCTGCCAAGTCCTGCAAGATGGTGTTGCGAAGGGCTCGGTTCGATCACATTGGCCGAATAGGGACCAAACTTGCTTCTTACCCAGCAGTAAAGCGTTTTGGTCTCTGGCTAAGTCGGTCGAGTCGAACTTCTGCCATCCCTCACTGCCACCGCTGCTGAAACCCGACGGGTCACTGGCCCACTCCGCTGAGGAGAAAGCAAATTTGTTTGCCTCTCTTTTTTCGGAATCTTCACGTCTGAATCCTGGTGATTCGCGGCCCCTTCCTCCTCCTGATGGATGCGAGACGAGTATGTCGGACATTCGTATCCAACAAAAGGACATCCGTAGGGTGCTGCGAAACCTTGACGTGAACAAGGCCAGCGGCCCTGACGGAATACCAGCACTTGTTCTTAGAACCTGTGCGCCTGAACTGTCTCCGATCTTGACACGCCTATTCCGTCTTTCGTATGAGGCTGGAAAAGTGCCGAATGCTTCGAAGCAGGCTAACGTACAGCCCGTGCCCAAGAAGGGCAGTCGAGCTGACCCGGCCAACCACAGACCCATATCTGTAACCTCCATACTCTGTAAGAGTATGGAACGTGTACTCAATACTAAGCTCCTGGCATACCTAGAAGCAAACGATATCCTTAGTGATCGCCAATACGGCTTCCGCCGAAATCGGTCTACTGGGGATCTTCTAGCGTATGCCATTCACATCTGGAGTGAGGCCATCGAGAGGCACGGGGAAGCGCTTGCCGTCTCCCTAGACATCTCGAAGGCTTTTGATAGGGTCTGGCACGAAAGCCTTATTGCTAAGCTTCCTTCATTCGGTTTGCCCTGTGGTCTGTGTGATTGGATTGCAGACTTCCTGAGAGATCGGTCCATTCGAGTGGTTATCGATGGCTGCTCGTCGGACTACTTGGATATTAATGCCGGGGTCCCTCAGGGGTCGGTACTCTCGGCAACTTTATTCTTGCTGCACATTAACGATCTGCTAAAACCCGGCACCTTTGGGTATGCAGACGACAGCACTGTTACTGAGAGATACTTGTCCAACGCTCGTGCTACCGGGCCTCAGATCCAGTCTCTCCAGGAGGCCATGGTGGAGCGCTTAAACCTGTCCTTGCAGGCAGTCTCCGAATGGGGTGATACCAATCTGGTCAGGTTTAATGCTGCTAAAACCCAGGCGTGTCTTTTTTCCGCAAAAAAGAGTCAATTTCACCCGGCTCCAACTTTCCGAGATGTGACCGTGCCAATAGCTGACCATCTTGAGCTTCTTGGCGTTACGTTGACATCGACTCTCAATTTTGGGCCATACATTGAGGCAAAGGCTCAGCTGGCTGCCAAAAAGCTGGGGATCCTTGCAAAGGTGAGAAGGTATTTCACGCCAGAACAGCTGCTCAGCTTGTATCAAGCGCAAGTTCGATCATGCATGGAGTACTGTTCTCATCTCTGGGACGGATCTGCCAAATACCAGCTTGATGCACTAGAGTCGATCGAAAAGCGGGCCAAGAGGCTCATCAGCGATGAGGCACTGGTTAAGTCAAAGCTCCAGAGCCTTGAACATCGTCGCCGAGTTGCCAGCTTGTCGGTTTTTTATCGGTTACATTTCGGGGAGTGTGCGATGGAATTGCATGATTTAATTCCACCCAGCCCGTTCCATCATCGGACTTCCAGACGTACGGCGATACGTCATCAATATATGGTGGACATCCCGCCCATACGCACTAAACGTTTTGAGAATACTTTTATTATGCGTACAGCTAAGGAGTGGAATTCCCTGCCGGAGTCTGTGTTTCCCGATAGCTACAATCTAGGGGTCTTTAAGTCAAGAGTGAATAGGTTACTTCTAGGCAAGCGTGCTCCACCGTCGACCACATCATCGCTTACTATCAGGTGAGATAGTGGTCAAGCGCAAGCCTATATAAGATAAAAAAAAAAAAAAGATAAAAAAAAAACAGCAAGTGGCTGGATTTCTTGCCGGACCTGTGACAGCTTTTGAGCAGTTTGAGCGACAAGCTAAACAAAGGAGTTACGATTTATTATCCTACTTTACTCATGGGGTACACAATAACAATATTAATAAAAAATAAGATATCTAACCTGCGATAAATCATGTAAAGACTTCTTTTTTAGATCTGCAGAGTTATTCATATTCTTTTCCATGGTTTCTTCGTCTTCTTCTCTCACTTCTCAATTCGTCGGATTTTTTTTTTTATATGTTCCCCGATTACTCAAAGACGCGCGGACCGATTTGGAAAATTCTGCTTTTGTTTGAAAGGGCATACTTCCAGGTTGGTCCCATAGTCATCAGGTCAGGATCAGATGATGGGATCCTGGCGAAATCGAGCGAACTCTTCAAATATTATAGGCATACATATAGCGATTTTGGTATTTTCATTAACAATGCAATCATTTGCACTCAGAAAGTATCATTCATCTGGTGAAGTGGAACTGGTGAAGAAGACCACAGATGGCCAGTGGAACTCCTTAATGCTAAGTATGTCATGGGTATAAGATATCTCGAATAGTTAAACGACTATGATGAAAATAACTTTCTTTGCCGAAGTCGGTGTCGAAACACGGAAAACAATAGGTACCAAAGACACCGACTTCGGAAAAGAAAGTTATTTTTTGCTTTGCAGTATTTTTTTTGGAAGTCGGTTAGTTTTTTTGTTAAAAAGTTTTTTTTCAGTTTATGGAATATCTACTAAAATGGTCCATAGGCGACAGCCAAACCTGAAATTATGACTTTTTACTTATGAAATTCAGTCTGATGTCAGCGACCGTATGGCTTAAGCGGAAAGCTTTACGTGACTATCTTTGCTGCGTGACTCAAGATTCACAACGCTCTGGGTTCTGGTGGACACAGGTCTGGATAAAATTATCTACGCCTGTGTCTACCGTTCGCACAGTGGAGATCAAGAGGCAACCCAGCAGCGGTACCCTTCTGCCCAATTAGTGTTACTGGGGGACTTTAATGCCCACCACCAGGACTGGCTTTTCCCATACCAGTGCACTGATCATGCTGGACGGGAGATGCGTAAGCTTGCGCTAGCGCTAAACCTCACCCAGCTGGTCCAGGGGGCAACGAGGGTACCGGATGTTGATTCGCACACGGCGAATTGCTTGGACCTTCTGCTGACAACAGATCCAGACAGATACTCTGTGTCGATAGCATCACCATTGGGTAGTTCCGACCACTGTCTGGTGAAGTCTGTGTCCGTCTATTCCCCGCCCGATCCCAGCCCAAGGGGCACCCGGCGGGTTTGGCGGTACAGGTCGGCAGATTGGGATGGCATGCGATCTTTCTTCGCATGCTATCCTTGGCAGCCTACTTGCTTTTCTTCGACTGATCCATCGTCGTGCGCGGATGCCGTGACGGATGTGTTGCGTCGGGGAATGGAGTACTACATTCCGTTCTCTGACGTATCAATGTCTAGCGAAGATCGGCCATGGTTTGGCGCCGAATGTAAGTGCACCGACGCGCTTAAACATGGGGCGTACCTGGCTTGGGTCGACGCTCGAACGCGTAAGGCGAGTGACGTGGGTCAGAAGAAGAAGGCCTTCAACAGGGCTGCCAAGTCCTGCAAGATGGTGTTGCGAAGGGCTCGGTTCGATCACATTGGCCGAATAGGGACCAAACTTGCTTCTTACCCAGCAGGTAGTAAAGCGTTTTGGTCTCTGGCTAAGTCGGTCGAGTCGAACTTCTGCCGTCCCTCACTGCCACCACTGCTGAAACCCGACGGGTCACTGGCCCACTCCGCTGAGGAGAAAGCAAATTTGTTTGCCTCTCTTTTTTCGGAATCTTCACGTCTGAATCCTGGTGATTCGCGGCCCCCTCCTCCTCCTGATGGATGCGAGACGAGTATGTCGGACATTCGTATCCAACAAAAGGACGTCCGTAGGGTGCTGCGAAACCTTGACGTGAACAAGGCCAGCGGCCCTGACGGAATACCAGCACTTGTTCTTAGAACCTGTGCGCCTGAACTGTCTCCGATCTTGACACGCCTATTCCGTCTTTCGTATAAGGCTGGAAAATTGCCGAATGCTTCGAAGCAGGCTAACGTACAGCCCGTGCCCAAGAAGGGCAGTCGAGCTGACCCGGCCAACTACAGACCCATATCTGTAATAGTAGTACACGTTCCATACTCTTACAGAGTATGGAACGTGTACTCAATACTAAGCTCCTGGCATACCTAGAAGCAAACGATATCCTTAGTGATCGCCAATACGGCTTCCGCCGAAATCGGTCTACTGGGGATCTTCTAGCGTATGCCATTCACATCTGGAGTGAGGCCATCGAGAGGCACGGGGAAGCGCTTGCCGTCTCCCTAGACATCTCGAAGGCTTTTGATAGGGTCTGGCACGAAAGCCTTATTGCTAAGTTTCCTTCATTCGGTTTGCCCTGTGGTCTGTGTGATTGGATTGCAGACTTCCTGAGAGATCGGTCCATTCGAGTGGTTATCGATGGCTGCTCGTCGGACTACTTGGATATTAATGCCGGGGTCCCTCAGGGGTCGGTACTCTCGGCAACTTTATTCTTGCTGCACATTAACGATCTGCTAAAACCCGGCACCTTTGGGTATGCAGACGACAGCACTGTTACTGAGAGATACTTGTCCAACGCTCGTGCTACCGGGCCTCAGATCCAGTCTCTCCAGGAGGCCATGGTGGAGCGCTTAAACCTGTCCTTGCAGGCAGTCTCCGAATGGGGTGATACCAATCTGGTCAGGTTTAATGCTGCTAAAACCCAGGCGTGTCTTTTTTCCGCAAAAAAGAGTCAATTTCACCCGGCTCCAACTTTCCGAGATGTGACCGTGCCAATAGCTGACCATCTTGAGCTTCTTGGCGTTACGTTGACATCGACTCTCAATTTTGGGCCATACATTGAGGCAAAGGCTCAGCTGGCTGCCAAAAAGCTGGGGATCCTTGCAAAGGTGAGAAGGTATTTCACGCCAGAACAGCTGCTCAGCTTGTATCAAGCGCAAGTTCGATCATGCATGGAGTACTGTTCTCATCTCTGGGACGGATCTGCCAAATACCAGCTTGATGCACTGGAGTCGATCGAAAAGCGGGCCAAGAGACTCATCAGCGATGAGGCACTGGTTAAGTCAAAGCTCCAGAGCCTTGAACATCGTCGCCGAGTTGCCAGCTTGTCGGTTTTTTATCGGTTACATTTCGGGGAGTGTGCGATGGAATTGCATGATTTAATTCCACCCAGCCCGTTCCATCATCGGACTTCCAGACGTACGGCGATACGTCATCAATATATGGTTGACATCCCGCCCATACGCACTAAACGTTTTGAGAATACTTTTATTATGCGTACAGCTAAGGAGTGGAATTCCCTGCCGGAGTCTGTGTTTCCCGATAGCTACAATCTAGAGGTCTTTAAGTCAAGAGTGAATAGGTTAATTCTAGGCAAGCGTGCTCCACCGTCGACCACATCATCGCTTACTATCAGGTGAGATAGTGGTCAAGCGCAAGCCTATATAAGATAAAAAAAAAAAAAAAAAAAAAAAAACAGCAAGTGGCTGGATTTCTTGCCGGACCTGTGACAGCTTTTGAGCAGTTTGAGCGACAAGCTAAACAAAGGAGTTACGATTTATTATCCTACTTTACTCATGGGGTACACAATAACAATATTAATAAAAAATAAGATATCTAACCTGCGATAAATCATGTAAAGACTTCTTTTTTAGATCTGCAGAGTTATCCATATTCTTTTCCATGGTTTCTTCGTCTTCTTCTCTCACTTCTCAATTCGTCGGATTTTTTTTTTTATATGTTCCCCGATTACTCAAAGACGCATGGACCGATTTGGAAAATTCTGCTTTTGTTTGAAAGGGTATACTTCCAGGTGGGTCCCATAGTCATCTGGTCAGGATCAGATGATGGGATCCTGGCGAAATCGAGCGAACTCTTCAAATATTATAGGCATACATATAGCGATTTTGGTATTTTCATTAACAATGCAATCATTTGCACTCAGAAAGTATCATCTGGTGAAGTGGAACTGGTGAAGAAGACCACAGATGGCCAGTGGAACTCCTTAATGCTAAGTATATCATGGGTATAAGATATCTCGAATAGTTAAACGACTATGATGAAAATTACTTTCTTTGCCGAAGTCGGTGTCGAAACACGGAAAACAATAGGTACCAAAGACACCGACTTCGGCAAAGAAAGTTATTTTTTGCTTTGCAGTATTTTTTTTGGAAGTCGGTTAGTTTTTTTGTTAAAAAGTTTTTTTTCAGTTTATGGAATATCTACTAAAATGGTCCATAGGCGACAGCCAAACCTGAAATTATGACTTTTTACTTATGAAATTCAGTCTGATGTCAGCGACCGTATTTCCTCTTAAGCTTTACGTGACTAATTCACAATGGTTGCGGAAGACCGAGGACCGTGTGATGTGGCCTAAGCCTAGCTGTGGACTGCGATAGGCTGAGTTGATTGTAAATTGATAAACACGTTATATTAATTGTTTTCACATTGTTTTAGTCTTATGTATTCGTATGGTGTTAAAACTACGAAATTCATGACTGTGTACGCGAGTATTATCACGACAAGTCTTTACAAGTTGCATCACTACACTGTGTGTTCATTCGATTTGTAAAGCGACGGTCCGCGTCCCTATCCATCTCAATTTATAACAATAGAGGAAACGCGCGTCAAAACATGGCCACCTGCTCCCGCCTGCCATAAACTACTCGTAGTTTTATGAAAAAAACGCTCTTTCAGCTGAAGGTCAAAATAGGTCATGAGAATAAAGAACATAGGTTAAACACGTGTCAAAAATAAGCCACAAAATAACTTAAATACAGCAATCTAACTTCATTTTAATGTAACTTATTATAGTAAATCGATGTTGTCCTCTAAACTTTTACTACACCTTAAGATTGTAATAATTTTGTTATTAACTTATTAGTAGTTTTTGAGGCATTTTTAAGGGTCCCGTACCTCAAAAGGAAAAAGACGGAACCCTTATAGGATCACTTTGCTGTCTGTCTGTCTGTCAAAACCCTTATCGCGGGAACGCGTGGAGGTATCGAGTTGAAATTAATATAGTATACTCAAGTTTGCAACCCCTTGCAGCTGTCAAATTTCTAAATCAACGCAATCAAGAGATACAGCAGTTAATGAAGAATATTTTACAAGGGCAGGGTTTTATTCTGCCTTGGTATCAAGATCTACAGGGCACTTCCCGTTGACAGGAAATTTGGAAAGAAACAATGTTTTATTAGCACAAGTAAAAGAAAAATCCGTAAATCCTAAATTAGTACACACGTTTAAAAAAAAAGATCATTAACTTATTTATAGTTGGTAAACTGACCTTGATTTATGTCGATGTATGGGGACTACAATTTTTCAACACCAAAGTAAATTGTGTCCTTCAATTCTGTTTATCTTATCGTTAGAGCAATGTTCGGTACCCTCATTGATTCGATGTAGATAGTTAAAACATGTCTATTAGGTTTTTCTGTGCAGCATATAGCATATAAAATTGCTAATAAAACTCTTTATAGAAGCAATCAGTGTTTGATTGATAGATATAAAAGTGTATTAATATCTTTCTTATAGAGTATAAAAAACTTAACTATTGTCATAGCAATGTAATAAACCTTTAATAAGACAGATTTTAATGAATGAAAAGTTCACTGCGGTCGTCATCACAAAAATTTAAGGTAAAGTATTTTTAACTCAAATATTTTTGTCACCATACAATCTGCAAAATAGTACATTTTGATACAAGTAGGCGAAGTTCGTCATTGCAGCCGAGGTGGGATTTTTATGCGCCATGTTCCATTATTATAGGTGAGAGAGGTGAGAGTTGCACAGTTTACCGAACGATTACGAATATGGAAAGGAAATGGACTGCGTGTGAGAAACACTTCTGTGAGCCTAAAGCCAGTTGCAGATCAAGAGCAAACCAAGTTAGTTTAAGCTTAGCTCGCATAAGTAGGTGAGGTCGTTTTTCATACCTACTTGTATGCAGACCGCGAACTCTGTAACAAGTACCTATGTAAAAAATATTTCTTATCTCAGCTATGCGAACTAAGCTAAATTAACTTAGATTACCTCTTAGCCCAGTAGAAAACAGCATTAAAATCGCGAAGCTTTATGTAGTTCAGTATTTTTTTAAGTTGTTTGGGCCAGTAAGGATAGTGTTAATCCAAATTTGCAACTTTGAAAAATGTGTGCTCGCTGCGCACCACTTGGGTAATTTTTTACGTTTTTATAGATTAATAAATGTGCAACAATTTAAGCTGCGGTTTAGTGAGCCTGCAAATGTAAGAAGGGATGCAGGGGAAGGATTCACACTACCTTAACTGATCCATACAACAAATCAATAAATCAGAACTGCATCATGTTATGCGAGTTGAGCCTTTTTACCGACTTCGAATAAAGGAGGTAATCAATTCGATAAGTATGTATGTAATATTGTTGTAACTGCACAATATTCACATATGTTACTCTATGTGGGCCTGAACACATGTATGTATGTTTGTCCACGCATTTCTCTGAAACTACTTATTGGATCGTGATCATTATTTTTGTGTTGGATTGAATATCTTTCAACTTAGGGTATAGTGCAAGGTTTATCAAAATCGGTCCAGCAGTTTTCAAGATATGGAGCATACAACCGAACTCCATAGCGACAAACGGTACTGCTTCTTCCCGATTTTAATATTTTGTTGCAACACCATGTCAGTTAGCTGTAATCGATTGACAGCTGACACTTGACAAGAGTCGAAAGAGAAAATTTGTTGTGAGCACACGGAGAATTCGGGTTCTTGTCGAAACATATCGAATCGAGATGTGTATAGCCCATTTGTAATTGCTAATTGCGCCCGCCGTTCGCAATCGGTTTGTGGAGCGCCCGCGAAGCCGGTTTTGAATATATTTGATGCACAACGAAGTGCTTTTGCGGGAAACGTGTTCTGTCTGGTGGATGCCGGAGCCTTCGGTCCAGACAGCCGTCAGTCTATCCCTTATTGTCCTAATATTATATATATTCTCCTATCCCCAATTTCCCGGCAAGGGACGATATTGATCGACCCCCAGGAGCCTACCGCAGGAATCCCAGGTAAGTGGATATAAACTAAGTAGTGGTAAGTGCTAAGTGGTGGTGGTGGTGGTAGTGGTAAGTAGGAACCAGTATATCTCTCAATAAGGAGCGAACCCCCTAGCTTTCCACTGCTGCGTTACGGCAGTTTCGTGGGGTACAGGTTCAGACAGGGTCCAGGAGTCCCAACGCCGCTATGAGCCCCGGTGTTTAGCTCCTGGCTTGGGACCCGAAGACCTGTATTTAACATTTGGTAGCAAGAGCGTGGTTTGCATTCCACGATCATAGTATACGCTAGGACACTCGTTCACAGTGAACGCTGTATTGTTTGTCGATTTGCTTTGATGGTTGAGAATACTGGGTTAGAAAGTGGTACATTTTGAGTCACTCAGAGTTGTTGTCTTGTTAGGGGCAAACAACCCCACAGTTACATTCCAATATGTTAAAATAAGGTGTACAACTCACAACTAAATATTGTCACTCCGGGATAGAAGGTTACAGTTTTGTATTGCAAATATAATTTGTTTATTTGTTGTATACAATATAGGTTTGGTGCAGACTAAATAGTCTTCCCTAATTGTATTTAGTTGAATCATAGTTATTGTTGGACCTTGAACCTACTATCTTGGTTTGGTAAGTTTGTTTACATTATAAACATACTCAGTGCCCGCTACAGAAGTTATTGTTGTAAAGTGTGTTGTTGCCAATTGTATAAGAAAATTGGTTAGTTTGTTTGATACTGACAGTAATATTCTAATTGATTGAAGTTAAAGTCATTGTTTTTAACTATTAAAGTAAATTGAATATTGAATTCTAATTGTAAAATCAACCTACCCACTTGTGTGTTGATAATTTATTTTCTTGAGGTACCCACTTTGTTTTGATAATTTATAAATTGATATTTGGGGTTCCATAATAAGTTTGTACTGGAAAATAATTAAGTAAATGTAACAGGGTTCAGTACTATTTGTTGAATTAACTTTTTGTTTCTCTTACAGACTTTATGATTTGATATTTAACTTTGTAAGAGAATTACTGTCAAACTGTTGTTTTGGTTACACACATACATTATTAATTTAAGTTGTTGAACGTTTTGTGTATTAATTAATATTTAATCACCGTTGCTTACAGTTTGAAAGTATGACCGCCAATACATTTGCTTGTCAGATTAGATCGGAATTGAGATGGGTGACCTTGGCGGCCTCTTTAATAAGTAGATCTGATAGATCAGGGGCTTTGTTGGTCCATTGTGATGAACTCCCATCGCGTCAAGCCAGGGTAGATGAATATCATGCGGAATGTTTGGCACTATTGTCCACCGAGGACACTGAGTTAGCCGCTGCGGTTGAGGCAGACGTCACACAATTCTACAGTTTCTCGGATAATATTATTGAGGCAGCTGGTAAATTGAGGGGTTCTGCACAGGATGTTTTGAAGGTGGAGACGAGGTCTCCCACCCATCCTGCTTTGTTGGGACGGTTGCCTACACTAGACTTGCCACACTTTAGTGGAGATTTGGGTTGTTGGACTGCCTACTTCTACCTCTGTTCAACAGTTTGGTAGATGCTAGCACAGACTTGTCGCCTAGTCAAAAGCAGGCCTACTTGTTCTCCACGTTAAGAGGAGAGGCCCTAGGTTTAGTCAGCCACCTAACTGTTACGGATCAGAGTTATCATACTGCCCGGGAACTGTTGATAGTGTCTCGCAGATTTTGTCGTTGCCTCGCATCCATCGGGTAGTCACCCTACGAGTGGATTTGGTCAACCCACTGACGGTGGCCTTGAACGCCTTGAAGCGATTGGGCCTACCCATTGACCAATGGTCTTTTATGTTACTTCACCTTGTCCTGTCAAGGTTGCCTTCCGACTTGAAGGTTCGGTTCGAGCAGAGGTATGGTGGGGATAATGCCACATACCACCCCCCTTTCGATGATTTGTTGAAGTTACTGGATGAGGAATGTCGCCTCTTGGACCAATCTGGGTTTGAAGGTCCCTCGCGGGCCCCAGAGCGGTCCTCTCCGGACCCGCGTCGTGTTGGTGCGCGTCTTCCCCATCGTGGGAAGGGTGAGTCACGACGCCCTCCTCATCAATATGTGGCGACCCTGGCTCGCAGTATGCACTGCATATACTGCAACACGGATGGCCACATGGTCACTTCCTGTCCGAAGTTCCTGGGAAGGAACACAAAGGACCGACGGGGAATCGCCAACAGCCGCAAGTGGTGCTACAACTGTCTGGGACAGCACTTGCAGCGGGATTGCCAGAGGTCAGATCCTTGCCCGCACTGTCAAGGTAAGCACCACCGCGTGTTGTGTTCAAACCAAAATGGTGTTGGCAGGCCTGATGATGCCCGACGCTCCCCCATAGGCTAGGGTCCGCATCCCCACCAACCCCACCAAACCCACGTGGATCCTCGACGGGGCTCACCTCGCACAGGCGGGGGCACCCCTCCACCCCCTCCTCAACGGGAGAAGAGGTATTTGGGAATGGAGAGGCAGGCAACGCCGCGGCCATTCTCACCACCGCTACATAAGCGACCGCGATTGGAACGCCGCCCGCCCCAGTTTGGACGTGCCCGTGGTTACCAGAACTCGGTGACTGGGCGAGTCGGAAGACACCCCGGCACTCCGGTGGACCACTACCTACACTCCAATTTCTCTCTCGATTCCGGTCATTTCCCATCCCTGTGGCGTATGGCCTACGTACGTCCACTTCCTAAAATTTCAAATCCCTCCCTACCTAGTCATTTTCGTCCAATCTCCATTCTCCCGTTCCTATCCAAAGTGCTCGAAGCTTGCGTTCACAAGCAGTTTTCGGAATTTATTCACCGAAACAATCTTATAAGTTCATTCCAGTCTGGATTCAGACCTGGCCACAGTACTGCCACCGCACTCCTTAAAGTGACTGGTGACGTTAGAGAAGCAATGGAGGATACTAAGGTCACTGTGTTAGTATTAATTGATTTCTCCAATGCCTTTAACGCTGTCAGTCACGATATACTCCTATCTATCCTCTCCCATCTTATGGTTTCTTCCGAAGCGCTGGAATGGTTCTCCTCTTATCTTCGGGGACGTCAGCAGTCGGTTCGTGTCGATGAGACTTCGTCGAATTGGCGTGACCTGGATGCTGGTGTTCCACAGGGCGGTATTCTATCTCCATTATTATTCTCCATTTTCATTAATTTTATAACTCACTGTCTTCGGTGTTCGTATCATCTTTATGCCGATGATCTTCAACTATATACATCGGCGCGGATCGAAGATTTATCGGACGCCATAGAAGATGTAAACCGGGACTTGAATGCTATCAGGGATTGGTCTGACAGATTTGGGGTGTCCGTAAACCCCACAAAATGTCAGGCCATTATTATTGGAAGCCCGCGCATGATGCGTAGAATGGCGGTTGGCTCTATTCCCCCGATTATTTTCAATGGTTCCGTCATTCCCATTAGCCCTAGTGTGAAAGATCTCGGTTTGCATCTTGACTCGACACTTAGCTGGCAAAGTCAGGTGTCCAGTGTCAGTCAGAGAGCCAACGGTACTTTGCGATCCTTGTATCGTTTGAGGAGGTTTCTGCCAGCCAAAACGAAAATTATGCTTGTGCAGACTTTAATTTTCCCACTTCTTGACTATGGTGACGTGTGCTGCTTTGACATGAACGCGGTCTTACTGGATAAGCTAGATAGGGTCTTGAACAACTGTATTAGATTCATATTTAACCTCAGTAAGTATGACCATGTGTCATACTACAGGTCTGAGATAATGAGAAATGGTTGCCGATTCGCCAGAGAAGAAGGTTACGCGCTTTGACCACGCTTTTCACCCTGCTCAATTCTCCCACCCCTCCTTCCTATCTTATGTCTAAATTCCAATATCTATGTTCTTCACATGCTCGGGATCTGCGTTCTTCCAATAATCTCCTCTTGCTTTGTCCTTCTCATACTAGTGATTTTGTTCACTCTTCCTTCAATATTCAGTCCATTCTTCTCTGGAACGAGCTTCCTCTCGAGATCAGGACGGCTACAAGTCGATTTGCATTCAAGCGGAAATTGCGGTTTTATTTTCAGCACAACTAAGAAGAGTCATCTCACTTTCTTCTTCTCTGTTACTTCAAAAATATATATTTAATATAAGTATATATTATATTCAATATATATGTACGTGTATTTTACCTATTTTAGTATTTTAATAACAACTTTTTTCTTTTTAAGTTCTTTAAATAATGCACCTGCCTTGTTATCTCTTCACCACCCTTGGTTGACTGGTAGAGAATGCCTAAGGCATTAAGTCCGCCTTTGTACCTTTTTGTGCATGAAGTCTAAATAAATAAATAAATAAACTGGCCCGCGTCCGATCTTCCGGACGACTACCAACCCCAAGGCGGTTATCAACAAACGGTGGTCGCCTCCCTTCTCCTCCACTACAGCCGCCCAGCCAGAGACAGTCCTTCTGCTAACTGTCTCTGTGAGGATCTGGGGCCCGAAAGGTAACTCTTTGTTAGTTCGTACCCTTTTGGATTCGGGTGTTCAAGGCTGTCTTGTATCCTATTGTTTAGTGGAGAGATTGGGTCCCCCACGTGGCATATATGGCATAGGTGGTATTGAAGCGGGTGGTTAACTGGGAGAAGTTGAAATATGTGTTTCGCCGGTTCATTGTGGGCCAAGGCCGTTGTTAACCGACTTCAAAAAAAGGAGGAGGTTCTCAATTCGACTGTATTTTTTTTTTTTTTTATGTATGTTACCTCAGAACTTGTTACTGGGTGAACCGATTTTGATGATTCTTTTTTTATTTGAAAGCTGGTGTTTGTCATGTGGTCCCATTTAATTTTCATCAAGATCTGATAAAGCACTTCGGAGATACACATCAGAACTCTTCAATAAATGACGGCAAATCACTCGGAATAGCTGCAATCGCATTTATGTTTATTGTTTACACCATTTCATAACATAACATCACACTAGTACGCTCTAAAGGGGTACGCAGGTGTAAACAGTTCACCTTGGTATACCCTTATTCGACCGAATTTGTTTAAGTTTCATGTTATTGGGTAAATCTATTCTGGTTTCACTATGGGCATTATTGGTACCTAGCCTATATAAATTGTGTAGCACAACTAAAAAGTGAAAAATAAAAAAACTTTTTACAAAAAATACAACCGACTTCCAAATATAAAAACCAAAAAAGTGAAAATAACTTCAATTTCGGAAGTCGGTGTCAAAAAACGAAGAAAATAAAACAAGAACACCGACTTCCGAAATTGAAGTTATTTTCACTTTTTTGGTTTTTATATTTGGAAGTCGGTTGTATTTTTTGTAAAAAGTTTTTTTATTTTGAATGATATCATGGGCAGACACCCGCAGGTAACCATTAGCCCTGCCGTGGTGAAATTAACGTCAGACCTAACTCCTGCCGACCCGAAGTGGTTTGTACCCGGACCCGTAGACGTGCTTTTAGGTGCGGATGTTTTGGGTTTGATTTGAACCAAGCGGGTTCTGCAGACGAATGGGTTAGTAGCTATACCGACAGTTTTTGGCTTTAGCTTCATGGGTCCCGTGTTGAAGGGCTCCGCCCCGCAGATTGAGGACCAAGAATTGAATGTGGGGATCTCTCTTTCCGACGCCGTTCAGCGCTTCTGGGAAGTCGAAGAGCTTCCACTTGCTCCAAGAGTCGATCCAGCTGAACAAGAGTGCGAATTGAATTACCAGAACAATACTGGTCGCCTCGCTGATGGTCGTTTTGTCAGTCGTTTGCCGTTTCAGGCTGCGCGTCCTCCTCTTGGTCATTCCTATGCCTTAGCGGAAAAAAGGTTATTGTCCATGGAGCGTCGAATTCGTTGGGATTCGGATTTTTGTAAGAAATATGTGGACTTCATGCGGGTGTATGAAGATTTGGGACACATGTCTCCTTCTTATCTTGATTGCCGTTCAATTGAGCATTACTTTTTGCCGCACCATGCGGTTTTGAAAACTCCGGGTGGTAAAATCCGCGTGGTATTCGATGGCTCGGCCCCTACGTCAAAAGGAGTTTCTTTGAACCAGTGTGTGCGGGAATTTAAGGGATTTGCCGAATGAAAACTTCAGGAATACTCAGTGCAAGAAAAATGACTATAATAGGTGTTGACTACACGGGTTAAGTACAGCAAGTGAAAAATATGAACAAAAGAATACATTTGCGCATCGCAATTAGAGGTAATTGCTCATTAAGTGAGTTGCTGCCATGCTGTGATGATCAGGCGCTCCAACATGCCCCCGGGCGTTGAAAGCAACGGTTTCAACCAGATTCCGAAGACACGGGCAATGGGCAGATTCTGTTGAAGGCTCGTCGAACGACACCAGTGGACGTCTGAATGTCTGCGACACGAGCAATGCCATCCGTTCCTGGGTGAACAGCCACAATTCGTCCAAGTCTCCACTTCAGAGGCGGCAGACCATCCTCCTTAATCACGACCAAGGAGTTTAGTTTTAGACCATCCTTGCAGGAACGCCATTTGGACCGCACTTGTAATTCTGCAACATACTCCTTACTCCATCTGCTCCAGAAGTGTTGGCGGAGTTGTTCAATTCTTTGGAATCGAGACAGATGGTTGACAGAGTTGTCCTGGTAGTCAGGTTGCGGCAACGAAGTTAAAGGCCGTCCAACAAGAAAATGTCCTGGCGTAAGCGGTGTATAATCTGCTGGATCTGAAGACAACGGTGTAAGTGGACGAGAGTTCAAGATGGCTTCAATTTTAGTTAATGCGGTGTAAAGCTCCTCGAAAGTCAAATTACAATTGCCCAACACTCTTTGAAGGTGGTATTTTGTTGACTTGACACCCGCCTCCCAGAGTCCGCCGAAATGCGGTGTATAAGCGGGTATAAAGTGGAACCTGATTCCATCGTTCGCTGCACTTTCACCCAAGGACGAACTATTTAATTTTAAAAATTTAGAAAGGTCGTTGTACGCACCGACAAATGAGGTACCGTTATCCGAAAAAATATCAACGGGTTTACCTCTCCTAGAAATAAATCGATACAAAGCTAGTAAGTAACTATTGCTAGTTAAATCGCCAACAAGCTCCAAATGAATGGCCTTGGTTGTGAAACAAATAAAAATTGCGACATATACCTTTATTAGCCTACATCCACGACCTTGACGACTAGCACACATAATAGGGCCGGCATAATCTACGCCCGTGCTCTCAAAGGGATAACCTGGACGAAGGCGTTCTTTTGGTAAGTTACCCATTAACGGAGGTACGACCTTACCCTTCATACGATGACACAGAACACACTTATGATAACAGGCCTTCGCCAAGTTGCGACCTCCTATTGGCCAGTAAGATTCCCTAATGGAAGCTAGCAGTAATTGCGGGCCAGCGTGCATCAGCCTTCGGTGCTCGAAATAAAATAATAATTTTGTAAACTCATGAGTGGACTGTAATAAAATAGGGTGCTTTTTACTGTAAACAAAATTAGAATTATCGAGACGTCCTCCTACTCGCATTATATTTTTATCGTCCAAAAAGTATTGAACTTTAGAAGGGCGCTCCCTTTAGGTAAGCTCCTTTTATTTAAAAGTAAGTCGTACTCGGGAAACGATTGAGATTGACTTTGAATAATGACTACGTTTAATGCATCTTGTAAATCATCATGTGACAAATAGTTAGTCTTTGGATAATGTCTTCTACATGCCTTAATAAATCGCAATAGGTAAGCAACAGAACGTATAATCCGTGAGTAATTAGAATAACGACTAAAATCAATTAAACCCTCACTTTTTAAATAATTAATAACAGCATTTAACACTACATTAGGTCGAGTCTCCGGTAACGTTTCAAATACTGGAGATTTAATTTGAGAAGGCCACTCAGACTGGTCTAGTCCTAAGAATGTTGGTCCATACCACCACAGATCTGAACCCTGCAGAACACTGATTTCCACACCACGAGAAATTAGGTCTGCTGGGTTTTGATCGGTTGGGACGTGCCGCCATGTACAGTTACCCGCCTTATCCAAAACTTCAGCAACGCGGTTGCGTACAAACGGCTGAAGTTTGGTAGGCATCATCTGTAACCATCCCAACACGATGGTCGAATCAGTCCAACAATAGACCCGACTGATCTTCACTCGGAGTGAGCTCATCACCTTCTCACAGAGACGGGAACCGATTACCGCACCACACAACTCCAGTCGCGGGATTGTTGTAGGCTTTATGGGAGCCACTCGACTTTTGGCCATCAATAAACGAACCAAATGCTCACCCTTATCATTAACACTACGAATGTAGGCGCAAGCACCGTATGCGGACTCAGACGCATCTGTGAAAATGTGGAGTTCTAGCTCCGTATATGAGTCGCAGACTACAATTCGTGGAATACGGAAATGATTTAAAAGAGGCAAAGACTTTATTATAGTATCCCAATGTTTACTAATCCCAATAGGTAATAGTTGATCCCATGATAATTTGTCTAACCACATTTTCTGTAACAATAACTTCATGGTAATAATAATAGGGCCCAACAGACCCAAAGGGTCGAAAATTCTCGCAATCACGGATAGCAAATCACGCTTAGTATGGCCGGTCGAGGACTTAGTAAGACTTATGGGAAACCCTAACTTATCATCACTGACATACCATCCGAGACCAAGCAATTTGTCAGGCTCATTAGATCCAATGTTCAAGTCCAATGACGCAGGCGACTTGCCTGACGCAGGAACAGAATCCGACACTAGTTGAGAGTCATTTGACTTCCACTTTCTCAATGGCATGCATGCCGACGCAAGCTCCTTGGTAACTTCAGTGCGAATAAATTTAACTTCATCTAAATCATTCGCCCCTGTCAGTAAATCGTCGACGTAGAAGTCGTGTCTGATGATCTCCGATATTTTAGGGTTTTTACAATCGAGTCCTAGTTGTTTAATGCATCGTGTTGCAAGGAACGGTGCACTAGCCGTACCGTACGTGACGGTGTTTAATTCATAAACATTACTAGGCTCACAATCATTGTCACGCCAAACAATCCGTTGCAAATACCTATCTGACGGGTGGACTACTATTTGTCTATACATCTTCTCCACATCCGCAGATAAGACATACTTGTGGAATCTGAACCGAAGGATTATAGACAATAGATCGTCTTGTACAGTTGGCCCGACCATCTGAAGGTCATTTAAGGACACTCCCGTCGTAGTAGGACAACTTGCGTTAAAGACAACACGAAGTTTGGTCGTGCTACTCGACTCACGTAATATTCCGTGATGCGGAATAAAATAACCAATACACAAATTGGGGTTATTAATTTTTGTCATATGACCGAGTGACTCGTATTCTAACAAAAACTCATGATACATTTTGTTAAAGTCTGGCTTAACCTTTAATCTACGCTCTAAAGAATGTAAACAATGTGCAGCTTTCATAAAAGAATTGCCCAGAACTAAAGGATCTTTCTTAAGGGGTATGCGAACACAAAAACGACCATCAGACAATCGCGTCGTTTTTTTAACGAAATTATCCTCACATGACTTTTCTTCGGGCATGTAAGAATTGGAATATTTCGCATTCACCTCCTCTAATTGCCAAAACTTTGTCAATTCTGTTCTAAGCCTTTCCCAGTCACTGTCGCCATCGGAAATAGTTTTAGAAAAATTACAATTTACATCATTCGACAGGAGTGAAATACAATTTTGAGTAATTGGACCGGAAACTATCCATCCTAAACGGGTTTTACATAATACTGGTTTTCCGGTACCTAACTTTAGACGTTGCGATCCTAACAACTCCCAATAAAGGTCAGCACCTATTAATATGTCAATATTAGCAGGCTTATAAAAAGTAGGATCAGCTAAAATAATATTCGAAGGTATGTCGAAATTAGAAATGTTAATTTCACGGCACGGTACGTTACTCGTAATATATGGCAGAACAAAACAATGAAGTTCGAACGTAAAACTATCATCCAATGACGTCATCTTAACACGACATGTTTTGCCTACGCGCGAAGTGACATTGTTAATGCCAATAATGGATTTATTTATTTGTCTAGTTGTTAAACTGAGTTGTTTACATAATCTGTCCGTTATGAATGACGAGGTGCTACCGCTATCCAGAACCGCGCGAACGAGATGCACATAGCCATTGTGGTCCCGCAGTTTGATCAGGGCGGTCGACAACAACACATCTCGCTGCTTATGATCACGGGGAGATGCAATGTTTGTTGACAAAGCTACGTTATTTGTATCAGTGGTAGTAGACGGTAAGACAGATGCAGAGAAGTTGTTATTTGAATTATCACGAAGTGTATTCGCAATAGTGATTTTAGAATCTATGTGAATTAGTGTATTATGCCTACGTTTGCATAGTTTGCAACCTGGTTTTTTACATTTGTTAGCATAGTGACCTGAGCGAAAACAGTTGAAACAAACTTTATAACTGGGTAGTAATTTGAGACGATCGTCATTGCTTAATGCGAGAAACTGTGGACAATTATTTAAAGTGTGATCATTGTTATTACATTTAGGGCACACTTTAGGGTCTAATTCAGTGCTAGAACTATTAAGGGATTGGGCTGCTACCATAGACTTGACCTTAGGGCTTGATTTACCTGGCGTTTGGCAATGATTATGGCGAACTAGTTCTAAGGTCTCGATTAGATCGGCTCGATTACGTAGGAATTGCATAAATGCGTCGAACTTACTCGTGCTATCTTTGTCCTTCCTACCTTTGTACTCCTCCCACTCACGATAAGTCCTTTGATCAAGCTTACGTGTTATAATATAAATCAATAGTGTGTCCCAATATTTAACAGGCTCCCCTAATGACTCTAAAGCTCGCAAATCTTTATTTAGGTTATCGATTAAACTCTTTATAGCAACAGAAGATTCCCTTGAGATAGACTCGACATTAAACAATGCTGATACATGATTATGAACCAATAATCCTTTGTTGTCAAATCGATCACATAACAACTTCCATGCCACAGAGTAATTGCTCGAAGAAAACTCGATAGATTTAATTACTACTGCAGCAGTTCCCTCAAGAGATGCTCTCAAGTAATGGAACTTATTAATTTCGTCAATGTCATCGTTACAATTAATTAGGCTAGTAAAGGTATCGCGAAACTCCAGCCAATTAGAATATAAACCGCTAAACTTTGGTAACTGGATTGTTGGCAATTTAACTGGCTTGTGCACGCTAGCATGTGTGCTTTTACAGCTTTCCATCGATTTACTATCCTTATTAAAATCACTCAGAATATTCTGGGCTCTAGACAAGGATTTATAATAAAGAGACTCAAATTCAGAACGCTCAGAATATTGTAATTTGAGATCATCTACAATGCATTCCAGACGTAACTGTACCTCATCATACTGCTCGTACAACGACTCGATCTTGCCCATGCGCAATTGCAATTCTGAAACATCACAGTTTGATAACTCTTTGTCCTTGAGTGAGTCCAGAAAGTGGACAAACGCAGTCAAACGACCCTTGAAGCTGCCTCGCTTTTTGATTAAATCCCTTTCCTCGGACATGCTGGGAGATGAGTGTTGTCAACCTGAAATTGATACAGGAATACAATTGTAAAAGACGAATAATATGACCTTAATACACGCATAAAATTACACCTAAGTGCAATAGCAAAACAACATAAACCTAATGATGTAACTACCCAACGGTATAAATAAACTATACATACAATCCAGATCCAAACTTATTATTTGCAAACACTAATCGTTGTTGAATACATAAATGATTCTAAATAAGTAATAATAACTTTACTATGTTTTAACAATGACTTGCAATAATATCAAGCACTCACAACTTATAATATGTATTATGTTAAGATACCTGCTAATAATATAATGAACAACTACTGTTTTGTAGATAGTTAAGTGAATTAGTTACAGCTTTATAACTTAAGTTTAATTGATGTAGCATACAAGCTAACTATACTATAATCAGTATGATATTAAACTTAATTTTGCTGATGAATATAATACTAATTACACTGCAACAAGTACCTAATGATTTTCATATAACACAATACAATCGGTAGTACAATAAATAAAACTGACCTTTTATGAATATTTACTTTCACTTATACTACCTGAGTGTTGGGTGACGATATTAGACTTAATTTTATGTAACTTTAACGCCGTACACCGCTAATAGTTTGCTCGAGATCACTCCAATCCACCGGCAATTAACCTCCACGGCACGTGGATAATAAAATCCTTAATTCCTTGATTATGATCGCTGATCTTCTTGATATAAAACGTTATCCAGCTCGTTACGGACCATGTGCGGGAATTTAAGGGATTTGCCGAATGAAAACTTCAGGAATACTCAGTGCAAGAAAAATGACTATAATAGGTGTTGACTACACGGGTTAAGTACAGCAAATGAAAAATATGAACAAAAGAATACATTTGCGCATCGCAATTAGAGGTAATTGCTCATTAAGTGAGTTGCTGCCATGCTGTGATGATCAGGCGCTCCAACACAGTGCTTGCACTCGGGTCCCAAATTACATAGGGACATTTCGGATATCCTCACCAATTGCCGCCGTCACCAGATTGTTTTTGTGGCTGACATCCGTATGATGTTCAGACAATCTCTTGTTCATCCGGACGACCGGCGCTATCAAATGATCCTTTGGCGTGAGCGACCTTGTGATCCGATTTGTGTGTATGAGTTGAATACTACAACGTATGGACTCAGGTCTAGTCCCTATATTGCCATCCGCACTTTATTGGAGTTGGCCAGCCATGAACAGTTGAAGTATCCACGTGCAGCCGCCATTTTAAAAGACTCCGTATACGTTGATGATGTGTGCACCGGGGCCCAGTGGAAGAGGCCTTGGTTTTTCGTGATGAGTTGATTGGAATCCTGAAATCGGGAGGTTACGAATTGAGTAAATGGTTGTTGAATAGTCCTGAGTTGTTGAGTGATCTGCCAGTAGAACATCAGCAGGATCCTCTCCTTTTTGAGGATGTGAATAACCCTAATTTGATTGCCGTCCTTGGTATCCAGTACCAGCCCGTCCAGGATGTCTTCACCTATCAAGTGAAATTGGATACTCCTCAGACCTGGACAAAGCGCATGGTCTTGTCAACTGTTGCCCGGACATTTGTTCCCAATGGATGGATCACTCCTGTCATATTCTTGGCTAAGTGGTTTTTGCAGAAACTTTGGTTAGCCAATATTACTTGGCCTCTGCCGGAAGAGTTGATGAGGGAATGGTTTGCGATGTATCCTCACTTCCGGATGTAAACCGGATTTCCTTGCCCAGACTCCTTCTATCAGCTGGTAAGTGTCGAGTGAGTCTCCACGGATTTTGTGACGCGTCCGAACGTGGGTACGCGGCCGTGGTATTTTTACGGACTGTAAGTCCATCTGGTTCTGTAGAGGTCCACTTGGTGATGGCTAAGAGTAAGGTGGCGCCTATTAGATCACGGTTAACCATTCCTAAATTGGAATTGTCTGGAGCAGCTCTTCTTACTAGGCTCCTGCATCATGTTTACAGCACTCTGGGTCGCTCAGTTGATATCTCAGACGTTTTTGCTTGGACTGATAGTCCAAGCCAAAACGCAGCTCAGCTCATACTTTGGAGGTTTTTGTGGCTTTTAGAGTCTCACAGATTCAGAACTCGGAGACTAAACTGATCTGGAGACATGTCCCAGGAGAATTGAACCCCGCAGATTGCGCGTCCCGTGGTTGCGAGGCTCATGCCCTTGTTAACCATTCTCTTTGGTGGGGAACCAGACTAATCGTCGCATCGCGAGTCGTTCTGGCCCCAGAATAGGTTCTCCTCTCCAGAGGTTCTGCCAGGCTTGCGTATTGGAATTGTGGAAACGCAACCTGCATATAATTTGGATTATCTTTTGGACAGATACAGTTCTTTGTCGAAATTGTTAGGAGTTACCGCTTGGGTCCGGCGTTTCATACGTAACGGACGGAACCCTAATAACAAATTATTATCCTCAGTTTTGTCGCCTCATGAACGCCAAGAGGCCCTGATGTTCTTGGTTCGTGCTGTACATGCCGAGCACTTTGACCAGACTATTGAAGCCCTGAAAAAATGCTCAGCTTTGAAAGGCTCAATCGCTTGTATTAATCCATTCCTGGACCAATCTGGTTTGCTCCGAGTCGGAGGACGACTGCGGAATTCGAATTTGCCTTATGGTGCTCGACATCCTTTGTTGCTCCCTAAAGGAGGAGCGTTGGTGAAATTGTTGGTGTCCGATCGACACATTAATAACGCACACGCCGGTTGCAACGCCCTCGTAGCCATTTTGCAGCGTGAATTTTGGATTTTGTCAGCCAGACGCACTATTCGTGGCATCAGCTTTAAATGTATGCAGTGCTATAAGTTGAAGGCTGCTGCCACTCAACCCATAATGGGTGATTTGCCATCCGACCGAGTGACGGAGAGCAGACATTTGCTTCGGTCGGAACCGATTTCGCTGGTCCCTTCTTGGTGAAGACTTCTCAACTTCGGAACGCTAAAGCTGTCAAGGCCTACTTGTGTGTGTTCGTTTGTCTGGCCTCCAAGATGGAACTTGTAACTGCTCTCAGCACAGATGCGTTTGTTGCAGCGCTAGATAGATTAGTTCCCCGCCGAGGACTACCATCTTTGATCCGTTCCGATAACGGTACTAATTATAAGGGCGCTGATAGATATTTAAATTATATTTGTAATTATCTAAATAAGGATCTATTTATCCTTATTTAGATAATTACAAATATCAAATTTGAGATTTGCCATGGCGCAAATGGGAATTATTTGGCAATTTGACCCCCCAGTGTGCCCACATTGGAGTGGCATTTTTGAGGCCGTTGTAAAAGTGGCAAAAACGCATCTCCGCCGTGTTATTGGTGAAAACAATTTTGACCTTTGAGGAACTTGTTACGGTATTTTGTAAAATCGAGGCCGTCCTCAATTCACGACCTCTCTGTCCGATCTCCTCAGACCCAAATGACCTGGAAGTTTTGACCCCTGGTCATATTTTGATTGGTCAGCCCCTCAACGCCCTGCCGGAATACCCCTTCAGGGAAATTAAATCTTCTCAATTGACGCGTTTTGATTTACTCCAACAGATGTCCCAAAGTTTTTGGCATCGTTGGTCTTTGGAATATTTGCATATTTTGCAGCAGCGCGTTAAGTGGACTGACAAAACTGACCCTCCCAAAGTTGGAGACCTTGCACTTGCTAAAAAACCTAACTTGTTACCTTTGTATTGGCGTCGTGGACGCATTGTAGATTTGATTTATGGGTCTGACGGAGATCCCAGAGTTGCGGAGGTCATGGTCAGAGATTCAGTTTTGAAGCGAGCAGTGGCGAGTTTAGCACTTTTGCCCATTTATTAGCGGACATAACTCCTTATGTCCGAGACGGGGGTATGTTTCGTCCCGATTTTTAATATTTTGTTGCAACACCATGTCAGTTAGCTGTCAACGATTGACAACTGACACTTGACAAGAGTCGAAAGAGAAAATATGTTGTGAGCACACGGAGAATTCGGGTTCTTTTCAAAACATTTCGAATCGTTTCGCCCATTTGTAATTGCTAATTGCGCCCGCCGTTCGCAATCGGTTTGTGGGGCGCCCGCGAAGTCTGTTTTGAATATATTTCATGCACATCGAAGTGCTTTTGCGGGAAACGTGTTCTGTCTGGTGGATGCCGGAGCCTTCGGTCCAGGCAACCGTCAGTCTATCCCTTATTGTCCTAATATTATATATATTCTACTATCCCCAATCTCCCGGCACGGCACGATATTGATCGACCCCCAGGAGGCTACCGCAGGAATCCCAGGTAAGTGAATATAAACTAAGTGGTAGTAGTGGGAACCAGTATATCTCTCAATAAGGAGCGAACCCCTAGCTTTCCACTGCTGCGTTACGGCAGTTTCAGACAGGGTCCAGTAGTCCCAACGCCGCTATTGGCCTCGGTGTTTAGCTCCTGGCTTGGGAACCGAAGACCTGTATTTAACAGGCACGAATGTGTAAATTGAGTTATTATAGGTTTTTTGTCAATCCTTTAAGTGCCCATTTTTTGTGATGGTGTAATAAAACCGGAAAAAGAGAAATAAAATCATTTTCACAAAAAATAAACCGACTTTAAAAGCAAAACACTAAAAAGTGCAAAATAACTTTCATTTCGTAAGTCGGTGTCTTTGGTACCTCTTGTTTTTATAATTTTTCGACACCGGCTTCCGAGTTCCGTTTTTGGAGTTAGAAGTGTATGGAATAGTTATTTCGATCCTGAAACTGAACAGAAATACACTTAAACAATAGAACGTTAAAAAAGTTCAACATGAACTGTAGGCGTAAACAAGAGCCCCAGTGTTTCACCTTTACAGGAAATAAATAATTCATAAGACGAGTTCAAAAAAGTTCAGTCGAAAGTGACTTATGACATTTCGCCGCTGCGCACGGGATGCATCGATGCCAGTGTCATTTAGCATTGTAGATGAATCCCTTTCTCGCTGGTCGTAGAACTCGCTCGGTCCGGGAATAGCTAACATTTTTAAATGAAAGGTGAGATGCGTCACATTTACATGACATTAAAATGCTTTTACTATTTTTTCCTCGGTCTGAATAATAGAGTTTCCGATTGGAATTAAAAAAGTAGTCCGTTAAGATTTACTGCTAAGTGAAAATGAATAGTTTATCTATACCAATATTATAAAGAGGAAAAATTTTTTTGTTTGTTTGTACCGAATAGGCTTCAAAACTACTGAACCGATTTCAAAAATTCTTTCACCGTTGGGAAGCTACTCTATCCCCGGGTGACATAGGCTACTTTTTATCCCTGTATTCCCACGGGAACGGGAACTACGCGGGTGAAACCGCGAGGCGTCCTCTAGTAATATAATAATTATGTAAAACCCCTATGCAAACACGAGTTAAAGAACAAAAGCGTCGTGCAGAACATCCCGTTAATTAAAAATCAATACTCCACATTATTCCTCAGCACGTAGCGCCCAAATTACTTCGTCATTAGGTAACACTGCCACTTAATTATACTACTCAAATATTTTATGATAGACTTTTCAGCGATGTAATAAAGGAACATTAGTTATTTTATTTCACAAAACAACGGAGCGTATAGTCTGCTCTAAGTGTTCAAGAGTCCATACTCATACATACATATTTCAACGTATACAGTATTTTTGTTTTCAATACAAACGTTTTCTTCGTAGTAGTGGTTAAAGTTTTTGTTTTAGTTCGCAAACTCATTACCGAGCTGTCAGCTGTTTGAAGTAGTTGAACTCAGGTGTAATGACTGACAGGAGAAGGGAAGTTCGCGCCGTTGACGGCTGTAGCACAAAATTGGAGGTATACGGAAGGGCCACTCCCGCCATTATGAATATTAATACCTAAACTTGACAGATTCACAGGGTTGCTACTATATTGATTTCGAATAAAAAAAAACAGTAGGTAGTATAAGTTACAAACACAAATACATCGATTCGTCTTAACATACATCATATCATGCTTACATGCCTTAGAGGGTAGCCAGTATATCAATTAAAGATCACGACGATGATTGGTTGGTAATAAGACTTACCAATGGTGTAATAATGATCCCACCAAAAACAAAATGTGAAAAAGGCGCCAAGTTTGACGAAGAAGAGTTGATATCTTGTACTTAGTAGTTTCATAGCCTTTCCTATAAAGCTAAAATGTACAGTTTTTTCGTCTATGGACTTAAAATAATATTTAGTATTTGCTTTAAATACATGTGAAAATACTGGTATATTAGTGTTTATTCTGCCATTTTCCCCGAAACACGTCACAATAAAGAAGTAAATGTATATAATATAGGTTTGTTGGTTCAGTTGGCTGGTCAAACCTGCTTTGTTGAAAATTTATCAACTATTTTAAGTTGAAGGAAGGGTTGAAGGAAGGAAGGAAGAACAAAATAAAATAAAAACAGAAAAAAAAACAGAAGGCCTGTCACTCGTAAGGTCGCAGTGCAGCCAGCCAACTCCACTCCGCGACGCACTGCCTCTAGCGGACAGCCTCAGCCTTAGCCAGGCAGTTACGAGCTTCTACGACCGGCTTCGTCCGGGTGAAGTCAACTCGGGATAAATTGTTGTACGAAATTTCATGCAGATCCGTTCAGCCGTTCTGCCGTGATTGAGTAACAAACATACACACATCCATCCAAATTTCGCATTTATAATATTAGTAAGATTTTGAACTTCTTCCATAAAACTGAATGACGTGACAAAGGCCCGCGCTAGCACTCGTGAAAGCCCTGCCTAAGCTTTTCCAATAATGCCCAAGAATTCCTGTAAAATAGTAATGTCAATGTGTGTGTGCAAAATGTCGCTTTTTTCGTAGTGGTCTCTCTGTGGCGCATCGCGGTTTACTTACTTTGTGGCTGTAGCAACCTGCTACGGCGTAGCGCTACTACGCTACGAGACGGGAAGTCTTCAACTTAGCACAAATTTGAAGATGTGTCTTGGTAGATACTTGTTTGTGCTTAAAACGTATATTTTATGGAGGTATACCTACCTAATCACTTTGAACAAAACACTATAATTTAGCTTAATGCTTTGATTATAAAGAATATTATATATCCTGTCGAATACAAAGTATAATAGAAAGTAAATATAAAAACATGACGTTCATAGTTTAAGCTAACATCACATTTATTCGCTGTGTTTTCCTAGAAAGCTAAGAAAATAAGGATAAATCCGCGTACATAGAGCAAGGCAAGCCTCTCGCGATATAAGCAGCAAAATAAATGGCGTCGTTTATTACCATTTTCCTGGCAGGATAAGGGCTGCAGGAGGGTCGTGGAGTAAATTTCTGGAAAAGCATCATCGCGACACTATATAATGTGCACGATTTTATAATTATTATGAAACAATACTCGTTGCTCCGTAAGAATTTTGTGAATCTACCTCATTTTAGAGTTATTAAATTAAGAGCCGGGTTTTAATATAGTCAGATAACTTCTATCAGAGAAATAAGAATAGCTATTAATAATAAACCGAGACAACCAAAGTGGCAAATTAGATTAGAAAAGAAAATCAAAAGTTTAAGAGCAAACATAGGTAGACTGACACATTACATTAATGGCAGTAGAAGCCAAAAGTTAATAGCTGCAGTAGAACAAATAAAAATTAAATACCAACTACACGCGCAACACGAGAATTCCAATACACTGTTAGAACACTTTTTGGACACCTTGAAACAAAAGTTAAGCGCAGCATCTAGTAGACTTAAAATATATATTACTTGCACGAACCGCAAAGTTCAAAATACAAAATTTATTAACAACGAAAGAATATTTTATAGAAATCTTACATCTAATAATAAAGACACCACTAGTCAATCGCTAGAAACACCTCCTCCCGAATCATTACGAATTTTGGGCAAACATATGGGAAAACCCAGTATTTCACAATAACCACGCTAACTGGATCAATGACGCAGCACTAGAAATCCCTGAAATGGACTTTGAATTAATTCCAATAAACACATTTATAGACGTCATCAAACGCTCTCACAACTGGAAATCGCCAGGCACAGACAAAATTCACAACTACTGGTATAAGAAATTCACTAGCATACATCCATTCATATTTAATCACCTAAACACCTTCATTAAATCACCAAGTTTGCTCCCAACATATATAACACAGGGAGTCACATACATGCTACCTAAGGACATGAATGATACCACAAACCCAGCCAAATACCGACCAATCACTTGCTTACAAACGCTCTATAAAATCCTTACAGCCTGTGTAAGTGAAGTAATTTACGAACACTTAAATAAAAATGACATTCTTGCAGAGCAACAAAAGGGATGTCGTAAAAACAGCCAAGGATGTAAAGAACAGCTCACTATTGATGCGATTGCTATGAACAGCGCAGTTAAAAACAAACAAGATATTCACACTATGTTCATCGATTACCAAAAGGCATTTGATTCAGTCCCGCATAGCTGGCTGTTACATGTCCTATATATCTATAAAATCCACCCCATACTCAGATCATTCTTAGAATCCACCATGCAAAATTGGCAAACTGTTCTCAAAATAAATCAAGCCTCCATGGCTTTAGCAACTGAACCTATTCAAATAAAACGTGGAATCTTCCAAGGCGATGCCCTAAGTCCTTTATGGTTTTGCATGGCTCTCAATCCTCTCTCACACCTCTTAGATAAAGCTAACACAGGATTTACCTTGACAAGCGGTAACACCCATTTCACCTTAACACACCTTATGTATATGGATGACATAAAATTGTACGCAGCAGATAAAAACTCACTTTTTCATTTAGCAGATACAATACAAGAACTTTCAAACGATATAAGTATGCACTTCGGGGTAGATAAATGCAAAATTTTGTCAATAGTTAAAGGAAAAATTCAAAATAACAGTTACACACTCGAGTCAGGTAAAATTATTGAGCCTATGGATGAACAAACTACATACAAATATCTAGGTTTCAAACAATCCAGACAGATAGAACAAAAAATAACAAAACAAGAACTGATCAAAAAGTTTACACATCGTCTTAACCTAATCTTAAAAAGTAATCTAAACTCCAGAAACACAATTAAAGCATCTAAACTCCAGAAACACAATCAAACATCGTATAATTCCAAAAAACTCTTTTGGAATTATACGATGGTCAAAAACCGATATAAAAAATTTACAACGAACTATCAATACTCTCCTTACCAAACATAGGAAACATCACCCGAAATCATGCATACAGCGACTTACTCTACCACGCCAAGAAGGAGGAAGAGGATTGATTGACATACACAATTTACACAACAAACAAATACTTTCACTCAGATCTTACTTCCATAACAAATCTGAACATTCACCACTACATAAAAATGTAACAGAAGCAGATAAAAAACTTACACCACTCAACTTGCAAAATAAAAACATTCAAATTAATGAAAATATTACAAGCACACAGCAAAAAATTGCAGCATGGGCTGGAAAAGCTTTACACGGAAGACACCAAGCTACCCTGAGCCAGCCACACGTCGATAAATTAAAGTCGAACGAATGGCTCAAACGAGGTGAATTGTTTCCCGAAACTGAAGGTTTCATGCTTGCGATCCAGGATCAAATAATTGCAACACGAAATTACAGAAAGTACATAATGAAAGACTGTAATCAATCGACTGACACATGCAGACATTGCAACAGTGCCTCTGAGACCATACAATACATTTTTTTTTTTTTTTTATTTATTTATTTATTTTCACACCACAATAAACATTACAGACATTGTTACAATAAGGTACATGAAATAGTTCAGTTTACTGTGGTAGACTGGTGCCTAAGCTAGGCTTTAAGGGCCTGTGTTTCAGGTCACCAGGTCTCCACCCTCTAGCAGTTAGATACATCTCTTAAAATTTAGAAAAAATAAAATAAAAATAGAGTTAACAATTTGATTTACAGGTTGTATAATATTAATAGCTTTTAAAAGTCTGTAGCTCAAAATGGAGTGTTCAAAAAGAAAAAACAGGAAAAAAAAAAAAACCAGAACAATATTGTGGTTTGGTGTAGTGTTAGTATTGTTAGTAAACATTTTAGCGAGAGCGTGAGTAGGTAGATGTGTTTGGTGTGTGTATATATGTCTGAGAGTGAGTGTGTGGGTGAGGATTTATCAGATGGCATTCGGTATACATTAGGTCACGGTGGTAAGTAAGTTTTCGGTGTCATTATAGTTGAGTCCCAGTAGCCACATGGTAAGCTTTCTTTTGCATTGTTCCTTATTGAGTTTAAATATGGGTTGAATTGAATTGATTTTGTTGTACAAAAATCTTCCCAAAAAGCAAAAGAAGCGGTTAGAAAAAACAGTCGAAAGGGAAGAGTGAGTGCGACTTACGGGATTATATCGTCTCTTACCGTGTGTCATTGAGGGGTGAAAGGTGAGTAATGAATGTTGTTTTAGTAGAGTGTTCAGGATAAAAAGTTGTCGTACTGTAAGGGTTTTAGATTGCTTGTATAGAAGATCTGTAGGATAACGGTATGGAAGAAAATTAGAGACTTTTAAGATAACTCTCTGGGCTCTCTCGAGTTCAAGCATAGAAGTTTTGGGTGCACCACCCCAAATTGTTATGCAGTAACTTATCAATGACTGAACGAGGGCGAAATAAACTGATCTCTTTAGTTTGTCGTCCGCCACTGATCTCAGGGTTTTGAAAACATATATAAATTTACGTAGCCTAGAAATGAGTGAGTCTATATGTTGTTGAAATCTTAGGGTGTTGTCAACTGTTACCCCTAGATATTTCGTAGATTCTGCTTTAGACAGGTGCAAACAAGTGCAGGCAGCATCATTCGGTGTTGAGCACGAGTGAACTTTAATGGTGTCTGGCACTGTAGGTAAACTTGATTTTTTGAGAGCAAAGGTAACGTAATGAGTTTTACTCGCATTTAGTGTTAGTACGATACTACGCAGACATTCAGTGACAGTATTAAAGCCCAACTGAGCATACGAATATACATCGCGCCAGGAAGCCGCACTAAACAGGAGGGCAGTGTCATCAGCAAAACTTATAATTCTGCCCTTAGGAAGGGTGAGCATACCCAGGACGTTAACATAGATGAGGAAAAGGGTCGGGCCAAGCACGCTGCCCTGAGGCACGCCGTAGGTGACCTTCCGTTCATCACTAAGAAAATCATCTATCCTAACACACTGAGTACGGTCACTGAGATAGTCTTTAAAAAGCTGAAGTTGAATCCCTCTAATTCCCAGGTTCTCCATCTTTTCAGACAATATAGGTACAGAGACCGTGTCGAATGCCTTCGAAAGATCTAAGAATATTCCAAGGACTTTTTGCCCTTTGTCTAGATTTGTAACGACATAATTCGTCAATTCATGGATTGCATCCGAAGTTGACTTGCCGGTGCGAAAACCAAACTGAGATGTGGAAAAAAGATTATGCTTTTCCAGGTAATTGACAAGTCTAGTGTTCATGATTCTCTCAAGTACCTTCGACAAGGCGGGGAGCACCGCTATTGGCCTGTAATTATCAACACGATCTCTGTCCCCATTCTTAAAGATTGGGTGTATAATGGATTTTTTAAAGACTTTTGGGAATTTTCCCGTGGAGAGTGCAAGATTACAGATGTGTGTCAGAGGTGGAGTAATCAAGACCCGATGTCTTTTTAGGAGATCACTGGATATCCCATCCCACCCCACTGCGCTGTTATTGCGTAAAGTAATTAACAAATTGCCCACTTCATCCTCGTCGGTAGGTAAGAGTACCATGGAATGGGGAACTTTAGCGCTGTCATCAGTAAACGATGCTGATGGACAGCTCACAACTTTCTCAGCAAGACGCTCACCAACCGCAGCAAAGAAGTCATTAACACTGTTAACCGAGAGCTTTGGGGTGTCTGACAACTTTAGGAGAGGTTTGGAGGTTTCCTTGTGAGTAACCCTATTTGTTAATGTATTTATTGCTGACCAGAGTTTCCTAGAATTATTACCAGCTGTTGTCAGCATGCTTTTTTCATATTCCCTTTTTAACTTTCCCAGCAGTTTGTTACAGAAGTTTCTGTACCTAGTGAAAGTTATCTTTAGGATTTCATTATATGGTGTCGTTTTACTTTTTTTATGAAGGTTGTCTCTGTGTCGAATGCAGCGAAGAAGACCTGGGGTTATCCATGGCTTTACAATTGTTTTGCGGTTGGGTACTTTGACAGACTTGGAGTTAGATTCAATCACTTTTTTTATTGAGTTGACCATGGTTTCAGCCGCCTCGTCGGGATCTTGTGTGTTGTAAACATGACTGAAGTCAACTAGCTTTAGGTCTGCATCAAGCTGTTCATGATTAATGCGTATCACTGTTTTTTTTTGAGATTGTTTAAAAGTCTTTTTAGCAAGAAATAGCATTACTGTGTCATGGTCAGTTAATGCAGAGTGTGCAACTAGTGTTGAGGCGGGGTAATGTGTTTTTAGAATGAAGTGATCGAGACATGAGTTGAGTCGTGTGGGAAGAGTATGTGAAGGCAATAGGCCATGTGATGCTAGTAAGTTGAGATAGTTATTCTTGCTTGGATCACGGCATTGGTCATTGATATTTATGTTAATATCACCGGTGATTATGATGTTATTATAGTGTGCGATACTAGTTAAAGTCGTGTTTAAGGAATTGAGAAAGTTGGTAATGTCTTTGTAGCTTGGAGGGCGGTAGATTGCTAGTACTACAGTATTGTGATCTATTTTTAACAGGAGACAATTTGCATCTAATAATGAGGGTTCTTGTAGAGTAACGTTAAGGTGTGTATGTACATAGACTACTACTCCCTCATTCTGTGTTTTATTGTTCTTGGATGAGAAAGAGTTGTAGCCTGTCAAGTCAGGGATAGTGTGGGTGTTTGGTAGCCAACATTCAGTTAGGGTTATTATGTCCCAAGCTATTTTAGTCCTAGCTAGAATCGTGTGTAGACCTGATATATTTTTTGAGATACTTCTAATATATTGATTAAGAATTTAAAGTGAGTCAGCGGGTATAATATTGGATGGAATACAATTGTCAAGATCACATGTGGTTGAATCCGACACAGAGACGGAATCTATATTAGAGCAGTTATTTTGTATATTATCGAATGGTAAATAATGATTTATTCATGATTACATTTAAAAATATTAGTGTTGCGGATAGACTGTTATATATTGCTTTATGCTCCAGGAAGGCGCCGTCACTGCTACAGGTAGGAAAGAGATTAATTTTATTTAATCCAGTATTATGTTGGTAGGTACAAGCGATCATGACAGTTCGGCATGTAGTGTGTGTGTGTTGTATACGTGATTTGTGTGTGATCAGGGAGTGTTTGTGGTTTGTATAATAAATGTATCCTAGATACCCGGCGCACTTCAATATTTGGGTGGCATGGTTTAGGTGGAGAAGAATTTTGCTATTAGTATTACAAAGGCGTTTAGCATCCAGGGAACACCGTATTTGCGTTAAAAGTAAATAAATGTGTGATGTACATTTCGTTATTAGTATATAATGTAGAATGTAAGTGGGTATTAGTTGAGTGTTAGTAGTGGTTAATAACAATAATATTATATTAAATTGAAACAAGATCTCAGAGATATTTTCAGTAAGTAGACAAAGACATAAGGCACGGTAAACTAGTCATTTTTGTTTGCGTAGTTTTGTTAGATCTTCTTCAGATATAATAAGTCGGCTGGGCATACCTTGTTTTTCTCGCACATACACTTTGCCATTAGCGGTCCAACATTGCTCGTAATTGCTGCTTCTTATAAATTCTCGTGCGAGGTAGTGGAGACGTTTACCCAAAGTAGTTAGGACTTCGGATACGTATAGCGGATGCTTAGGACCTTTTTCTTGCAGGTGGCTGTTGTTGAGACGATTTTCCTTATTGTTTTTATTGTAGTTTTTTGTTGACAGTAAGAACTGGTCTTTAAATGCAGATGAAGTGAATTCTACAATAACGGTGCCTGGTGACTCTGTTTTATTCTTCAGTCGGAAGATATTTTTTATATCCGAACTTGAAACGGGATGGTTAATGACATTGCCGAGCTTACGAATAGTTTCTGTAAGGGTTTCTCGGTTTTCAGGTTTTGTAGGTTGAATGTTTTTTATTTCAATTGTACCTGCTTTCATATTTCTTTCGAGAATGTCTACTTTTTGTTCTAGGGTTTTTATGACTTTGTGATTGTTGTCACATTTAGAGTGGAGGTTTTTTATTTCCTTCAAGGCGTCGTCGTATTTTGCGGAGAGAAACATCATATCCTTTTTAATTTCGTTGTTTTGTAGCCTGATTTCTGTGTTTTGAGCACTAATAATCGAATTTTGGGATCTAATGTCATCGAGAGCAGCTTGTAGGGCATCTATTTTGCCGTTGTTGCTCGATTGATTACCCACTAAGTCAGAAATCATAGCCTTCATCTCTGTCATCATGGTTTGTTTTTGTTTCCGTAGGGTCTCAGCAGACATGATATTCTTGTACAAGATTGTCAATAATATGATATGCACCCCCGAACTACTAAAACAAATCAGCCTTGATGTACCACGCGGGGGCCTTGTTAGGTCAGCGAGAGTTCGCAGAACATTCGTGGGCAAAAATTCTCGTACCAATCTTGGGCGTTCGGCTCCTTTGAACAGGATGATGAGCACATACAACAAGATCAGCTCTTGCAATGAGGACATGGATGTCTTCTTTGACTCTCTGTCTCGGTTTAGGTCTAGGGTCATGCAGATTGATCCGTAGTCTCGCCCGACTTGCCTGCTCTGTTTCATTGTGTACCCTCAACATTAAATTATCACATAACTAACTTTGACATCATTTTATTAGCATTATATTATAACTTTGACTCACTAGTTTCGTTTTTTTTTGTGATGTAATTTAATTTAATTTTATCTGTGACTCAAATAGCTTTGACATCATTTTATTAGCATTTTATTATATTTTAACTTTGACTCAATTGTAACTTAATTTTAATTTGTCCTTGACTTACTAGTATTTTATTGTAATCTAATTGTAACTTAATTTTATCTTTGACCTTACTAGTAACTAATTTGTTATATATCTAATTGTAATTTATTTTTATTCTAGCACAATTATAATAATTTTCTACTTTAATTTAAATGCAATTATTGTAGTTCATTTCAATTAAATTTTTATCATAATACTCAATTAATACAATATTCGTAAAAATAAAACTGTAATTTAAGACGTGAATGATGTGCACGCCTGTAATTGACATGTTTGCACAGGACCATCTTGTATGTATAAACTGTAATGAATTTGTAAATGTGTTGTTGGCATGCCTTATTGAATAAATAAATAAATAAATTTCCATTCTCTCTAATTCGTCACTCTCGCGTTTTCTTTTCCTCTGTGTTATATTGTGTATATTTTCTTGAGAAATACATGCAGACAAATTCGGTTCAGAGTTGTGTAGTGTAGATGTTGGAGGCGAGCGTGGCATCATAATTAACAGTATGTAAGTAGTTAATTATAATAAATAAATAATGTGGTGGTGAGTGACAATTTTCGGTTCCCAAAAAAATATATATTAGTCGTACTCACGATGGTAAATTTTGTAGGTAGATGTAAATAAGCGCGCTCACTATCAGAAGCAGAGCATAAGCTGTAACAGCCGAGCGCAGCCGATGTGGAGCCGAACGTGTCTCACGGCCGATGTGTGATGTGCGAGGTCGGTCGTTGACCCCGAAGCTCAGCTGTTTGAGTGCGTTGACAGGGTGACTCATGCGTTTCGCCGTTTTAAAGCAGTACGTTAGGATTTTTACTGACTAAAAACTGTGTTTATTCCCTGAATTCTTGATCAATTCACAATCGGGTACGTACACTGTATTGGCTGCACAATTAGGTACACAACTTTATATGATATTTGTCTACAGCTTAACTTTTCACGAGCGTTTTGATTTTATTATACGGAGGACAAAAAAAATACGTGTTGTTGCACGGAATGCCGGAGGGCGGGGGGAACATAACAGGGGCCTGTAAATCTCTCGCACAGACAGATTATAAACACCGACATGACAAAGTTGCCGCCATTATACACCAACACCTAGCACACAAATATAATCTTACAGGTGAGATGATTCCATATTATAAATATAAACCTGAAACGATTTTAGAAAACAGATATCAGAAAATTTATTGGGACAGAACAATAATTACAGACAAAACTATACATTATAATAGACCTGACATCACTGTACACGACAAAGTAAATAAAACAGTGTACTTAATCGATATAGCTATACCTAATTCACACAACATCCAATCTACAATATCCGAAAAACTCAGTAAGTACCAAGAACTCGCCATTGAAATAAAAACCCAGTGGAAAGTACAAACCGTCCACATAGTCCCTATAGTAGTTTCTTCTACCGGTGTAGTACCAAAATCTCTCACGCAAAGTCTTGACACTCTACACATGCCTTCTCACACACTATACATGCTCCAAAAAGCCACCATTCTCAATACTTGTCGCATAACCCGGAAGTTTCTGACTTCCTCTATGCTTCCTCTACATTATCATCCACCTTCTCAATTTAATTTTCTCCTCGCACACTTGGTCCTGGCCCGTGTGTAAGGTCGTATACTCTCTTAAAAGAGAAGAAAAATAAAGAACTCTATATAATAATAATAATAATCTGTGGCTCAACTTGACAGACGGTTGCCAAAAAAATTTCTCTTCGTAATTTCTTACAATATATTTAATTTTAACTACCTAAATTCTAATAAACAAAATGAAACCAAGAAAAAAAAAAAACTAAACAATAATATAATGAAAGCTGACCGAATTAACCGAATTAAAATGACCGAATTACAACAAGAAACGAGAAAAATGGAATAGACGTCATGTTGACACGAGCTGCAGCACGCAATGCACGCCCACCACCTCCGGCCTCGTCGCCCAGCTCCGCCTCGCCGCCGCCGGAACCCAGCCCCACCGTGAGTGCTGTGACATCGGCCGCGGCAGTTGCGTCGAGCTCGAGCGACGAGTATTTCTCGCCGCCGACGACACCACCACCTGCGCGTCGTCGGGGAGGACGCCGGCCGCCGGACCGCTTAGGACCTCGAGGCCTACCCGTCTCTGATAGGGTCCCAGCACCCGGCAGAAGTGTGCAGCGCATGAGATGGACACCATCCATCAATGAAAATGTCATGCGCGCATACTTTGGGGCTACAGAGGGAGGAAACAACCTGACCGCGTACCGTGTCCGGATGCTCTCTTTGTTTCAGGTGCTTGAGCCAGCCGTCAACGTTTCGGCCCAACGACTTTCGGATCAGGTGCGGGTCATCCAGCGGAATCGTATGTTGGATGATACTGTACTTGATCGCCTCCGAACGGAAATGGGTAACCGTGTCACTGCCCCATCGTCGCAGGCTGTGGTACCACCACAGTCAAACCATATTGCCATCAATGCTGACGTGGAGAGTAGTGACAGGGTTACAAACGTAAGTACCCAGTGCAATGAGGAATTGAGGAGTGCTTTGGAGTGTGCTATTCGGGATTATCGCTACATGCCACCCGAACTTAGGCCACGATTACCTCGTTTGCCCATGCATAACAAAAATAGGGCGCTGGTGGCTGTTCTGGATTCGCAGTTGTCAAACTATTTTGATGACTGCGAAGACCTCACTGATACACATTCGATTATGTACTGCGCGGCTGTAGCGGCATGTCGTGTAGCTCATGTCAAATTTGCAGATGACAGAGCTACACGACCGAAACCAGCCGTACCGGCTTGGCAGTGCAGGATCGAACGTCGTATTGGTGGGGCCAGAGCACTCATCGGCAAACTAATTTGTTTCAGGGAGGGCAATAGTCGCCCAAGAGTGATGCGCTTTGTGAGACGGGCGTTTTCGGGGACTGATGTCAGCCCCCGAGACTATATATCCCATGTCACAGAGCGCATCGACTTCCTGAAGCAAAAAGTGTATGCATGGGCAAACCGTATTCGTAGGTACAGGCGAAGAGTGGAGCGATACACCCAGAATCGCACATTCCAAAGTAATGAAAGGTGGGTTTATCGGGCTTGGGAGCGACCCGACCAAGGTGTGACTGATACGCACCTGCCGGATGATGACGCTATGTTTTCATTCTGGCGCAGCATCTGGTCGGTGCCTGTCAGTCACACCGAAGGTGAATGGACTCGGGAGGTCGAACGAGCGTGTGATCCAATACAAGAAATGGGGGCTATCACGATCAGCCCCCAAGATGTAGCCCGTGCAGTCCGTCCGTTGCCGAACTGGAAATCTCCAGGACCGGACGGACTGCACAACTTTTGGATCAAGTGGCTACAAAGGTCGCACGCTCGTTTGGCATCTCAGTACCAGGCAGCCTTAGAGTCTGGTTCGCTACCCAAGTTCCTTACAACAGGAATAACCCACCTGCTCCACAAGTCTGGTAGCACCGCGGAACCCAAAAATTATAGACCAATTACATGTTTACCAACGGTCTATAAGGTTCTTACATCCATTTTGAGAGTAAAAATTAATAAACATGTTGACAATAACTCCATCATGTCGGTCTCTCAGAATGGATGTAGGAACGGGTCCCGCGGTACTAAGGAGCTACTCCTTATTGATATGGCCATTAGCCAACAGGTTCGGCGTTCCCGAAAGGATCTGTCGACATGTTGGATAGATTATAAGAAGGCCTATGACTCGGTGCCGCATACATGGCTCATGAGGGTGCTAGAATTGTATAAAATAGATACAACTCTACGCACCTTCCTGATGTCGTGTATGAGGCAATGGAGCACAGTCCTTCGCTATACAGGATGTCGAAATATCCAGAGGAATAGCGAACCTGTAAGGATCGAGCTAGGTATATTCCAGGGCGATAGTTTGAGTCCACTTTGGTTTTTCTTGAATCCTATAAGCATGATGGTGGAGAATTCAGGGCTAGGGTATCGGTTGAAGAGGGGTGGTCAGGTTATATCTCACCTCCTTTACATGGATGACTTGAAGCTTTTTGCCCTCAGCAATCTTCAGCTGATGGAGCTACTAAAGATAACTGAAACTTTTAGTAGCGCCATCAGGATGGAGTTTGGTGTGGACAAATGTGCGGTCATGCATGTAAAGCGAGGGGAGATTGTGGAATCCGTAGGAATTCAACTTGCGGATTCCATAAACCTGAGATCCCTCTCTCCAAACGAAACCTACAAGTATTTGGGTATGTCGGAAGCGTTAGGTATCAGTACTATAGACATGAAGCAATCGTTGAGGGAACGCTTCTTTGGCCGCCTGAAGAAGGTATTCAATAGCCTTCTTTCGGGCGGAAACAAGGTGCGCGCCTTCAACGGTTGGGTCATGCCGGTGCTGATGTACTCTTTCGGCATACTCAAATGGACTCAAACGGAACTTGACGCCCTGGATAGGCGGGTCCGTACACTGCTGACTGCATATCGAATGCATCACCCACGACCGTCAGTCATGAGATTGTATATCCCGCGGAAGTGTGGAGGCCGAGGCTTTTTAAATGCCAAAAACCTCCACAACCGCGAGATATGCAATCTCAGAGAATATTTTCTAAACACCGACGTGGGTATTCATCGAGATGTAGTAGCAGTGGACAAGGGACTCACCCCGCTCTCCTTGGCGAATGAGAACTGGCGCAAGCCTGTAGTGCTTGACACTAACGACCGCAGGGAGGTATGGCAGAGTAAGGAGCTTCACGGACGCTTTTTCCGGGCCCTACATGGGTCCGAAGTAGATCAATCAGCGTCCGTAGCCTGGCTGCGATTCGGTGACCACTTTGGGGAAACCGAAGGTTTCGTCTGTGCAATTATGGACGAAGTTATCATGACGAATAACTACCGGAGATTTATTGTAAAGGATGGCACGGTTGACATCTGTCGGGCATGTCACCGTCCGGGTGAATCGATCCGCCACATTATCTCTGGTTGTTCTCGTCTAGCTAACGAAGAGTACTTGTATAGGCACAACCTTGTAGCCAGGATTATCCATCAGCAACTTGCTCTGAAATACACTCTTGTGGCGTCGGAGGTGCCGTACTACAGGTATGTGCCCGACCCAGTTCTCGAGAATGGCAATATCACATTGTACTGGGATCGGTCCATCATCACTGACAGAACTATTATCGCTAATAAGCCTGATATAGTGGTGGTGGACCGAATCGAGAGGCGTGCAATGATTGTTGACATAACTGTCCCGCATGACGGGAACCTCGTGAAAGCCGAGAAAGATAAGCAAATCAAGTATCTTGACTTGGCTCGCGAGGTTGTCGACATGTGGGATGTGGACTCAGCGATCATTGTACCGATAGTCGTGTCAGCCCATGGCTTAATAGCCACGAGCCTCGACCAACACCTTAGGAGGCTCTCGTTAGGCGGCTGGGTCAAGGGCCTGATCCAGAAAGCAGTACTGCTGGACACGGCTCGTATTGTTAGGAGGTTCCTCTCTCTGGAGCCCTGACCGCCGGTAGCTTGGACCCTGTTCCCGATACCGGTGGGCCTCTGTTTTTTATATTTTTAAATGTTTTTCTTTTTTGTGTGTTTTGTAAAAATATTTAAAAATGTAATAAATAAGAAAAAAGTTCAATAAAAGACAATAATAATAATAATAACGTTTATTGGTTCAAATAAATTATGTTAACAATATGAACACTGTCACTTAAACTAGGTTATTCAACAACTTTTGTACAGATACTGTATGACGAACGTCTATACACTTTTTTCAAGTGCACGATGATTGTTCTGTACACTTGAGATGATGGAAAACCGGGGATAATGAAATAAACCGCACGTGTTGAGTGTGGTAAAATCACTGATTTATTTTACTAACAAAGTAGACTAAACGATCGCGCGTATGCAAACGCTGATGTAGCTTAACCTACTTAATATTATGAAATGTGCGGGTTCACCGTACAGATACTAGTTTTTCCTCGCAGCTCCGCTACTGTGGAACCCCACAGGACCCGTTTTCGGGATAAAATATATATAAATAAATGTGTATATGTCGCATCAAGGCTGGCCGATAGATGCAAACCATCGGGCAGTCAGGATTCAAGGTTCCCTTAGGTTAAGACATCGTGTGTGGGCAGGTAGGTGGGTATAATCGTGCAAATGAAATCACAGAAATTATTCGATACACTGGGTTTATTTTAAATAGTCACAGTTACAATCTTGCTTAATAATGTTACGGATCGACACTGATTCTACGACGTCTTAGCTCTAAGGCTGTCAGTAATCAACTCCCATATTCTGTTATTCCCACAACGCCAGTGGTTAGAAAAAGCGCGCCAATGTGTAGTTGTTCTTGCTTTGCCGCCAGATGGCGTGCTAGCTATTTGTTTTGACGTCCGTACTATTGACCAAACCCGACATATATATATATATATATATAGCCTATGTCAGTCAGGAATAATGTTGCTTTACTACTGGTGAAAGAATTTTAAAAATCGGTAAGTAGTTTTTGAGCTTAACCATTACAAACAAACTGACAATCATATTTTTCCTCTTTTTTCCTATATATAGAAAAGAAGAAACTGACTGACTGACTGACTGATCGATCAACGCACAGCCTAAACCGCTAGGCCTAGAAGCATGAAATTTGGCAGAAAGGTTCCTCAAGTGGCGTAAGTGAGTACTAAGAAAGGATTTTTGGAAATTCCACCCCAAAGGGGGCAAAAAGGGGATTGAAAGTTTGTATGTATTTGTTTGTAAGTTGGGCACATGAAATTTTAGATTTACGCTCTTGCTTGATAAAAAGAATTAATGTATTTATTAGTTTTTGGAAATTCGACCCCTAAGGGGGTAAAAAGGGGGTTGAAAGTTTGTATGAAGTTTTTACAGTTTGTAAATTGGACACTTGAAATTTTACATTTACGTTCGTAGTTGATAAAAAGAATTAATGTATTCATTGGTTTTTGATAATTCCACCCCTAATGGAGTAAAACGAGGGTTGAAAATTTGTATGTAATTTCTACAGTTTGTAAGTTGGGCACGTGAAATTTTAGATTCACGCTTTTGGTTCATAAAAAGAATTAATATATTTATTAGTTTCTGGAAATTTGACCCCTAAGGGGGTAAAAAGGGGGTTTAAAGTTTGTATGTAATTTCTATAGTTTGAAAGCTGTACACGTGAATTTTTAGATTTAATCTCAAGGAAGATAAGATGAAAAAAAAATATGTATTAATTCGTTTTTGGAAATTCTACCCCTATGGCGATAAAATAGGGGTTGAAATTTTATATGAAATTTCTTCGGTTTGGAAGGTAAAACATCTAAAATTGTAGGTTCACGCTGCTGATTAATAAAAAAACAATTAGTTTAATTATTTCCGGCAATGCCTCCCCTGACGGGGGTAAAAAGGGGGTTGAAAGTTTGTATGTAATTTCTATAGTTTGAAATCTAGACACGTGAAATTTTAGATTTAATCTCTAGGTAGATAAATAAAAATTATAAATTTATTAGTTTTTGGAAATTCTACCCCTATGGGGATAAAATAGGGGTTGAAACTTTATATGAAATTTCATCGGTTTGGAAGATAAAACATCTAAAATTGTAGGTTTTCGCTGCTGATTAATAAAATAAACAATGAGTATAATTACTTCCGGAAATGCCACCCCTAACGGGGGTAAAAAGAGGGTTGATAGTTTGTATGTAATTTCTACAGTTTGTAAGTTGGACACGTGAAATTTTAGATTTACGCTCTTGGTTGATAAAAAGAATTCATGAATTTATTAGGTTTTAGAAGTTCTACCCGTAATGGGAATAAAGTAGGGGTTGAAACTTCATATGTAATTTCTTTGGTTTGGAAGGTAAAATATCTGAAATAGTAGGTTAACGCTCTTGATAAAAAAAAAAGTAATGAGTTTATTGATTTCCGGAAATTCTACCCCTGATGGAGGTTAAAGGTGGCAATTTGTTGGGCTTATATTTGAAACTTGGCATAGTTGTCATTATAAGTTTTTCAAAACTACTCCTATAATACGATTTAGGGTGTGTTAAAGATTTTTGAAGAATTTTATTTATTCATATATTTTATTTTCTTTTTTAGGGTTCCGTACCCAAAGGGTAAAAACGGGACCCTATCACTAAGACTCCGCGATCCGTCTGTCTGTCTGTCACCAGGCTGTATCTCATGAACCGTGATAGCTAGACAGTTGAAATTTTCACAGATTATATATTTCTGTTGCCGCTATAACAACAAATACTAAAAACAGAATAAAATTTATATTTAAAGGGGCTCCCATACAACAAATGTGTTTTTTTTTGCCTTTTTTGCGTTAATGGTACGGAACCCTTCGTGCGCGTGGCCGACTCGTACTTGGCCGGTTTTTTGATGTAAGGGAGCAAACGAGAGATATTTGTTGGAATGAATTCTAATTCCTTGGGCAAAATAATTTTGTTAATTTTTTGGTACTACCCCTAAAAGACGATTTAAGGGATGTTAAAGTTTGTATGGAAAATCTCATTTCTTGGATTAATAAACTTCAAACTTGGGACAAATACTAACCTAAGTAAATAATAAAGGATATCATTATTAGTTTTTCGAAACTACCCCTAAAAGATGATTAGGGGGTTTTGAAGATCTTGAAGATCAACAAATACTAAAACAGAATAAAATTTATATTTATCCATACAAAAAACGTGATTTTTTTGCCGTTTTTTTTATTAGGGGGGTGTTGAAGATCTTGGTTTAATAAACTTGAAATTTGGCACAATAATAATGAAGGTTGTTATTAGTTTTTCGGAACTATCCCCAAAATACCATTTAGGGGGTGTTAAAGATTTTTGAAGAATTTTATTGCACATAGCTTCTTTTTATGATGTAGTGGAGCACTAAGGAGGGATTTTTTGAAATTCAACCTATAAAGAGACATTTATTTGTATAAAAACATTTTTACAAAAAAATATTACCGATTTCCAACTAAAAACACTACAAAGTGAAAAATAAATTTCTTTTTCGAAGTCGGTGTCTTTGGTAGGGACACTTTCTTTCGTTATGGACACCGACTTCGAAAAAGAAAGTTATTTTTCACTTTGTAGTATTTTTAGTTGGATTTCAGTGTCGGTAGTGTTTGTAGTGTTTTTCACTTTTTAGGTGTACCTAATAGGCAATTTGCCTTTTGGCACTTAATTGTTTTTTTGTGTATGTTCGCCGATATCTCCGTCAAATAATAGTGTTATTAGTTTGTAGTTCCAAATCGAGGAAGAGGTCGTCTTGGTGCCGCAAAATTCTTCCGTTGACACACCTAAATCGTCTTCTGGGGGTAATTCTGAAAAACTAATGATGGCAATTTATTATTGCCCAAGGAATAAGATTTTTAACCGACTTTACAAAAAGGAGGAGGTTCTATGTCCTCTAAATCCAAACTTGAACCGTGAATATCTACGATTCCTTTTATTATTATCACATTTATTATTGTTTTAACAATAGTTTATTTTTGGTCACCTTTACTAACTGCATATAATGTAGTAGAATTAAATACGAAATCATGCGAACGAAGTCGCGGGCGGAGTGCTAGTAATATATATTGTAGCAAAACAAATTACATATAAATCTTTTCTCTTTATAATATTAGTGTAGATTTATCAAACCGCCATATTTTATTCTTCAGATAAACGTTCAAACTCAGCCACATTGTAGCGTAACGTAAGCTCCGGAGAGCTAACGTTAGCCACGTTAGTAAAAATAAAAGGTAGTATAAATTAAAACTAAGAAAAAGGATAAAGATAATAAAACTGTGGTCCGGCTTTGCACGACGTGGGCAGCTAACCAGGCAGCAAGACGTGGTAGGCCCTGGGTAGGCAGATGAGCAGGCACCACGACGGCAATCGGATAGGCAGGCTGTAGAGTAGGGCAGGCAGACGTGGCACGGTGTGATCGGACGGGCAGGTGACGTCGTAGGCCCTGGGTAGGCAGATGAGCAGGCAATCGGGCTGGTACGTAAATGAGTAGGTGGCAGGAATCTGCGCGTGCTGAAACGGGCGCGCTGTGGCCGCGCGAGTCTGAAGACCTGTCTGCTACAGCTCATACACCAAGTGTGGTAGGTAGGCAGTAAGGAGCGTCGGGGATCGGACTGGGCGTTACACGCCGTATATGCGCAGGTAAACGGTAGGTATGAAGGCTGGCAAATTATACACAGTATAACACTATATATATTTATATATATATTAAAAATTAGAGCACTTCAGATAATATTACACAAGCCGTAAGTATAATAGTTTTAAAGACTTTCAGATTCGATCGTACATTAAGTAGTATCCCGTAGTCCACCGACTTTCGGCGTTCCGTCCAGATACAAAACTAAAAATTGACGCCCGTTTTTCTTCGTTCTGTGTTCTCTCTACATTTTAAATTCAAATTTCAATTAAGAAATAAAGACCAGAACGAATAAAAACGGTTCACAAAGGGGTCAGTCTATGCTACCCTTATAATAGTGTAAACCTAGCTTAAAAGAGGTTTAGTCCGTGGTACCTATGTTACGGTCTATGGTTATAAGAAAAATAAAATAGACAGACAGATGTCATGTCAGATGAAAATGTCACAATAGAAAAATATTGCAAGAATTACAAATTAACAATATAATTTAAGCTTCAGATATTAAAACAATCAAATATAATTAAAAGTATGCTTTTCAGGTACAAACAGTATGAAAGAAAACATAAAAATGAATTACAAAAGTTGATAAAATATCAAAATATATGAAGGTATGGTTTGTATAGTGTTATGAATTGTAAATAGAGTTAAAAAAATGTGGATCTGTAAATCAGAACACCACAACATATGAAGTTGTGATTGGTATCCAAAAAATAAAACTACAATAAATCTGACTTATCCATATAACTATCACGTATCGGTAGATAGGTCTTTGTGCAATTCATTTATAGACAAGTGCTTGCCTAATAAATCCAATAAGTCAAATCAGTGAAGTATTCCCGACGCATCGCAGTAACACTGCTACATTTTTTTACGCGAATTCTTAACTAAATAACGCTTTGCTGAATTTTAAAACAGTTTCATTGGTGTCTCTAATCCAGTTTCATTCCACTCGTTTCGATTTATATGGACAACCCCCCCCCTTCCCTGGGAATACGATTATGCAGCGGCGAAAATTCCCTCGTCAAATAATACAGGTAGATTGTTGCTGAATTAAACTTAACGAAGCGTTAAATAGATTATAGTACATTATGGTACAAGTATATAATGTTGGTGATTACCGCTGAGGCGCCATTGAGACCCGATCCGTAAAGTGAGGTTCTTAAGAGAGCCGAGGACGGTAGTTATCAATACACACGTGTATCATACGAGGTTTTTCACCACACTTGTGAAGAAAATAGTACTAAAAAATCATTTCCAACAGTGAAAACGAGTTGTGAATTTTTTTTCGCAATGGCAGGCAAAATTAATCAGTTTTCCTATGCGCGCGCATCTAACAATGGCGATCGGCCACAGACTAAAAATAATGTTTTTTGTTGGCTTTTCGCAGATAGCGTTTTAGCCACGTACAAAATGGGGAATTTCAAGTTTTCTTTATTACAGACAAAAACAAAATTAATATTTGAATGAAAGTTTTATTTATTAAACAAGTTGAAATTATCTATTTAAATACGAAGTTGCATGAAATGTGTTGCATTTGTACTAGAGCACGATCTTTTTTGTATCGAAACTTTTTTAAGTACAAAGCAACTCAATCAATAAATTAAAAAAAATCTATAACTCACTTGTGAATAATAGCAATGAAAAAGTCACAGTTTGCTAACATGTGTCATTATGTGCCTAATTGCGGTGAAATTAGAGCCACTTTATGACCAAGTGTGTTGAAAAAATGTTGTATTTAATAGAACAAACAGATACATCATTGTGTTGTGATTGAATTCCACAATAAGCCAAGTCGAAGAGCTCGTGGATAAATAATAACAGTCGTAGTTTGGTTTTGGTTACCTTTTATTACACACCGAGGCCGGTTCGTGGATATGTTACCAGCTTTTATTACACACCGAGGTTACTACCTACCTTACCTATCCACGGACCCGCCTCTGTGTGTAATAAAAGGTAACCTATCCACGGTCCGGCTTCGGTGTGTTATAAAAGGTAACCTGTCCACGGACCGGCCTTATAAATAAAAAAAGTTAATTCAAAAATGCCAAAAACCCGACTGCTTAAGAAGCGAACTAATTTGGTTTTGGTCAGCCAGTTTGCGAAAATGTGTCCTCCGACTGCACAGCATGATTTTTTTCTTGTTTAAGTTTTTTTAGTTCGCTTCTTAAGCGGTCGGGTTTTATGATTTTTTGAATTAACTTTCTTTTTTCTTGGTTGTGCAGTCGCTCCATGTAAAATACTGGTAGGTACTCAGTGCAGCTGAGTTGAGGTTGGCTTCCAGTAAGACTAGAAGCTAACCTCAACATACTCGTAGTTGGAAAAGGCTAGGCAGATTGATTGTAAAGTTGTTATATCTCACGAAGGCGGATAACGTTACTTTTATGACGTCGAAATAAGAGTCATTTTGGCACGTCTCATTCGCCTTCGTGAGATGATTGTTCTATACTTACAATAAATCGCATCGACATAATAGAATCACTCTACGATTACATTTCAATTCACAATAGACTATAGAATACAGTACACAATCAACATGAAATCATTATTTGCGAACGAAGCGATAAGAAAATTACGAGACGACTGTGAGACATTGTGCCTACTCTTGATAATAATAATCTACGACAAATTCTAAAAGCTGAGTTTATGGACTAATATTTATTTTACTTTGATGGTATTATATTTATCTTGTTATTTGTTGAGGAAGCGGTTTTTTTATCTTGGGGATGAAATAAACGGCAGTAGGTAAATATGCCACGAGTCGTGGGTAAGAATATAAAAAAAAAAACTTTTATCCTTATCTTGCTTTATTTACCTATCAGGGGCGTTTATTGCATGAAAAATATGACAGTGCACCAGTGGACTTCTGTTTATCAGCCTGCATAAAACTTACCCTGTCATCAATCCCATAGGATAGGCAACAAATGAAGCCTGTTCTGTTTAAGCCCCATGGAACACCAGTCGAAACCATAACCAGACACGAAATCCATATATGAACTCAAAATATATTGATGAAATAGCTTAATATACACTTTGATCTTTACCTGACCTGGCAATCGAATGCGGAACTTCGCTCAGCAGTTGCGACCACCAGACCATGACGAGAGGCATAACCATGGCTGGAGGAATATTTGTGGAAAACAAAAAACCAACGTCAAGATTACGATTTATAAAAATTCTATTTTTAATTTTAATTGGAACCGAAAGCTCTGTGAAACGAGTAGATTTTATTAAAACGTCTCATTCATGACACATGAGCTATGTCTAATTTAGGAGAAAGGAAATCAAGCAATTGGCACTCCCCGGCGCTGATGATTGATGTGCCGCTAACTTTGGCCGAGAGGATATCAAACGAGTCAAATCGAGGCCATCGAGATGTCCTCCAATATTACACATTGTTGGATGGGTACTGTTCAGACTCTTTTGTCACTAGATTCCATTTTAATCAAAAATAATATTACACCACTCAAAAAATATATAGGATAATCTAAACTTGTAAAATAACATAATGAAGAAACTTCTTTTTCTACGAGAATGTAATTAAAAGTGTTTGCTTGTCTTAGGAAGGACTGAACCAATTATTACAAAAAACCTTTAAGTTGTTAGTAGAATACATCTGGTTTTGATCAGCCAGCTTGCGAATATGTAGGTATCCTCCGACTGCACAGCATGATGTTTTTCTTGTTTACATCTTTTTAGTTCGCTTTTTAAGCAGTTGGGTTTTTTGATTTCTTTGATTAACTTTTTTTATCTTTAAATATATGGTACCTGTGCGATTAGCCACAGCAGCGAAACTGCGGCGAAAATCATGTAAATATATCTTTCAAGCAACCAATAAAGGTAATAATAAAAACAAACATATGATACAGTGGTATACCTAAGGCTAACAAATAAATAAATCAATGTCTATCTAATGCAGATTAATAGATTCTGCCTTATTATCTCGTCTCGTAACTCAACTGCAAAACATTTTCCGATCAGTGTGGTATACAAGGTTTTATGACACGAATATCAACACAATCACGAAAATCTTGGCAAAAAGTAGAATACATTTTCCGCTTTTTATACGAGGCAAGTTTCACGACTAACTAACCGAAACAATATAGTTTTTGTTACGTCAACTGAGGGACGAGGGAGAGTGAGACCGTATAAATACATGTTCTTATATCATACGATGTTTTATGGTGGCAACGATCTTGTTATTCTTAGGTTTTCCTTAAAAACTCTACGGCTTACGGGTAGGTTATTATTTGATTATTTTAGTTTTTTTTCTTTTCTTCTTTATTTATTATTTATTATATACTTTATTGTACACCACTGAAATAATTACAGGACAAAACATTTATTAGATCTCAAAATCGGTATTCCGGTATTAATATCGGAATTGCGCGCGTTCGTTAGCTATTGCATTTTTTTTGTTAATTGCATAAATTCGGTATGAGGTTAGATTAAGTATTATAAACTACAACAAAAAAACACATTTATGCCACGATATAATAAGTTTTATTATTGTGCCTCTCTTTAATCACCAGTTGATTTACATTTGTCCCAAAAAAATAATAATAAAGTCATGTCTTTCTGAAAAAGGGCAATGCTAAAAAGCCAGAAAATACCATCAGGTGAGATAGTGCTCAAGCGCAAGCATGTAATATAAAAATTGAAAAGTTTTTGATCAATCTGAAAGTAGGCCCGATTAGTAAGTAATAATGATTTATATATTTAGAATAAGTATCACTACCAAATCCATGAGCTTATAGGGTTGTGCTCTCAGATCAAACAGTAAACAGATAGAACGTACGGAACAAGAGAGCGGTGCCGCGATCTATATAAGTGTGCGTGACAGCGAGGACCGGCACTGTAGGGACACGTACATCTGTGTGCGTATAAGGATGCCAGATGTTGGGGAAAACCTCCCACAGTTTTTTCGATGTTTCTCAAGAATATTATTGTTACTTACTTAAGTAGTATTTGGACAGAGTAATGGTTGTCAAATAAATAATAGATAGAAGAAGAATAGATAGTTTTTTAAAGAATTGATAAGCGATATCATACATGTTGAATAATTACGCGAGGAACTTGAAAATGTGTTTTTTTTTATTGAGATATTTTGATGATTTTGGTTTCAACTGAAAGGTCTTGGCCTAACCATTTTATCCGTATGAATCATTTAAATCGGTTTACGTGTTTACGAGATAATCGCTAATCATTAAAATGAAAATGAAAACAAAACGGAACTTTTTCTGTTTTTGTAGAAACTTTTTAATTGTGGCCAAATTTGAAAATCTTATAACTATAAATTTAGAACGTGTGCTAACCCTATCTATTAAGCTAAAATTTGTAAGGATTGTGTAAAAAAATGAATAAAAAACAAGGATCCAAAGATTTCGGCTAAGCGAAAAGGAACGCAAAAATGGTCAACGAAGGTGCAGCATTATCACTCATACACCCCCCCGGGCACCCCGCGCCCCTGTCACAGTTCCACCGCGTGCCACGGGTTCATTAAATTATAGATTTCAAATCGGATATAAAAAAGGTATTGAAAAATTAATGAAAATGTGTTCCATTACTGATACTGAACCACTAAAAACAATTGCACTCTAGTTACAAAATTTTCCTGTATAAATGTATAAATTAATCGATCTTCCTACGCCCATTGTACATTTACCTAATTCAAGAAATCTCATTTCGATGTAAACTGGCAACACCAACCAATTACTGCCAATATTTTGTGTCCCATGTGAGCCGTAAATATTTTGTGTCCCATGTGAGCCGTAAAGTTACATGTGAAAAGAGAATATCTTTTCACATGTAACTTTGATTATTTTATAGTCTATCTTCTATTTTTTGTTTTTGGGAACAACTTTTGCAGTCTTTAAAGATACAAGACGGCATTTTTACACATAAATAAGAAATGACTTGTGACGTGTAAGCAGTGCGACGCGTAGTTTCGTACTAACGCAAGATTGTATTAGGTTTTCAATTTGTATTTGTATTGGTGGTTGCGCTGTCTTGTTCCGTACGTGCCATCTGTTTACTATTCTATAATCTGAGGTTGTGCTATTTTTTATTGGCTGTGCTATAGGAGATGTCTAACGAAATGTAGAAAGATTAATTTTGCTGGTTCCTATTTATACTATTATCTATTATTACTTTTTAATATACTAGAATAAATTCTGATTCTTATTGATCTGATGTTTTCTTATTAGAAGCATTGTGAGCGAACACGTTAATAGTAAAGTTTTTATGAACTTAGGCCAGTTACACTGATTTAGTAACTTATTATTACTCATTGATTGGTATAGGTATCGTAGTTTATTGATTTTGAATCTAGCTACACAGTTCTAGCTACGTAGCTCTAGCTATCCATCTCTAGCGATATAGATCTAGCGATATAGCTCTAACTGTTCAGCTCTAGCTATCCAGCTCTAGCTATCCAGCTCTAGCTATCCAGCTCTAGCTATCCAGCTCTAGCTATCCAGCTCTAGCTATCCAGCTCCAGCTATCCAGCTCTAGCTACGTAGCTCTAGCTATCCATCTCTAGCGATATAGCTCTAGCTATCCATTTCTAGCGAAATAGCTCTAACTATCCAGATCTAGCTGTCCAGCTCTAGCTATACAGCTCTCGGTATCCAGCTCCATCTATCCAGTTCTAGCTATCCAGCTCTAGCTATCCAGCTCTAGCTATCCAGCTCTAGCTATCCAGCTCTAGCTATCCAGCTCTAGCTATCCAGCTCTAGCTATCCAGCTCTAGCTATCCAGCTCTAGCTACACAGCTCTAGCTACAGAGCTCTAGCTACACAGCTCTAGCTAACCAGCTCTAGCTATCCAGTTCTAGCTATCCACGCTGTAGCTACATACCTTTAGCTACATTGCACTACCTATCCAGCCCTAGCTACACAGCTCCAGCTACACAGTGTCAGCTACATAGCTCTAGCTACATAGCTCCAGCTACACAGCTCCAGCTACACAGTACTAGCTTTCCAGCTCTAGCTACATAGCTCTAGCAATTAGTATTATTCATTTGATGCTTTCTTATCAGAAGCATTGTGAGCGAACACGTATAAAGTAAGAGTTTTTAAGAACGAATGCTAGGTAGCCGGCGGGGACAATTTCGACGAGACAATCCAGCTTGCCGAGCTTGGGGTGGCAAAAGTCGTGGCATCGATCCATGAGCTGGGTTTAGTGATAGCGCCTCATAAAACGGAGGCGCTATGGTTCCATAAACTGTCGAGAACAGGGAGCCTACACAGCCTACAGCCTACCTAGCTCGTCAGTGACAGTTGGAGATGCGCAAGTCCAGGTGGGTCGATACATCAAGTATCTTGGCCTAACCCTGGACGGTCGGTGGGGCTTCGAAGAGCACTTCGAGCGCCTGGTACCCCGCGTTGAAAAGGCAGTGGGTGCTTTGCACAGACTGCTGCCCAACCTCGGGGGACCTCGGGAAGAAGTTCGCCGCCTCTAAGCGGGGGTCGTGCGATCGATGGTCCTTTATGGGGCGCCTGTCTGGTCAAGCAGACTATCAGGCGTCCGACGCTGCAGGACTAAAGTTAATAGCCTGCAGCGAAAATGGCCATTCGTATCGCGCGAGGATACCAAACGGTGTCCTTTGAGGCGGCAACTCTCCTGGCACGTTTTCCTCCGCTGGACATTCTGGCGGACATGGACGCGAGGGTTTATAACCGAATTCGCGCCATCCGCCAGAATGGTGAAAGCGTGCCAGGAATCGCTGTAGTAAGGTTGAGGCGGCAGGAACGGCGACACGCACTCGAGCGGTGGCGCGAGCGGCTACAGCAGCCGCAATATTCGCGTAAGCGCGTTGTCGAAGCCGTCCTGCCGCACTTCGAAGCCTGGCTGAAGAGAGAGGAGCGCATCTCCTACAGGCTCACTCAGGTACTCACCGGGCACGGTTGCTTCGGTGAGTATCTGAATAGGACTGGGCGAGAGGCCACGGCAAATTGCCACCATTGTGGAGGCGACCTTGATTCTGCACAGCACACGCTCGAGGAGTGCTCAGCGTGGGCCTCTGAGCGGCAGGTCTTGGTCGCCAGGATCGGGCGAGACCTGTCTCTGCCAGCAGCTGTGAGGGCCATGCTGGCAGAGACAGCAAATTGGAGGGAAATGGCGTCCTTCTGTGAGACTGTGATGGCCCAGAAGGAGGCCGCAGAGCGGGAGCGTGAGAGGGCAGATCCCGCTTGAAGAAGAAGGCGTCGGGGAGGCAACCGCCTCGATGCCTAAAACGCCGAAACCCCGCCTGCATCACAAGCAGATGGGACTCCGGGGTCCGGGAGTGGTCAGATTGGGGGTCACCCACCGAGTGACTTCAGGAAGGACGGCAGCACAGTGGTCACGTGCTGCCGTACACAGCGTGGCTCAGGGGAAGCTATTCTTTCAGCTTCCCCAGGGATGTGCCCTAACAGGCGTTGCACAAAGGGGGTTCCGGTTTGGTCTTTTAAGAGGTGACGGGGCCCCTTCCAGGTGCTGATGGAGATCACCGGGGTGGTTTTAGTGAGGCAAAAATCCCACACTCCCTGATCTTTTCCCCAAAAGTCCAGGCGCCTTTTGAAGGTTTCCCCCCGTAAACAATAAAATAAATTAAAAAAAAGGTATCATAGTGATCGACGATTTATTGATTTTTGGGTTTTTGTCAGTACATCTTGACCATTATTATTTAAATTAAATGAAACCTGAATTGCCAATTACGATTAGGAGATTAACTTATTTCGTAAAACAAATATAATAAACTTATTAAAATATATAAAAAACTACCTCTATCTATAAAAACAATATATAACTAACAATATATATATATATATCTATAATATATCTGGAGGTAATCATTGACTCCAATCTTTCATGGCGTGCTCAGGTCAACGAAGTGAGTCGTAAAGTTTCTTAAAAAATAAGCAGTACCTTTGTACTCTATTGTCTTGATGAGTTGAATCATGTATTAATCTGTGTGTACATTAATTATAAATAAAATATAAAAAACCGTATTTATTTTATTCAAAACTAAATGGATTACCAATAAAAAAATTATAATGAAGAGAAAATGAAGTCAAACAGTGGAAGCTTATCCAAAATACTAGTGATCGGATAGACTAATTTTTTGCAATAATACAAGCAGAAGGCTGAAAAATAGTAAGCTTTAATTAATTGAGGTTTCCAAGTAATACATTAGAAATTAGAGAGAAAGTTTAACAAGGGTAGGTACTTTTTCCTAAACAGCCCTCTCAAAAGTATCTAAGCATTGATCATCATCATCATCATTTCAGCCAAAAGATGTCCACTGCTGAACATAGCTCTAAGTGACGCCACATCGCGTTCTCGCATTCAACGGGTTCCTACGTTATTCAATGAAAACAATGTGAAATATAACGGGTTCTTCAGTTCTTTAGCAATCTCTGGACTGTAAATCCGGGGTTCATCAAGGCATGTCAATATTATTTTCTCATGAAGAGAAGTTTAACAAAATAAGCCCTCGATTATCCGATCACACCTTATTACCGTAGACAACGGGTTCAACCGTGCTAGCCCGCGCGGCGCTTCATAAGGAGCTAATATAGTTTTTTCTGATTTCGAGATTTCCATATCAATCATTATCGGAATTGAAATATTGGAAATCTCGTTCAGAGATCATGAGTCACGGTATTTATAAAGTTCATGTATTTCCGTATCACAAACTTTTCAAGACCAACATATTGTAAATGAAAATACCGAAATCAATTGAAATTTGATAAGCATACCTTCCAAAAAGTTATTTCAGAACTTTTTCTATAAAAAGGTTACAAAGGAAAAGAAAGCGATTTGAAGTCTTCTATAATCATGATTGAAAGTTAGTATGAAATAAAAATAGCTAACAAGCAACAAGGTTTATAGGAAACAAGCGCTGGTACAATATGTAACGCAGTATATGATAAAGATCGTCATAACATACACTGGGAGTAAATCAGTATACAGTTTCCGAAACTCATAAGGGTTGTTAGCTTTGCAATTCAGCTGATCGTAAACTGCCATGCGTTGTCTCGGGCTGGCAATAAGTTAGCTACATTATGCTTCCTCCTTTTTTGATAGTTCTGCTTGAGTATTGTCTTATAAGGGAACTATTATTGAGTCGTTTCAAATTTGCATGTCATTAGCGGTCATTGTGGCTTCATCACTTCATGCAGGTGGTCATTATAAAGTCATGAAGCCAACCTGGATCCACATCTGTCGTGATCCTGAACTTTTTTTGCTAATGATGATAACCGATGTACGGATTGGTTATCATTACTATTTTTTTGTTGGGGATCTTATCAAAATATAATAGAGACAGGCCAATTACCTTCATTGCCATAACGATAAACGAATCAAATTTATTTGTATATCGTATAAATGAATTATGATGAAAATAGTTCATGATCAAAATATGCATACATGATTCAAACGAAAACCAAGCAAAATAATGTTGCATCTCATATTATATCGGGCACAATGCTGTGACGGGTTAACAGGAAATATCTAAAGTGGTTTATTGCCTATGTTGTTTGCAACTGGAGGTTTAATATCCGCGATCCCCCATGGCGGATGTAGTGGCATAGCCATTACACTACGCTCGTGATTCCACCCAACCGCTCCTCGTATGGTATATCATGGTATATCCCGAAGCTTCCCAACCTCTTACCATTTTCCTTCCCGCTATAATTTATTCTGTTTTCATGGATATAAGCTTCGTTTAACTCAAAAGGATTGTTGCCAGTTTATTGAGAAGTTTTTTCGAGATTAATTTCGTTGCGAGTTACAAAACAGTTTTTAACTTGTAAGGACGTTTTTCGTTTTATAGCGAGCTTGTTCTTCTTTTGTTTATCGCGAGATAAAGCTTTTATGGGGGATTCAGTTCTAAATGGTATAAATAGTGCATGTTTTATTGGGTATTAAAAAGGATGTTCTACCTAGAGGTTTGTTATGCAGGGGTCACTGAGACGTGATTTGGCTAATATGTGAAAGAATAAAAAAAAATTTTTAGGTTAATGATTGCCGGTCCACGAACTTAATTATAATAATTTTAGGACAGTTATTCACACTACATTACAATTACAGGTGTCGAAAACCGGGCTCCCGGTATGTATCTGGGGCCAGTGCCGAAAATACCGATATTAAAAAAGATTCTACAATATATATATATATATAATATATACAAATCAAATGAACTGAACTTTGCAATCATAATTTTTCGCCTAATGTTTGTTTTTCAAATCAAATCAGTTTATTCGCAATAAGTGTTGGTACAATTTTGGTCTTAACATAAATAATAATACAGATCCATAACACTTAGTCATAATAATGTGACATGCAAACATTTGGGTTAATATTTATATATAATTACACAATTCTATTATAGTTATAATTAGTAAATTACAATTGAGAAATTGATTATATTTAGATTCATTATTAAATATTATGAAAAATATTGATGCCCGAGGGTAAAAGAAAAAAAAATGTTTTTAATTACCTATTCAACTCCTTATTAAATATGTCGCTTACAGAGTAGAAGTATTTTGAATTATTAATGTTACTTTAATCAACACATGAAACGTATCCAGATGGGTTAATTTTTTGTTCATATATACTGTAGTGTGGCGGCTGGAGACATTTATAATATCTAATAGGTAAAAATATATTCAGAACGTAAGTATTTCCACAGGCTTTGTTTCAAGACGAAGTATCTAAGTGGCATCTAACTTTAGCAACATAAAAACACGAAACAATTTGTGAGACACTTTGAGAAATGGACGCCTATGTAGATAAAATTGTTTCATCAAAATTCATAGCTTTAGAAGAGTCTTTAGCTCCTTATCAACATTTGTTATTAGAAAGTAGAATAACAATAGAAGCAATAAGCCTCAAACTAAATAATAGGTTTTGTTAATGTTGTAGACATATACGGATCTACATAAATACAATAACCTCACACCCCATTTTTCCCATGGGGGTAGGCATAAACTATAGAAGGATACCTGTTACAATTCTTACATATTACATATAAGTACTACTTTTCATTTACGTTCGAACATCTAGTCATACACGCGTTATGAGTGTGTGACTAGTTATTGTAGAAATTTAGCACAAAGCCCGTAAATCTTTTATTTTTTTTCTTATTAGTAGGTTGCATGGGCTACACAATTCTATATACGTTATAAGTTGTAGTTATGTTCAGATGTTCGAGCCCAAAATTCATTGTTGCATGTGTAACATAAATTAAAAGTCTCCGCCAGATAACAAAACAAAAAACCGGCCAACTGCGAGGCTGACTCGCGCACAGAGGGCGCCGTATAAACAGCTACATTCATCAAAATAAATAGGTAACATTACTGACGTTTATAAACAATGAAAGCACCGAACATTGCCCTAACGAAGGGGCAAAATTAACTTTTCCGTTAGAAAACTGTTGTCCCCATACATCAATATACAATTTTTTTACTGTTCTAAGTACATTTTATAAGTTGGTCGACTATTACTCGTAAACTTGTAATGTGCGTGTGAACTGAGGGACCACACTGGTATCTCGCAAAATAAATATCGTAGGATTTAGTAGTAGACTTAAAACAATTGTAGAACAAATCTGGGAATTTGTAAATAAATATATTAAAAACTACAACCCTTAAAGTGCGGTCCCTCAATCCTCACATACCATTAGCCTGATCTCGGAAAGTATCTGATAAAATAAGGTTTTGTGACTACAGACATTTAGTAAAGAATTTGTAAAGATATTTACTAAATAACAAAGCACAAAGCATCAAATATAACAAAATATATAACGACTAAACTGTGGTCCCTCAATCCTCACATTCACTGACATATGTGCATGTACTAGCTGCTATACGAGAGTAATATCAGAAGGACTAGTGTACTTAACTTTTAGTAGAAAGTTTCTACTAAATAATAGTTATCTAAAACTGTGTATTTCTTACCTCTTAGCTGAGATAATATTATTTTTTAATCCTGTAAAAATAGATAAGAGTAGTGTGACCACACAATGAAACAAAATGTAGACAGTACTATTATAGGTACTTCATTTAGTGCAGCATTAAACGAAACGAAAACAATGTTGAACTATTAATTTAATTGTATATTACACGGCATTGGTGTCTTTAATATAAAGTATATAATAAAAAAAAAACACATTAATACATTTATCTAAGTAAGTGAAATTTGCATGTAGCTTAATGAATGTAAGAATATTTGTCGATAAGTACTTTCAATAATTTTGAGTTGTTGATCATCATAGCAAAAGAAACGCTCATTCATATAAAAGTGGCATCGGTAATAACCAAGACCATTGTTCTGTTTCAAAGATGATGTGCCTCAAGTTTTGGACCTTCGGCGGAGACGAACAAACCAGAAACAGCTTCTTTCATTCTCCTTCGTTCCTTAAATCCAGTTTCTATTGCACCTCGAACTTCCTCCAGCTCATTTTTGGCTTGAATAGGCTTTAAATGCGGGTTTTTTCGAAAGCGAAACTTAATAAAAAGATTATGTCTGTTGGAAGTTCGAGATTCCTGCCTTGTTCTGATACTCTCACAAAAGCATTAGTCTCTCTAAACCATTAAAAACTGCAATAAATGGTTGAAACAGATAAACGATGAATTATGCACATCATTCTGTAGGTTTGATAATTTCTTCTCATCTCAAGTGCCCTGGGCCTCTCAGTTTGTGCCTGGGCCTCAAAGTTGGGCACAATGATGTCCTTAACTTCGAAAAAGATCTAATCATTAAAAATGAAACAAATAACTCAGGTTGTTAATGAAAAATTTACAAAATTTTATATCAAAACCATGAAGTGGCAATAAGCAAAATTCTCCCAAAGTGATGTAAGTTAAAACAATCGGTTGAAAAGTGAAGTTCAATTGTTTTATTAATTAGGAATAAAAGGTTTTATTTTAAAACAAAAGAAAAACTACCCCGCAAAGGTAAAAAAAAGGTATTGTTTTTTTTTCTTGTTCCGCTAATTTTGCCAGTGTGTGTATATGTGATATTACACTGGCAATCATAACTAATATGGTTTCCTTTCTCGTTTAATGGACTTAAAATATTGTGAAGCAATTTTTGCCCTCATTAAATAAATGTCATCGTTTTTAGATTCAATGTCGCATTAAAATATCCAGTAGAAATATTAGATTGAACTTTTTTGGCGTTTTTTTTATATTTAATTACATTTATACATTTTTTCTTTCTTGAGCGTAATGTAATTGTAATTACTTGTTCTCAGTTTCCTGTTTTGTTTATCCCCATAAACACTATGCGTACGTAAAAACCACTGAGCTGATACACATTAAACATAAATTAACAGTTCAGCATTGTTTTCGTTTCGTTTAATGGTATACTAAATGAAGTATAATAGTACTGTCTACATTTTGTTTCATTGTGTGGTCACACTACTCTTATCTATTTTTACAGGATTAAAAAATAATATTATCTCAGCTAAGAGGTAAGAAATACACAGTTTTAGATAACTACTATTTAGTAGAAACTTTCTACTAAAAGTTAAGTACACTAGTCTTTCTGATATTACTCTCGTCTAGCAGCTAGTACATGCACATATGTCAGTGGATGTGAGGATTGAGGGACCACAGTTTAGTCGTTATATTTTTTTTATCTTTGATGCTTTGTGGTCTGTTATTTAGTAAAAATCTTTACAAATTCGTTACTAAATGTCTAGTCTTTCTGATATTCCTTTCGTATAGCAGCTAGTACATGCACATATGTCAGTGAATGTGAGGATTGAGGGACCACAGTTTAGTCGTTATATATTTTGTTATATTTGATGCTTTGTGCTTTGTTATTTAGTAAATATCTTTACAAATTCTTTACTAAATGTCTGTAGTCACAAAACCTTATTTTATCAGATACTTTCCGAGATCAGGCTAATGGTATGTGAGGATTGAGGGACCGCACTTTAAGGGCTGTAGTTTTTAATATATTTATTTACAAATTCCCAGATTTGTTCTACAATTGTTTTAGCTCTACTACTAAATCCTACGATATTTATTTTGCGAGATACCAGTGTGGTCCCTCAGTTCACACGCACATAACTTGTAAAGCCTACATAGCTGTGGTAGTTTTCCTTTTAATTTTTATATATACTACTGCCGTGTTTTTTTCACATATCCAACAACAACAACAACATCCTTCATAATGCGCACAGCGAATTAATGGAACTCACTTCCTGCGTTTGTGTTTCCGAACGCATTCAACCCGAATCTCTTCAAAGTTAGTGAACAGGCTTCTTCTGGGTAGGTTCACTCCATCGTCGACTCTGTCTCTGTCACCTATGAGCTAGACTAGAGTCAAGAGCAAACCCATTACAAACAAAAATATCCAAAAGCAACTATTTAGCCGGCAGTGGGTTTGGGTTTTTGTCTCTAACAAAAATTAGCCATTTAAAGCTTAATTTTACGCAAACGGATCCCTGAATTGAAAAATGGATGTCACAGACCCATAATATTTTTGAGCGGCATATCCAACGGAACCCTAAAAAAATTGGAATACATTGGTATAAAGACAGGTTTTAACGAATTTTATTAATTTTTTTCAAGTCACCGCTCTGGCGGTTTAATTTGTTGAACAAGTATTCTGCCGCTTGTCATCTAAGCTTTTTTAATTTGTAACTCACATACTTTAAATAATTTCAAAGCTGGCAAAAGAGATGAAAAAAGAAAACGTTTTCACGATACTATACTACGATACGTACGCGGCTGCGTTGTATGTACACAGGATTTGCAGCTGCAACAAAACTGCAAACTCATCCATCACAATGCATTGCATTGCCTTTATTGGTATAGATAAGTAAACATTCACTTCTGTATAGACCAGTAATGGCCTCACAAAAATATTTCTGCCAAGATTTATAAACTTTCAAACTAAAAACGACAACATAGAATACAAATAAAACGGAATGAAGTTCCTTGTGGAACTTGCAGGGCAATTTCCTATTAAACTTTGTAGTTCCTGTACCGCTTCATACGATCGCTTTTCACAATAAAATTACTGTATATTTTGCATACGTATTTCCAATTCAGGTTCAAACTCTTTTCTTAGTTATTTTATGACTTCAGAGGGAGCGCGCCAGTGTGTAAGATTTATACATGCCACTAATTTCCTTCACTTTCATATGTTTCTTCAAAGCGGATTTAAATTGACTATTTTTCAATTTTGCTTAATATGCTTTACCTCGCGAATTCATTCACATGAAACTTCAAACCCTGTGCTATTATCGTTGGAGTGGAATTTGGAGAATTCTTTCTTCTCAGCGGACGTTGACGTCGTACGAGTACAGAGTGCAAAAAGTGCAAGTGAGAGGCGTTTAATGTTTACAGTTTTATTACGAAAGATTAAATTATATTAGGTAGGCCTAGTTTATGATGCTTCGGCTGTTTTTGTACCTGCTACTTTTATTTAAGTACCTTTTTCTTAAAATACTATAAAGATTTAAATAGATACATAATACTTCTATATTTTGTATTGCTTTAACGGTTACTAATCATGCCGAAACACGGTAATAGTTAAAAATTCCAAAACCCTCGTCTTTTTTATCTTTTTCTTTTTAATCTACATAATTTATCTAGTAGTAGACCAGCTTTGATCAACACAATCTATCGAACACGTAATTATGACACGATATCTTGCGAAAATACCCCGATTCAAACAGGAAAACGCCCATAACTTTTGAACGGCAGAACCGATTTTCATTAAACATAGCAAAGAACACTCTCGCTAAACTGGTGAGTTTAGAAACAAAAAATAAACTAAATCAAAATCGGTTCATCCGTTTAGGAGCTATGATGCCACAGACAGATACACAAACACAGGTACAAACATCAAATTAAAATACCCCTCTTTTTCCGTCGGTTATAATATAGAAAAATTATGAATATTTCTTGCGGGAAGTATGGCAGACATCTAAGTATAGAGATTCAATACATACATCATCTACCTAGCATTTTTCCAACTACATGTTGGGGTCGGCTTCCAGTCTTACCGGATTCAGCTGAGTGCCAGTGTTTAATATGGAGCGACTACCTATCTGACATCCACAACCCAGCAACTGGGTAACACGATACCTCTTGGCTAGACTGTTTTCAGATCTCAGGCTTCTGACTAACCGTAACGACTGTCACAGATCTTCAAATGACAGTTGGGACCAACGGCTTAACGTGCTTGTCGAGGCACAGAAGAAACTCGCTATGTAAAGATGGTCACCCATGGTCACCTTGAAGATCGACCCATGTGGCTGTTATTATTTAGCCACGAGCTGTCACATATCTTCGAATTTTTGGTTCTATAACATGTCAGTTTCCTTACGATGTTTTCCTTCACCGTTTTGGGAGCAGTGGTGATGAAATAATTTACACAAAGTAAAGTACCTGCCTGGGTTCAAACCCACAACTTACAACTTGTAAATTGCGGCCGTTACCACTGGGCCACCAATGCTCTCCAGAGAGTCAATACATACAAACCTCAAATATTGGAAATCGAACGAAAGTTCTCACATTTTTATTTTTCCAAGTATCCGGTCTGATGTATCCTTTTCGGAATAAGCGAGCACAAAAGAGCAGGATGGCAGGAAAGCGAGGGCAGGAGTGACACGGGTCATACTATAAGAGACTTCAACGAAAGGCGCCGCGACGGCTAGAGCGGTGACCCTAGTTCTCCTAATTAGAGCTGTCTCCTTAATTGACTTGTAGACACCCTCTAATATTTTACTATACAATTTTGGGCACACACTCGTGGTTATTGACAATCCTTAAGTTAGTTATACTTGGTTTAACGAAACTATTCAGCATTGGTTTATTTAGCCTATATCAGCTGATTCTACGAATATTATAATATTGTTAAAGTTTGTATGCTTGTGTTTCAATCACGCAAAAACGGCTACAAGGATTTGGATGAACTTTTGTACACACAATTGTGTTATAGCCAGGATTTTCACAAAGTCGCTTGTCGCGTCGTCTGTCTGTATATCCTCTACGAGTAACTCCTCCTAAACCGCGCAACGGATTTCGATGCGGTTTTCACTAATAGATAGAGCAATAAGCGAGGAAGGTTTTTATGTATAACTAGCTTCTGTGTAACGGCTTCACCCACTTAAAGTGTTTTCTTATTTTTTTATTACATTATACCGGGATCCAGACTATAATCTATCTCTGTGCCAAACTTCATCCACATCCGTTCAACCGTTCTAGCGTGATTGAGTAACAAACATACATCCACACATCTATCCAGACTTTCACATTTACAATATTAGTAAGATTTTAGACCCGTCCGAAGCCGGGGCGGGTCACTAGTGGGATACTAAAACACGTTCGCTTTTGATAATAAAACACTTTTTTCTCGGGCGCAGAAACAGGGAAAAACTTGACAGTAAATAATAATATGTTGATGTTTCAAAACATCTTTCTTTTTACACCGATCAATACAAAACAATCTAATAGAATAAATAAATAAGCATGTAAGATTTATTCCTTTTAAGCATCGGTTTATTTTGATTAGTTTGTTAGCTAGGTTAGTGTTGATTCAGCGCACTGGGCGACTATTCAAATGGTTGCCTTTAAGTCGCTCAGTGCATGTAACCGGTAAAACTTTTGTTATTATTGTTTCTAGCTAGTGAGCGGTAAGAATTTTCGATAAATGTATTTGCAGATATTTGGTGAAATGTTGCGAAAGCTCACTGAATCAAGACTTTGTGTTAATTGTTAAGTTTATCGATTTATTGTTTATTTTAGCGCACTTCCTTACGCACTCATAGGTTTTAGAAATTGTTCTATAAACTACAGCATCTTAAACGTAAACGTCGTGCTCTCTGTGCAACAACACCTGCACCTTAAAAGACCTTTGTGAGGCAAATGACAACGCTTTTGGCGTGGCTGTATTCTGGTCAAAATATATTTTGTTTTGGAATCATCAATACGACGAAGAAGAAGAACGCAAACATAAAATCCGATAACACGCATCGGTAAATCATAAATAGCCATCTCTCTGTATTTGGTGAGCCTCAGCTGGTCATTTCAGGAAGCAGTTTTATAAGTCATCACGTGGAATTAGCTGATGACTCACCAGCTAAAATTCCTCTTCTGTCATTATTATTGTACAGGAAAACCTTATAAATATCTTTGCAAAATACACGCAGTAATTGGGACCCAAATAGGTAATTAATATTCGAGCAGAAAAATATTAATGTATCATACTTTAATGGGTGTGGAGGATAAATGGGGATGAGGAAAAGGGCTGCTTTTAAGGCATCACGAGGCTATTTACAATACGTTTTCTTAAACTCAAAAAACGGTTCGTTAATTCCTAAGTGATTACTTTACAATATCGGAGGTCATTAGAGTTCATTACAACATGTTCGTGCTCACGAGGCGAGGGCGAACCATTGTGCTTGGAGGACGTCGTATATTAATAAGATTTCTGGACTCCATCATCGCTTCTTGATTCCAAGAGGGTATGGAGGTAAATGAGGCACCTCCCCAAATGTGAGGGTTGCGTGTGAGCTGCTATTATTTCCGCCTGAAGCCTCACCTTACTTGATATGGGAAGGACGATAATAAATGGCAAGGCATCTTGATGCGATGAATGTTTGTTTGATTTCTTGTGTAGGAAAAAAGTTATTTATTTTGAAAGAAAATGCGATGGAAATGAATTTCTCCCAATACAAATTGTTATTTGAGAGAAATGGCGTATATTCTGATTTTAGAATTTATATATTTACGTAGAGATTGAATAGGAAGTTTGCTCATCAGCCAGGCGGCGGGCGACGGGTCTCGTAGAAAAGTTATGGAGCGGCGACGGGCGGGCAGGCGGGTGGCCGGGTACGCTCTATTGTGTCGACGGCGGCGGCTCATTTGCACCCGTCAATTAACTGCAATTAACGGCGGTTACGCGCCATTTGCGACCTGCCTTTGTTACTTCCAAGACGAAAATAAAAGTATGATCCCACTTCTGACTTTAGAGCGGCGGCGTAGAAAATGGTTCTATTTTTTTATTAAAGTAAAAGGGAGGGTGACTAGATTTTCTCGAATTTTCGCTTAGAAAATGATACGTTTATATTTAAAAGTTTTAATAGTACTAATAGCTGAACGTGTACAGTGATTATAAGTTTAATACAGTTGCAATGAGTTTAGTAGCAGTGCATGGGTAGAACTTTGGTCAACGTGATTAAAGTTTTAATTATAATTTGGAAGCACTAAGCCACCTTACGGGTGGTGGAGAAAATCACCCGTGCAACATACTGCAACGTGAAAAATACTAAATCGAAGACTTGAATAAGCGAAAATAAGTAACTAGGTAGAGGGTTAGGCAGCAAATTCAATCATTAACCGTCCCTCATTCCAACTTATTTGCGGTCAGCATACCTACCTTCTTCTTTCCTATTTCTGTATAGAGTAGTCGGATCTTAGGAGTCACTCCCTTTCTGAATCATAGCATCTTTCACGCAGTTGATCCATCTAACTATGCGAAAGTTTGGATGTATGTTTGGTACTGAATCACGCCAGAACGGCTGGATGGATATAGATGAAATTTGGCTAAAGATTATAATCTGTGTAGGGTAATGCTAGCAGTGCAAAATGCGAGGTAAGTCGCGCGCATATATATTGGCGGCCAGTCGTTTGTCCAACGCCATGGTAATTACTCGTGTTCATTTATTATCCTTCTCCAACCACATAATAGTGAAACCCAACATTGGATCCGACGTGACATGTAGCATAACATGTAGGTAACGATAATGCTAGCAGTGCAAAATATTATCGTTACCTAATGTTATCGCTACAATCTGGAATAGCACATACACTACTTTTTATCCCGGTATAATGTTACCTCGGTATGAGAAAAAAATGACTTTCCACGCGAGCGAAACCGCTGGCAGAAGCCGTTTCAAATTATTAGGGGTTAAAGTATGAAATGTTCCGTATGGTGTCGGACGTAAAGAATCTCACCATCCCATATCTTCCCATGGGTGTCGTAAAAGGCGACTAAGGGATACACCAAAGAATGGGCAGCAGCGTTCTCTGTGCACTTTAACAACAAACTGCGATCGCCAACCCGCCTGCCAAGCGTGGCGATTAAGGCAAACTCCCCCAAACCAAAATGAAAAGCACAAAGAAAAAACGGCCCCGAGTGCCCGGCAGCCCGTCTACCCTCGACTACGGTAGCGGTCGAGGCAATGGCGTGGCAAGGGGTGCGAAGAATCCCCGGAGTGGACCCGGCTACCCTAATAAACACCGACGACTGGACCTGGCAACGTATAACACGCGAACAATCCGGACCGACGAGAAGATAGCCGAACTCAAGGAAGAATTGAGCAGGTTGCGGTGGAGTATTATAGGGTTATCTGAAGTCCGAAGAGAGGGGGAGGACTCGATAATCCTCAAATCCGGTAACCTGCTCTATTTCCGAGAGAGTGACCGGCAGTCCCAGGGTGGTGTCGGGTTTATCGTCCACAAGTCCCTTGTGAACAACGTGGTGAAGATCGAGAGTGTGTCGACCAGGGTGGCGTACCTTATACTCAGAATATCCTCGAGATATTCGCTGAAGGTTATACAGGTCTACGCCCCGACCTCGGCACACCCCGACGACGAGGTAGAGACGATGTATGAGGATATTTCTAGAGCCATGCATGGTTTCGAAACTCACTTCACCGTTGTCATGGGGGACTTCAACACGAAACTGGGCAAACGAGACGAGGATGAGCTGCAAGTGGGCCAATTTGGAGTTGGACATCGGAACCACCGGGGTCACCTACTGGCCAGCTTTATGGAGAAGGAGGGTCTCTATATGATGAACTCCTTCTTCAGAAAGCGTGAGCACAGGAGGTGGACCTGGCAAAGCCCCGATGGTGCAACTAAAAACGAGATCGACTTCATCATGTCAACCAAGAAGCAAATGTTCAATGATGTCTCTGTGATCAATACGGTGAAAACCGGGAGCGATCACCGCATGGTGAGAGGCACATTGAACATTAATATCAAGCTTGAAAGGTCTCGACTGATGAAGTCTACGCTCCGTCCAGCACAGATCCAGATCCAAAACCCCGAGAGCTTTCAGCTCGAACTTCAGAATCGTTTCGATTGCCTAGGGAGCTCCGTGGACGAATACAGCGATGGGTTCGTGGAAGCTGTCCATACGGTTGGGTCTAAGTTTTTCAAGACCCGCCGTACATATATAAACAAAAAGCTCTCTGATCCTACCCTCAAGCTTATGAAGGAGAGGCGTGAGATGATCCTGCAGTCTTCAGACGATGCATTGAAATACCGCCAGCTCAATAGACGGATCTCAAAGTCCTTGAAAAGCGATCTCCGCCGCTTTAATACCGAGCGTATTAAAGACGCGATTGAGCGGAATAAGGGTTCCAAGGTCTTTGCAAGAGATCTGACTATTGGGCAGAGCCAGCTCACGAAACTGAAGACCGACGATGGCAGAATCGTATCCGCCAAACCACAACTATTGAGAGAGATCGAGAGATTCTATGGGCAGTTGTACACGTCAACCAGTAAACCCGTCGCGAATCTAGCAAAAGACCCTAGAGCTAGATTGACCCGGCACTATACCGAAGACATTCCGGACGTCAGCCTGTATGAGATTAGGATGGCTCTTAAACAGCTTAAAAACAACAAGGCGCCGGGTGAAGACGGAATTACAGCCGAACTCCTGAAGGCGGGTGGAAAACCGGTCCTTAAGGCCCTTCAGAAGCTGTTTGATTCCGTCATACTCGAGGGCAAAACGCCACAGGCATGGTGCAGGGGTGTGGTGGTACTCTTCTTCAAGAAGGGCGACAATGCCCTACTAAAGAACTATAGGCCCATCTCACTTCTTAGCCATGTCTACAAGCTGTTTTCAAGAGTCATAACGAATCGTCTCGCGCGCAGGTTTGACGATTTCCAGCCTCCTGAACAAGCCGTTTTCCGTAAAGGCTTTAACACCGTAGACCACATACATACGCTGCGGCAGGTTATACAGAAGACCGAAGAGTACAACCTGCCTCTCTGCTTAGCGTTTGTGGACTACGAGAAAGCCTTTGATTCGATCGAGACTTGGGCTGTGCTGCAGTCTCTCCAACGGTGCCAAATTGACTACCGGTAAATCGAGGTGTTGAAGTGTTTGTATAAAAACGCCACCATGTCAGTTCAACTTCAGGATCAGACCTCGGAACCTGTCTTTCTGCAGCGAGGTGTGAGGCAGGGAGATGTCATATCTCCGAAACTGTTCACCGCTGCACTGGAGGATGTCTTCAAGGTTCTGGATTGGAGAGGGCTAGGCATCAACGTCAATGGCAAGTACATCACTCACCTTCGGTTTGCCGATGATATAGTGGTCATGGCTGAGACTATGGAGGACCTCAATACAATGCTCGATGACCTCAGTAGAGCCTCCAAAAGAGTGGGTCTGAGGATGAACATGGACAAAACCAAGGTGATGTAGAATGCCTATGTCACACCCACTCCTATTAGGGTCGGAAACTCTACACTCGAAGTTGTGGATGACTATGTCTACCTGGGACAAACGATCCAGTTGGGTAGGGCCAATTTCGAGAAAGAGGTCAACCGTCGAATCCGACTCGGCTGGGCAGCGTTCGGGAAAATGCGCGGTATCTTCACGTCCAACTTACCACAGTGTCTCAAGACGAAAGTCTATGACCAGTGTGTGTTGCCAGTTATGACCTATGGCTCTGAGACGTGGTCGCTCACAATGGGCCTCATCAGAAAGCTTACAGTCACCCAAAGGGCAATGTAGAGGGCTATGCTCGGAGTTTCCTTACGTGATCGAATCAGAAATGTAGAGATCCGCAAGAGAACCAGGGTTACCGACATAGCCCGAAGGATTGCCAAACTTAAGTGGCAGTGGGCAGGGCACATTGCTCGCAGAACGGATGGCCGATGGGGCAGAAAGGTTCTGGAGTGGCGACCGCGAACCGGAAGACGTTGCGTTGGAAGGCCTCCCACCAGGTGGACCGATGACCTGGTGAAGGTTGCAGGGAGCCGCTGGATGCGGGACGCACGGGACCGGTCAATGTGGCGACGCTTGGGGGAGGCCTATGTCCAGCAGTGGACGTCTTGCGGCTGATATGATGATGATGACGAAAGTATGAAATTGCCGATTTGTACAAAAAAATTGAAATTTGTTTTATTTTTAATTTAACATATTTATTTAATCAAAATAATTACCATTATTATCTATACATTGCTGCCATCTAATAAGAAGGTCATTTATGCTTTTGAGATATAACTCTGATGGTCTAGACTCGACAAACTGTGTGAAAGTATTGTTACGAGCTGGGGTTCAGGGATAAATTAATTAAACAGCAGACTTCAATTAATCACTGTTTATTACAAAAACACTTCTTAAACAATTCTATTACTTCGCACTATTTTCCGCTTTGATCGCTCTGTATCGCTTCTCAAACGAAACTGACCCACGACGAATCTGACCGCTCTTTATATAGCACGGAAGAACTTTCTGGAACGTTCCATACTGTTCTAGATAATTCGAGAAACTTCCAGAACAATCGACTTTCGAACTCATTGTTCTCGAAGCGACTAGAAACATCCAGAATGTTCGGTTCGAACCTTCTGGAAAATTCCATTCGACACGAGCTTTCGAGAACATTCGTTCCGCTATTCAATACTAGATGGCGCCACTAGTTACTACCTAGTTATTCCTCTCGTTACTAGATGGCGTTGGCCTATCTTGTAACATTGCCTCCCTCTTAGACATGCTCGTCCCGAGCATTGTTAGACCCATGATAACGGGCCAACCGATCCACATGAACGACCTTTGATGCACCTCGGGGTCCCTTTTGAATTTGGTAGGTGACGTCATTGATCTTGGTAGCTACGCGATAAGGTCCATCCCATTTTGCTTGCAATTTAGGCGATTTTCCTTTGCTCCGTGCCGGGTTATGTAACCATACAAGAGATCCTTCATCGAAGCCCTTATTGCACGCCTTCCGATCGTAGCGAGTCTTCATCCTCTCAGACATCTGTTGACCAGTCTCTCTGATGTGCTCATAAATCTTTGATGCACCTCTACTACGAATGTGTGGTCCTTTCACCGCCGCACCCACACAACTTGTGCATTTGCGGCACCATTCCTTAACGTCTTCTCGACAATGGATCCAGTAAAATCGTTCTCGGATCTTGATCAGAGTCCTCTTAAATCCCATGTGACCCCCTGAACATTCATTGTGGTAGAGCTGTAGGATCTCCGGCACCTTAACTTTAGGTACGACAATTTGTAGATGACACTGGTCACCGCGAGCGTTCTCCCATTTCCTGCACAGAACTCCATCCTGGATAACCAAGCTTTCCCACTGTGCCCAATAACTCTTAGTGATAGAACTCAGTGCTGCAACATCACTCCACTGAGGCCTCGGAGCTCCTGATTTCTTCCATTCGAGGATCGGATTTATGTCTCTGTCATCTTGCTGAGCACTCTGCAATATTCCCTTCCAATCTTCGCTAAGATCCGTCCTCAACATTCTCACAAATGTCGTCTGCTTAGCCTTTTGCCTGGCACAGGGCTTACATTGATCGGAACACGACCTACGCGAGAGAGCATCTGCATTACTGTGGGGTGTTCTGTTCCCGTCCCATGATTGTGACTCACACACAATTTGTGAAATCGAGTTCCTTGGGGCTCTTTCATCACCAGCCACTAACTGCCACTTACTCCTGGCGTCTACTGGTTTTACTGCTGCTGGTGACTGACTTCCGCAATGGGGTCTCCTTTGCTTTGGGCAGCTCAACCGGATGTGGCCTCTCTCTCCACAGCTATAGCACCGGGGTGAAGTCACAACCTGCCTTATGCGGTGAGCTCGGTCGTCCCGTCGTACAGCTTCCACCTCCAAAGCGTAGGCTAGGGCGTTCTTAAGGTTCTTAAAATGGCCTAGCCTTACGGCAGCCCTAACCTCCAGGTCACGGATCCCATCCGTGAAAACCTGTACGAGATTCCCGTCGATCAGCACAGGTGAAGACTTGTAAGCCTTCCGGACCAGCTTTTCTACCTCCAGAGCCCATTGCTGTAAGGTTTCACCAACATGTTGCGATCGGTCCTTTAGCTGGGCGCGAAACACATGTTCCAGATGCGTGTCACCGTATCTAGCTTCCAATGCTTCCAGAAGCTTTTCGAAAGTAACGTCCTGTCCAAGTGCCTCTAACACAATCAAGGCCTGGTCGCGAAGACCCAAGGTTAGAGCAGTCAAGGCCTGTTCTTTGGTCCATCTATTCGATTTCATGACGGCCTCGAACTGTATCTTGTAGGCAGACCATGACGAAGATCCGTCGAATGGTGGCACTTTAAAACCACCTGGCGAGGGCGAATACGGAGGGTGACGAATGGTTTCTAATTGCAGTTCCTGTAGAGTTAAAACGGTTTCTCGTGCTGTATGAGGTCTCGCGTTGTCATGGAGCAATAATGGTGAAGATCGATTCATGAGTCGGGGCTGTTTCACTGCTAGTTTTGCTATCATTGTTCGGAGTTCGGCACAGTAGACTTCTGCCGTTATTGCTTGACCAGATCGAAGAAAACTATAGCGAATAACACCTTGCTGAAACCACCAAACAGTTACCATTACCTTTTTATTGATAAGCTTTGCTTTAGGACACTGTTACGGCGTTTGACCTGGGGTCAGCCATTGCATTTTTCGATTATGGCTATCAAAAATAATCCACTTTTCATCACATGTCACAATTCGAACCAATATTCCTTTATTTCTGTATCGATTCAACAAGGCAACACAAGTTTCAACACGCGTTTCTTTCGGCAGATCAGTCAAATCATGAGGCACCCATTTTTATATTTTTTTGATTATACGCAAATGAGTCAATATTGTTGGTAAAGTCAAAGTCAAATATATTTATTCAACTAGGCCAAAAAACGGCACTTTTGAACGTCGTACACAAATTATAATTAAAATTTACAAGTAATAAAAGTTGATTCTACCGTGCATTCGAAAAAGTATCTTGTTAAGGAGAAGAATTCACAAGAAACTCCATACTTACTCTTTTTAAAAAATAAAATGTGTCTTACAATATTTACATAAGTATATACATTAATAAATTCATATATGTGAGGACCATGCACCCAGAAAAGCACTACACACAATACAACGTACAGGTATAAAGTATTAAAATCATTTACAGGTAAATTCATTAATTTTATAAATAGGAACAAGTTTCTCACATACTTACAAATATTGCAAACATAGGTTGCATCCACAGAGGATGCTGTGACAGGCTTGAGTGATCTTCTGTCCCGCAATTTGGATCAGGGTAAGAAATGCCTTGGTATCTTTTTGGACCTATCGAAGGCGTTTGACACAGTCTCTGTCCCTAAACTTCTACTTAAGCTGGAAAACATTGGCGTAAGAGGAATACCCTTGAGTCTATTTAAAAGTTATCTTACCGAGATAAGACAAAATGTGATTATAAATAATCACATAAGTAATGAACACCCTCTAGGTGATTACGGAGTTCCACAAGGAAGTATCTTGGGACCGACACTCTTCCTTATCTATATTAATCAGTTATGCACCCTGAAACTTACAAACTGTCATATCATTACTTACACGGATGACACAGCACTCATTGTGCATGGCTCAGATTGGAATGAAACGAAAGGTCACGCTGAGAAATGTATTAACACGGTATCAAAATGGCTTTCCACTAATCTTTTGACACTAAACCTTGACAAAACTAAATTTATACCATTTTCTATAAGTAATAAAAGTCAGCCTCTACATGACTTTAACATTCAATTTCACAACTGCCTGTTGAAGCCAGATTGCACTTGTCCATGCTTAGCCAAAGTTTCTTATATTAAATACCTTGGAGTGATAATAGACGACCGTTTAAATTGGCACAAACACATTACGTCACTAACATCTAGTATCCGCAAAGTTATCTATATTTTTAGGCAGCTTAGAAACTCAGCAGACACAGACACGCTCAAGACTGTCTACTTCTCTTTGTGCCAGGCACTAACGGGCGGGGAGCAACGAAAACATCGTTTTTACCGCTGGAGAGAGCCCAAAGAGCTGTTCTGAAGGTTATGCTACGCAAACCGTTTAGGTACCCGACTGAACAACTATATCGGGACTGCGAATTGCTCACCGTCAACCAGCTATTTGTTTTTCACTCAACGATCCGCAAACATGCCTCCGTTCCACCACGTAACGCACTCCATACCCGACGAAGGGCTGCACGAATGTGCCAAGTCGAACATTTCAGAACCGCATTTGCTGCCCACCAATATTTCATCCTAAGTTCCCGAATTTACAATAAAGTGCATAAGATATTATTAATAAATAATTTAAATAAATTTGAATTAAAAAAGAAATTACTAACGTGGCTCTTAAATTTAAATTATGGTGATACCGAGGACCTCATTAAATTAAATGATTAAATCAAACCACTTTTCGGGGGCCGAGTCACCCACGTCCGTAGGAAAGTACCCCATGCGATACCCTACACGTGGTCCCCGGGTGGTGCCAATCAGGTGACAATAACTGGTGGTAGGCTTCGGCCGAAGGCTTGCGACCACCTACCGGGCAAAGACGTATGCCCGGTGTAGTCACTTCAGGAGATGGGTCGAGATGGCGGTTCCATTGCAGACAGACCAGCCTGGCACGTGCTGTTATGGGCGTATCGGGTGACTGGTCGCGGAGGGTAGTGGGATCCGAGGCACGGTGCACCGCTGGCCGACCGCAGGTAGTTGGGGGCCCAAGTAGTGTGTCAGCCCCACACGAAAGGCTGACCCGCCAACTGACGAAAAGTCCCGGCATGCACCATCGTGCTGGTTGGCGACCAGAAGGGAGGGCCCGATGGTCATTCCCGGGGGGGCTCGGGCGTCCCCGCAGTCTCCAGACTCGTCCCCCAATGATGGCGTCCATTCAGTGCTTGTCTGAAGGTAAGCAGCGTGGAGCCACATCTCACTTCCCTCTCCTAACCTTTCTTCACTCACTCGCAAATAATGAAAAAGAGAAAAATGTTCAAAGTTGAACAGCGGCTGCACACCCTCCCACTCAAAGTGCACCTCACTAACATCAGAGGTCTGCACTCAAATCTCATAGCAGTCCATCATCACCTAGAGACTGATAAGCCGGCTCTCTTTTTTCTTTCGGAGACGCAGATCAGATGTCCGTCAGATGTATCGTACCTAACATACCCAGGGTATACCCTGGAGCACAATTTTAAGCAACGCGCGGGTGTATGCATGTACGCCCGAGACGACATCTGTTATCGGCGTCTCCGAAACCTTAAGGACTCTAGGTTCTCTGTGCTGTGGGCTTTGGTGGACATGGGCCTTGATAAAATTGTTTACGCCTGTGTCTACCGCTCGCACAGCGGGGATCAGGAGACAACCAGGCTCACTGAATACCTTAGTGAGGCGGCTGATACGGCACAGCAGCGGTACCCTTCTGCCCAATTGGTGTTACTGGGGGACTTCAATGCCCACCACCAGGAGTGGCTTTTCCCGTACCAGCGCACTGATCATGCTGGGCGGGAGACGAGAAAGCTTGCGCTTGCGTTAAATCATGCCCAGCTGGTCCAGGGGGCAACGAGGGTGCCGGATGTTGATTCGCACACAGCCAATTGCTTGGACCTTCTGCTGACTACAGATCCAGACCGCTACTCGGTGTCGGTATCTTCACCTTTGGGCAGTTCCGACCATTGTCTGGTGAAGTCTGTATCCGTCCACTCCCCACCCGATCCCAGCCCAAGAGGCGCTCGGCGGGTTTGGCGGTACAAGTCAGCAGATTGGGATGGGATGCGTTCTTTTTTCGCATCGTATCCTTGGCAGCCTTCTTGCTTCTCTTTGGTTGATCCTTCGTCGTGTGCGGACGCCGTGTCGGATGTGTTGCGTCAGGGAATGGAGTACTTCATTCCGTTCTCTGACGTTGCAATGTCTAGCGCTGACCGGCCATGGTTTGGCGCCGAGTGCAAGCGCGCCAAAACGCTCAAACCTGAGGCGTACCTGGCATGGGTCGACGCTCGGAAGCGCAAAGCAAGCGACGTGGGTCAGCGCAAGAGAGCCTACAATAGGGCTGCCAAGTCCTGCAAGAAGGTGATGCGAAGATCTCGGTTTGACCACATAAGCCGTATTGGGACCAAACTTGCTTCCTACCCAGCGGGTAGTAAAGCGTTTTGGTCCCTGGCTAAGTCGGTTGAATCGAACTTCTGCCGTCCCTCACTACCACCACTGCTGAAGCCCACTCTGCTGAGGAGAAAGCAAACTTTTTTGCCTTTCTTTTTGCGGAATCTGCGCGTCTGGATTCTGGTGACGCGCGGCCCAGTCCTTCTCCTGATTGTTGCGAGACGAGTATGTCGGACATTCGCATACATCAAAAGGACGTTCGTAGGGTGCTGCGCAATCTTGACGTGAACAAAGCTAGTGGCCCCGACGGAATTCCAGCAATTGTTCTCAGAACCTGTGCGCCTGAATTGTCTCCGATCCTGACACGCCAGTTTCGCCTTTCATATGAGACGGGAAAAGTGCCGAATGCCTGGAAGCAAGCTAACGTTCAGCCTGAGCCCAAGAAGGGCAGTCGGGCTGACCGGGCCAACTACAGACCCATTTCGATAACGTCCATCCTCTGCAAGAGTATGGAACGGGTGCTTAATTCCAAGTTCCTGGCATACCTAGAAGCTAACGACATCAATGAAAAAATCGAGGCTGCTATAGAAATATATACAATTTAGTTTACTCTTACTTTTTAAATGGTTCCGCGAAACTCAAACTCGGCCATCATTCCATGTCGAAGTCTCTCACCATGGGATGTCCTCAGGGTTCGGTTATTGGTCCACCTTTATGGAATTTAGGCTTTGATGATTTCCTCGCGATTCCGCTTCCAAGCGGCTGTTCATTAACCGGTTTCGCGGACGACGGTCTTCTGCTCATTCAATCTAGTACTCGAGCTGGACTCGAGAACTTGGCTCACACTTGCCTACGATTAATATCTCAGTGGGGCGATCGTAACCGCCTGACCTTTGCTCCGCATAAAACTTATCAGCTCATTTTGAAAGGTAATCTTAAATCGTGTCCTACTATTAAATTTAATAACGTTCCGGTAAAAAGGAAGCAGTCCGTGTGCTATCTTGGTCTTGTGTTTGAAAGGAATTTTGCATTTATAGATCATATTAAAATCGTCGGTGAAAAAGCAAAAAAGAACTTCTATGCCTTAACGAGAATATCTAAATCTACGTGGGGTCTGTCTTTTTTGACTTTAAAGACTATTTATGGGGCTACTTACTTGGGTTGTGTCTGCTATGGGGCGCCTGTTTGGGCTGATAGGACCACAATAGGGGCGGTACGACGTAAATTACTTCAGAGTCAGCGTTTGGCTTTGATATTCTTATGCAAAGCATACAGGACGGTTAGTACTGAGGCCTTACCGGTACTTGCTGGCGTACTTCCGGTCGACCTTGAAGTGCAGCGACGTGCTGCAATGTACTATTCCGCAAAAGAGACCATGGACGCGGACTTTTTAACGCGGAGTGACCGTGCCAAAATCTCTAGATTATTTAAACCACATATTGACGTCTGGGAGGAACTTTTATCCGAATGGCAATGTAGGTGGGATAATTCCATCAAGGGCCGACACCTCCACCAATTCTTTCCATCCGTTCGCGTGCGGCTGGCCAGGACGTGGCTGGAGGTGGATCACTGTGTTGCCCAATTTCTCACAGGGCATGGTAACTTTAAAAGTAAATTATTTTCCTTCAAGCTTGTTGCCTCGCCATTATGTCAGTGTTCTACATCTGACTGTGAATATATACAATCTGCACATCATATCTTATGGGAGTGTATTCTTTGGCAGAATGAACGCAATACTATGTTGAATAATGTTCAGGCTGTATCAGGAGCCGTTTACTATACGGACCTTGTGGAAACTAGAACAAATTTCCGTGCGTTCAAGCGCTTTTGCCATACCTATTATTGGAATCAAATATAACAGCTCACAATGTTAGGACCCATTAATATTAATGCAAATTTTTATCCGTGGTGCTTGGCAACTGGGCTTATCCCAGTTGTAAACGACCATTTGTGCCTATTGGTCTTGTTTGTTCTGTCTCCTGCTTGATATGGAGGGAAGTGGAAATTTGTGTTTTTCTTACTCCTCCATTTTCTTTTCTGATTAATTTCGTTGCGGAATCCAAGACAGTTAAATTCATTCTCCGGGACTTCGTCGAGCTTCATTGCCTCGGCGCTTTTCTGGTGGTCGCCACTGTTGATTCTGGCTTTCAGGAGTTGCAGTGGTTTGGGAATAGTGCGGTGGGATTGTCCCAAAAAAAAAAAAAAGCTAACGACATCCTCAGTGACCGCCAATATGGCTTCCGCCAAAATCGGTCAACTGGGGATCTTCTAGCGTATGCCATTCACATCTGGAGTGAGGCCATAGAGAGACACAGGGAAGCGCTTGCCGTTTCCCTCGACATCTCGAAGGCTTTTGACAGGGTCTGGCATGAAAGCCTTATTGGTAAGCTTCCTTCATTCGGTTTGCCCAGTGGTCTGTGCGATTGGATTGCAGACTTCCTGAGGGACCGGTCCATTCGAGTGGTTATTGATGGCCGCTCGTCTGAACTACTGGATATTAATGCCGGGGTCCCACAGGGGTCGGTACTCTCAGCAACGTTGTTCTTGCTGCACATAAATGATCTGCTAAAACCCGGCACCTTTGGGTATGCAGACGACAGCACTGTAGCTGAGAGATACGTGTCCGACGCGCGCGCTACTGCACCTCAGATCCGGTCTCTCCGGGAGGCCATGGTTGGGCGCTTAAATCTGTCCTTGGAGGCAGTCTCCGAATGGGGCGATGCCAATCTGGTCAAGTTCAATGCTGCTAAGACCCAGGCGTGTCTTTTTTCCGCTAAAAGGAGCCAATTCCACCCAGCTCCTTCTTTCAGAGGTGTGAACGTGCCGATAACTGACCATCTTGAGATTCTTGGCATCACGTTGACATCGACGCTCAATTTTGGTCCATTCATTGAGGCAAAAGCTCAGCTGGCTGCCAAAAAATTGGGGATCCTCGCAAAGGTGAGACGGTACTTCACGCCAGAACTTAAAAATGAATTTTTGCATTGAATCATTAAATTAAGTTATTACATGAAATTAAATTGAATTGACTGAAATTAAATTATAGAAATTAGTTACTAAGTTTATTGAAATTAAATTAAGTTACTTATAAATATAAATTTTGTTAATTACTATGAATGTTATGTTATATTTATTTTATTTGATTTATCAAATAATAATGTTAAGCTTATACCTACTTAACTTTTATTTATAAATTTTCACAATTATTAAATATAATTATTTTAACAAAACTAACCTCACACCAACACACTTACATCAACACTTCACACAATTATCTAAAATTTACTAATTTAAAAAATGAAAACAGCAATTATAATGTGAATCATCATTATGTGTGCATCAATTTATAAATACTTGTAAAAAAAATAAAATCCATTTTGAGAAAACTGTTCTTCAAGATACAGGATTTTCGTAGTTTGAAGGACAGAGATCATATTATGTGTAATAGCTATGCCCATATTTGTAATGTAAACACTGATGTAAACTAGGCTAATCCTTTTAAATAAATTATTATTATAGGTAAAATACCTTAATCAACAACAACGGAACAGTGTGAGTCAATTTAAAAAAAAAATTGAATATAATAACTATGAATATAAATTAACAAATTTGATTTTGTCTACACTAAAGATTGCCCTATGGAGCAGGACCAGCATGTTAAATTAAGGTAACGTTAAACCATGCCGCTAATTCCTGGGTAGTTTGGCTCGGAGTGGCTTCCACCATCCCTTTCAATTCATTGTTATTCACCTGTGTGGGCGGTCTTCCACGTGGTTCGTTCTTCACATCAACGTTTCCATCACGAAAGCGTTTAAACCAAAATCGTACGGTGCGTTCATTAGCAGTGCCTTCTCCAAACGCATCATTGATCGAGCTGTTTCTGCCGCGTTAGTTCCGTGTCGGAACTCGTATTCAGAAATCACTCGAATTTTCGAAGTATCCATCCTTCTTGTCTTCATGTGAATAAAAAACAACCGAAAGACGATACTCGAATGTTGCACATTTTTTTTAAAAAGAACTTCATATGTACCATGTGAAAAAAGTTTCACTCAAAAATCTCAAACCATGAAGATTCTATGTCAATTCGAAGTACCTATTATAATAAAATGGCAATTTCATACTTTAACCCCTATTATTCATACTCAAAAGAGCTACAGCCTTATTCAAATGCAGCCTTAGGCAAAGGGCAAAGAGTATGAACAATCGACAAATTACATAGACGGAAATCTACATCGCGTCTTTCATCTCGCCATGTGATTGGTCGTTTATCCATACTCTTTGCCCTTAGCCTGGCCGAATTCATTACACAATAAGGCTGCTGGAAACTGTTCTCAGTATATTTCCAGTTTTTATTTAAATCGGTCTACTGGGGATCTTCTAGCGTATGCCATTCACATATGGAGTGAGGCCATCGAGAGCCACGGGGAAGCACTTGCTGTTTCCCTCGACATCTCGAAGGCTTTTGATAGGGTCTGGCATGAAAGCCTTATTGGTAAGCTTCCTTCGTTCGGTCTGCCCGGTGGTCTATGTGACTGGATTGCGGACTTCCTGAGAGATCGGTCCATTCGAGTGGTTATCGATGGCTGCTCATCGGACCAATTGGATATTAATGCCGGGGTCCCTCAGGGGTCGGTACTCTCAGCAACATTATTCTTGCTGCACATTAATGATCTGCTAAAACCCGGCACCTTTGGGTATGCAGACGACAGCACTGTTGCTGAGAGATACTTGTCCAACGCACGGGCTACCGGGCCGCAGATCCGGTCTCTCCGTGAGGCCATGGTGGAGCGTTTGAACCTGTCCTTACAGGCAGTCTCCGAATGGGGCGATGCCAATCTGGTCAGGTTTAACGCTGCTAAAACCCAGGCGTGTCTTTTTTCCGCAAAGAAGAGCCAATTTCAACCGGCTCCAACTTTCCGAGATGTGACCGTGCCAATAACGGACCATCTTGAGCTTCTTGGCGTTACGTTGACATCGACTCTCAATTTTGGCCCATACATTGAGGCAAAAGCTCAGCTGGCAGCCAAAAAGCTGGGGATCCTTGCGAAGGTGAGAAGGTACTTCACGCCGAAGCAGCTCCTCAATTTGTATCAAGCGCAAGTTCGATCATGCATGGAGTACTGTTCTCATCTCTGGGATGGATCTGCCAAATACCAGCTTGATGCACTAGAGTCGATCGAAAAGCGGGCCAAGAGGCTCATCGGCGACGAGGCGCTGGTCAAGTCAAAGCTCCAGAGTCTTGAACATCGTCGCCGAGTTGCCAGCCTGTCAGTTTTTTATCGGTTACATTTCGGGGAGTGTGCGATGGAATTGCACGATCTAATTCCACCGAGCCCGTTTCACCATCGGACTACCAGACGTACGGCGATGCGCCATCGATACATGGTGGACATTCCACCCATACGCACAAAACGTTTTGAGAACACTTTTATTATGCGTACAGCTAAGGAGTGGAATTCCCTGCCGGAGTCTGTGTTTCCCGACAGCTACAATCTGGGGGTCTTTAAGTCAAGAGTGAATAGGTTATTTCTAGGCAAGCGTGTTTCACCGTCGACCACATCATCGCTTACCATCAGGTGAGATAGTGGTCAAGCGCGAGCCTATAGGACATAAAAAAAAAAAAAAAAAAAAAAAAAAACTCTAAATTTATTTTAACTCTAAATTCGTTTTTTTTTTTGGTCTTTAATGTCTAGTGAGGATAATTTAGCTCCCGGTGAAATTACTGTGAACAATTTGTGGGATAAAATGTATCTAGTGATTCTTGACAGACATTTTTTTAATGCGACTAAAGGTAAAGGTTTTGGGATGGGCAGCATTATCATCCTATCGAGATAACATGGAACACCGTGGATAATTTCGGAATCTGACTTGTTGGAATCCGACATTATCTGACATTAATTACTCTTTGGTTTATTCTGGGCAAAGGGTCACTGTTTGTGATCGGCAGGCTTATTACGTAAGAAATAGCAATTAGGAATCATCGCGCGATCAAATCCTTTATGCCCTAAAAGTCGGAATTATCTACAGTGTAGGTATGGTAGGTCCTACACAATCGTTTGCTAATCGCTCGCTGTTTGTCAAATGCAATTATTTCTAAAAAAACCGCCAAAACTCTAAAATTTCGATATTGAAGAGCAATTGTTGCACATAAATCGCTATCGTTTTGTTCTTGCAAGAAACTTAATAAGCCTGCGGGGATGTTGATCGCAGTGTAATGTTTACCAATCCAGTCTATTGCGGCAATATCCCATCCTACTAATCTAACTATCTAGGCTATTATGTCCCACTACTTAACAATCTTTCCTATCAATGAAGTTTGGATGTTTGTACCTGGTTGTATTGTATACAATCAGGATTTGAACGCTGAACAGATCCTGATCAATCACGCGGGCAAAGCTGTTAGAAAAACCTAGTCCCTTGTACCTAAATAATATAAGAATAGTCATGGAGAGTGAGTAAAAGTGTGTTGCGCATTTTTCAAAACTTAATCTACTGCTCATGACATGGAAAACGACTGAAAATAAATAATCTTGACTCTTAATATAGCCTACCAGCTAATCATATACATAAGTTATTCAAGAGTAGAGTGTGATTGAGTTTGGACCAGACGTCGCCGAAACTCTCTCCGCCGAATTTGGACTTAACGAATTTGCAAATGTAATCAATTTTTTGATTCTGCTTGTTATGGAACTTATGTCGTCGCCAATTCGCTGAAGAAGTACTTTTGTACCTATTTCTTGGAGTAGATTAGGTTATGTTAAATTGCAGCTGTATTTAAAAGTGTCTTTAAATATATTCTAAGATCGATAACCACTGAGCTAAACTCGTTTCGAGACAAATTTATCGAATATTCTTGTAGAATGGTAAAGTGAAATGTTAAACAAATTCTCACTATAATTGAATAACCAATATACTAGCATATCTGATGCTAGAACATTAGTCTCTAGTGACCTTAACAGAGAACTGTATTACTAGAGGTTCTCATTGCCTTCCACGGGCACCAGAGTTTCATGACCATTTGTTTTGTGTAATATGTTTTATGCCGAGGAAATTATTATTATATATAAAGTTAATTAGATTAAAATCATTCATAAATTCTATGCTTCTAGTCTTCTTCTTAATTCTTCCCTGAACCCATTATTTGGGGTCGAGTCTCCACACTTGCCTGCGCCAAGTTTATTTATTGATTGATTAATACATACAAAAGTTGATCCGTCATGAGGTGTCTTTTCTATCAATTGGGCTTGCTTGAGGTCTCTTTCTACATTGGATCACCAGGTCAATAATAAAATTGTGAAGCAAACCTAAAGTAATATCCTTTCTTCCTACAAATTACACTGACAAGTTTAAAATGGATGCTATTACAGCTAAAGTATAGAGCAAGTTCGTGTTTGAAGGTGAGAAGGTGATTCAGGAACAATGGAAGCTCTCAGAAATAAATAAATAATAATAATTTGAGATAATTGAAACAAATTAATATACATAAATATAATAAATCTGTAGAAAAGTCGTTAAAGGATAACCAACAGTACCAATTTCTAGTATTTTTGGAATTTTTGTGCGTTTGTTTGTTTGTCTGTTTAGTTGTGCACGCATCACGTAAAATGTTCGAAACCAATGGAGATAACTTTTATACATTAAAATTTTGCATAACTTGAGTATTACTTAGTGTTTGTTTCATCACAATTGGTTCACGCTATCAAAAGTTAGATGAATTTAAAGTGTTCAAGAAGTTAAAATATCACAACACACGCAATTCAGATACCTACTCGGACAGTTGAACTCCATATTCAATTGATGGCGTTGTGAATTTGACGTCATTTTCTGAATGGCGGTGTTAAGATTCACCGCGGAAGAATGAGACTAGAAAAAAATTGGCAGGGCGGCATGCTAGGTAGGTAGTTAAGTAGGTTAGGGTAGGCAGCGAAGCCGAAGCGAAGCGAAGCGAGATGATGGTCTGTGAAGGGAACCGGGCTAGAGGCGGGACGGCTAGTCCGTCGCTGCAGTGGCCATCTAACGCCTACTCCCCCCCTCTGCTGACAGAGGGTAGGTCGAGTGGGCTTGGATTAGAGATGGAACCCAATCCCAAGGTCTCGCGTGCCGAGGGGATGAATGGCCGGAGGGTTTGTATCCGGTCTCTAGCGCAGGGAAAGGGACCTCACCCTTAAAAAGGAACCACAAAAATGGACAGCAGACTAAAGGAAAAAAATCCTCAGGCGGGTACCCTTGCGCAACGCAAGGGCGAGTCCCGCCCCTCTAGGGATCTCCTAGAGGGCAGCCCCATCGTATCTGAGGGGGGCACCAATAGTCTCGCGGGCCGGCAAGAGCCGAGGAGGCTCAGGTCCTGGAAACAACTTGTCCGACCAGGACTCGCGCGGCACCTCCAATTCTTGGAGGAAGCGTCCGCGCAGCAAAGACACGGGGTCGCTGGGTCTCTCCTCGAGTGAGGAGAACCTGTCGGCCCCGAAGGTGTCAACAGGGCGGAGAGGGAGGGGTCGCGACGTGCGTGGTCGCTTTGTTCGACCCAATACGCCTGCCCCTACGGAATGCGTGGAGAGCGACCCTGGGCACATGAGTGCGGACCAGAGCGGTGACTCCAACGCGTCCTTGCTGGGCAGAAATAAGGCGGAGACGAATGCTGCAAAGCGGGCGCAGCGACAAGCTGTCGCGGCTGACGAGGTCAGTGAGTTGGCCCGACAGGCCCGAGAGCGGCGCTTGGCTCGGACGGCTGCTGGTGGAGATATATCGGCGGTGGCGCTCAATCGCCAGGTGATGGACGGGCTAGAAGTCGTCCTGAAGGTTGCCACCAAATCGGGCAACCTGAAGGGCACATTCACCTATGCCCTGAAGCAGGCGGTGAGCGACATCCAAGAGGCGGTCGAGGTCCTCAGCAGCCGCACAACCTCGGATGAGACAGCGAAATTATGGGAGGAGAACCGCCGTCTGCGATCCGAGTTGGAGGACCTCAAGCAGCAGTTTGCCGCCCAGAAGTCTGGCTCTGCTGTCACGAGCCCATCTCCGGCCCCGTCTTCGGCCCCATCTTCGGCCCCGTCGTCGGCCCCTGCACTTGCAGATGTGGATATTGAGAGGATCGCGCGCATTTGCATGATGCAGTGCGGCCAAATGGTGAGTGCCCGGATGGAGGTCATAGAGGCGAGGTTGCCCCCAGCCGAAACCGTCCGCCCACCACTCGCTGCAGACAAGCGGAGACAGGAGGGGTCCGCTAAACAGGCAGCCGCCTCGGCTGAGCCGAGAAGTGCCGGGCAGGGGGCCACTAGGCTCACGGAGGGGCCCAGTAAGCCCGCTGAGGGTAGGTCCGTGCCCACTTCTCAGTCAGCGGCTGCTACCCCGCCGACACCACCTGGCCCCCTCACGGAGGCCTGGACGACGGTGGTCAAGAGGGGCCGCCGTCGAAAGAAGAGGACGGCACCACCGCCGGCAACCGCTGCAGCACCCGCACTGAATAAGGCCGCGGGACCGCCTAAGGTCAGAGCACCACGCTCCGCGGCTGTAGTGATCACGCTGCAGCCCGGAGCCATCGAAAGGGGCGTCTCTTACAAGGCGGTCCTGACAGAGGCGAGGGCCAAAGTCACGTTCCCCGACCTTGGAACACCGTCCGGCTTCAAAATGAGGCCGGCGATTACGGGGGCGCGGCTACTCGAGGTGTCGGGTGCCTCTAGCGCCGAAAAGGCGGACATCTTGGCCGCCAAGCTGCGGGAGGTCCTCAACCCTGAGGACGTCCGGGTGTCCAGACCGATGAAGACGGCTGAGCTGCGGGTCGACGGTCTGGACGACTCGACAACCCCAGCTGAGGTCGTGGCGGCCATCGCCCGAGCCGGCGGATGTCCGTCCGAGGACCTGCGGACGGGCGAGATCCGCGCTGACGCTACCGGGCTCGGTATGATTTGGGTGCGGTGCCCGGTGGCGGCGGCGCAAAAAGTCGCTAACGGTGGACGACTGCTGGTGGGGTGGGTTGCAGCAAGGGTCAAGCTGCTGCAACCCAGGGCATTGCGGTGCTATCGTTGCCTGGACATTGGGCATGTCAGGGCACGATGCACCGCCGAAACTGACCGCAGCGAGCAATGCTATCGCTGTGGTCAGCCCACAAGGCGGCCCAGTGCTCCGCGGCGCCAAACTGCAGCCTCTGTACAGCTGCAGGAAGGCCCGCTGGGCACAGAGCGGGCGGAAAGGCCTGTGGCGCTCCCACGCAGCAGAAGAGGAGAAGGAGGGCCAAGGTTGCCGGGGACTCTTTACCCCCCCGTCAGCCTGGCTGCTCTTCGGCCGACTCCCGGCCTAGGAATGGAGTGGAGGGAATGGATTGCGCATAATGGCGCTCTACCATTTCCTCCAGGGCAATATCAACCACTCTGCCAGAGCTCAGGATCTCTTGCTCCAGAGCATGGCAGAGTGGTCGATTCGCGTGGCAGTGGTCGCCGAGCCGTATTTCGTCCCACCCAGGGATAACTGGGTTGGAGACCTCGACGGTTTGGTGGCCATCATTGGTGGGGCTCTTGTCAGCCCGTCCCGAGGGCATGGCTGGGTGGCCGCGCTCGCGGACGGCGTTGGCACAGTTGGTGCGTATTTTTCGCCCAACAAGAGTCTCGCCGACTTCGAGAGTTTCCTTGTCGAGTTAGGCGCTGTCGTAGGCCGACTCCACCCTCATCCTGTGCTGTTGCTAGGGGATCTCAACGCCAAGTCATCGGCGTGGGGATCTCCGGTAACCGATGCTAGGGGTGAGGTGCTGGAAGAGTGGGCAGTTACCACCGGCCTGGTCGTACTAAACCGGGGCTCGGTCCAAACGTGCGTGCGACAGCGGGGCGGTTCGATAGTGGACGTATCGTTTGCTAGCCCTGCTGTCGCGAGCCGTGTCCGTAACTGGCGTGTCGCCGTGGAGGTGGAGACGTTATCGGATCACAGATATATCCGTTTCGACGTCTCCACCCAGACCACCGGCGGCCGCGGTACGCCGGCCCCGCGAACGGACGGTCCGCGCTGGGCGCGTAAGCGCATCGACAGGGAACTTCTCGAGGAGGCTACCATTGTCCAGGCCTGGATCCGGGAGTCGGCAACGACCGGACCCGTCGACGTCGAACAGGAGGCGCTGCGGTTCCGCGGGGCGATGACGCAAATCAGCGACGCGTCCATGCCCCGGGGCCACGCACAGTCAGCGAGGCGCCAGGTGTACTGGTGGTCCGCCGAGATCGCACAGTTGCGTGTTGCGTGCGTAGCGGCCAGACGCCAGTACACCCGATATCGGAGAAGACGTCGTCGGGTCCCTGAAGAAGAAGCCGCGCGGTATGAGGTGTACCGCGCGACGACGGAGACTCTGCGGCTGGCCATCGGCGAGGCGAAGAAGCGAGCCAGGGAGGAGATGTTGGAGACTCTAGACGGGGATCCGTGGGGGCGCCCTTATCGAGCGGTTCGAGGGAAACTTCGAGCCGCCGCGCCTCCGCTTACGGAGAGTCTCCAACCCGAGCTGCTAGAGGAGGTAGTCGCAGCTCTCTTCCCGGCGAGAGCGGAGCACATCCCGCCGCCGATGGCTTTGCCCACGGCCGCAGAGTCTACAGAGGAGGACGCCATCAGCGTCCCAGAGGTGACACAGGCAGAGATGAGGGCGGCCGTGATGCGGCTCCGGGCCAAGAACGTGGCACCGGGGCCCGACGGGATCCACGGCTACGTTTTAGCCCTCGCTCTGAAGGAGCTAGAGCCCTGGCTGAGAGGACTCTTCACAGCGTGCCTTGAGCGGGGCCAGTTTCCCACTTTGTGGAAATCTGGTCGTCTGGTCCTGCTCAGGAAGGCGGGGCGCCCTGCGGACTCACCGTCCGCGTACCGGCCCATAGTGCTGCTAGACGAGGTGGGTAAGCTGTTCGAACGGATACTCGCTGTCCGCCTCGTCAGCCACTTGTACAGAGAGGGGCCGGACCTGGACGAAAGCCAGTTCGGCTTTCGGCATGGGCGCTCCACCATCCACGCAATATCGCAGGTGAGAGTCCTGGCGGAGGAAGCGGTGTCCCGGGGTGGGGTGATGTTGGCGGTGTCCTTGGACATTTCCAACGCCTTCAACACCCTTCCCTGGAGTTGTGTTCGCGAGGCACTGCGATATCACCGAGTGCCTCCCTACCTCCGCCGCATCGTCGGGGCTTATTTGGCGGAGAGGTGTGTCACCTACGTGGGACGTGATGGCGTCGCAAACCAGCACCGCATGTCGTGCGGTGTTCCACAGGGCTCGGTCTTGGGCCCGCCTCTGTGGAACATCGGGTACGACTGGGTGCTGAGAGGCGAACTCCAACCGGGCGTGGACCTGACGTGTTACGCGGACGATACGCTGGTCACTGCCCGGGGGAGTTCGTACAGGGAAGCAGCGTTGTTAGCGACGGCTGCGGTCTCACAGGTGGTGAGCCGCATACGGCGCCTTGGCCTGGAGGTGGCCCTCAACAAGTCGGAGGCCATGGTCTTTCATGGCCCCCGGCGGGCGCCACCACCCGATGCCCACATCGTGGTCGGGGGGGCTCGAATCGCTGTCGAGTCTACCATGAAGTACCTAGGATTGGTGCTCGACAGCCGGTGGGATTTCGGCCCCCACTTTCGGCGGCTGGCGCCCAAGTTGTTGGGCGCGGCTGGGGCGCTGTCAACGCTGCTTCCCAATCTGGGGGGCCCGAGCGGCGCCTGTAGGCGGCTCTACGTGGGGATCGTGCGATCGATGGCCCTGTATGGGGCCCCGATCTGGGCGACTGACCTGACGGCCGGCAGCATCGCTGTTCTGCGAAAGCCGCAGAGAGCGATGGCCGTCATAGTCATCAGGGGGTATCGCACGATCTCCTACGAGGCGGCTTGTGTACTGGCCGGATCCCCACCCTGGGACCTGGAGGCGATGGTACTCGCGTCACTGTACCGGTGGCGCGAGGAAGCGCGGGCGCGGGGCGAAGGGCCGATGCAGCGACATATGGAGCTGCGTCGGTCTCAGCTTCGTGAGGTCCTGGTGGCGGAATGGCGGGACAGGCTTTCACGCCCTACCGCCGGCCTCATTACCATCGAGGCCGTCCGGCCAGTGCTCGAGCGCTGGCTCGGGAGGAGGCACGGCTCCCTGTCGTTTCGGGTGACGCAGGTGCTCTCGGGGCATGGTTGCTTCGGGAAGTACCTGTGTCGCATAAACAGGGAGCCGGACGCCCGGTGTCACCACTGCGTCGACTGCCGGGAGGACACGGCGCGGCATACGCTGGCAGAGTGTGCCGCTTGGGAGGAGCCACGCCGTGCCCTCATCTCTGAAGTAGGCAGTGACCTGTCGCTGCCGGCCGTAGTCAAGTCTATGGTCGACAGCGAGGAGTCCTGGGACGCGGTGGTATCCTTCTGCGAAACAGTCGTCTCGCAGAAGGAGGCTGCGGAGAGGGAGAGGGAGATTTCATCCGCTAACCCAATCCGCAGCAGACGCGCCGGGCGTCGGCAGAGGGCGCACAACGCCCTCTTCCAGCCCCCCTAAATGGGTCCAGAGGTGACGGACTTGGGGACGTCCGTCGCCCCCAACACATCAGGACCCGAGGTGGCGGCGCGTAGTGTTCCACGCGCGCCCCTCTTAGACGTCGCGGGGGAGTCCAACACCTCACTCCTCCCCCAACCCGAGATCGTGGCCCGCAGAGGCGGGCCGGCACTAGCCGGGGGTTGCGGAAGTATCGTAGTTCCCGCGACCCCCGGTGTAGGTGTGAGATGGAACACCGGGGTGGTTTTTAGTCAGTACGAGTCTGACAGACCCCTCCGCCCCCCCAGGGCGGAGGACATCCAATGAGGATTTTCCACCCCGAAAAAAAAAAAAAAAAAAAAAAAAAAAGGCAGCGAAGCCGCGGGCGCAGCTAGTATATAATAATTATAGATAATTGATTTACTTTCGTCGCGCTAATGTCACTACAATCGAATAGAGCACCATGCGTTTCTGTAGTATCTACATAATAGTATTGCTCCGTTTTGACGCGTCAGCCACACACACAGAGTACTTTTTTATGTCAGGCCTGAGTCGATTTGCTCGCAAGTCTACCTTAATGCTCACATTAAAACACCAACCAGCTTAACGAAGGTTTAGCTCGCCTAGTTCAAAAAGACAGATACACTTTGTATCTAACCTCTGTGCCTAATGGAATGAGGGTCGTAAAGTTGCAACCCTGCCAGGGTTGCAACTTGCAGGGTCGAAACAGGAGCGATATCTAAGTGCTTTTAGGCATTGTCGCTGATGGTTTACAAAGTTTATGGTTTGAAATATCGCATAGGTGAAGTTAGAGTGGGATTTTCAAAAGGGTGTGGAGTGGAGTGTCTAGGTCTATTTTTGTGGGCACGTGTAGAAAGCGTTTAATCTGAATTACCTACTAGTAACTTTCAAACCAAGGTGCTGATTGTTTCTTTGTGATAAATGGCCGATTATTTGAACTAACAATAAGTTTCATTTTTTACAAATACATACGTGCAGAGACCAATGAACTGGGCGTTCGTACATCTAGATTTATCAATTGAAAGGACAGATGGAGCCGTGATAAATATGATAAAAGATAGGGTGTATTAGACACCGACATGTATTACGAGATGGAGACTGAGTGATTGTCCAATTTAGAGTCGTGACAGATGCCCGATGACGCACGAACTATACTGAAGACCGAAGATCGAAAGTCATCCATCACCCGCCTAACGAATGCTGGATATATGAGCCGCATTACTGAAGCTGCCATGTATCCGGCATCGATTTCACTTGACATTTTAATTTTGATATGGGGTCTTTGAACTGATGCGTTAGAGGGCGATCCCTCGCGAATCGCGTCACATGCTTTTAGTTTTGATAAGCGTCTGTTTTAATGCTGATTTCAATGAATGTATATTTTGATGGAACAAGTGCACTTTAAAATACATGTTTTATGAATTGCTGCGAAAGATATAGGTTTTAAACGATGCCAAATGCTTTAATATCATAGACTCTGCTTTATCTGAAATCCTACCAGTACCATCTCCATTACAGCCATAGCAACACACCATATGTCTATTGATTCGAAATACATTCCTCAGCTATATTTACCAACTACGTATTGAATAGGTATGCCATTAAGATTCCGTCGCCGTGACTTCACCTCGTAAAAGAGATTGCCGACGTGGCTAGAATATCAGGCACGGCGTACAATCACAAACCTGAAGCCGTCATACGTATGCACATCGTGCCAGCGTTTTCCGATAAAGTGTTTAGACTTTTTAACATGCTGATTTTCTTTAATTGACGTTGGCGTGGCGACGGCGAGGACATTTATAACTGAGCTTGCGGGCATTTATTCATAAATTGATTTGCGAAAAAGGGATAATTTAGATGGTAACGTATTTTGAAGGATGACTTCCCTTGTTTATATTATTATTCATATTCGTGTTCGGATGGCGACACCGTCCATCCACCATCTTCGTATGAAGGGTGGTGTTTGATTCAATTAGTTACTATGACGTAAAATTAATTTTGTACTGTTTCTATCAACTTTGTAACCAGAACAATAAGTTTTGGAAATGGATGGTAACCTTATTTATTTACCATTCCCAGCCCTATTTCCTTTTATGACGATACCCCAAGCTTCAACTTTCCTTATTATTGTTATATTAACCTATAAGTATGTTTTGATCAGAAGAATTGAGAAGGGTCGCAAAAATAACCAACAAATCAAGAGTCGAAAATGGAGAGCAAAAGGGCTCGTCCATAATGCGTCCAAAGTACTCTTTCATTTCCGGGTTGACAGGAAAAAATATGTATTTATTTAAATATGTATTTCCGTTGACTGCATAACAATACGGTTCCTTTAGTACATAGGAATATACAACTGCCAAATGGATGTGGTTCCGTTGTGTGTACACGACACAATCGGAGCGCGCGTATTGTCGGTGGGGTACAATATTGTGCACCTTGCGATAATAACCCCCTGCCTGCAGATCACACAGCCTCCATTGTGTATTGATTCGCCACCACTTCTGGTCGGCGGTCGTTGACAAAGGATTTCATTTCAACTGTCATGCCAAAACTTCAAAGCTCCTGACTCTAATCTCGACTCGTAATTTAATGATTTCTTTGTTATTACTCAGCAAAGCACAATTTTGGCTTCCATTAAAGTCAATTTTCCATTTACGTGATCTACATACAAATTAGAATCAATTATGTTTGCTACGTTTACGAGTGTTCAACATATAATATGTATAGGTTACTTACACATAAACACCCTATCTACATATTCAATAATTGCGTTCGGGGCATGTACGCTAATGTTATAGCACCTATAAAGGCTTGCGCCGAATTGATGACTCCGTGATTATTAATCACGCCTAACCAGACGTTAGTGATCACTGCTCAACAGACAAAGTGGAAGTTCCGGCACTTTAAATGACATCTATGGGCTTGGTGCGAGTTTTAATTCACGTTCATTCACGTTAACGCAATCGTCAATTTGTATTGAAACTGGATAAGCGCCATCTGGTGTAAGTAACGAGAAACCTCTTTTTAGGGTTCCGTACCCAAAGTGTAAAAACGGGACCCTTTTACTAAGACTCTACTGTCCGTCTGTCTGTCTGTCACCAGGCTGTACCTCATGAACCGCGATAGCTTAACATATAAAATTTTCACAGATGATGTATTTCTGTTGCCGCTATAACAACAAAATAACAACAACTAAAATAGAATAAAGTAAATATTTAAGTGGGTCTCCCATACAACAAACGTGATCTTTTTTTCGTTTTTTGCGTAATGGTACGGAACCTTTCGTGCACGAGTCCGACTCGCACTTGGCTGGTGATTGGTATATGTTTAGGAAATCTGTGAAAACCAGGAATTATAATAATAATAATAAATAAAATATAAATAAAATAATATATAAATCCCTTTTCAGGGAGGGCAATAGTCGCCCAAGAGTGATGCGCTTTGTGAGACGGGGGTTTTCGGGGACTGATGTCAGCTCCCGAGACTATATATCCCATGTCACAGAGCGCATCGACTTCCTGAAACAAAAAGTGTATGCATGGGCGAACCGTATTCATAGGTACAGGCGGTGAGTGGAGCGATACACCCAGAATCGCACATTCCAAAGTAATGAAAGGTGGGATTATCGGGCTTGCGAGCGACCCGACCAAGGTGTGACTGATACGCACCTGCCGGATGATGACGCTATGTGTTCATTCTGGCGTCCGCATCAGGTCGGTCATCAGCATCTGGTCGGTGCCTGTCAGTCACACCGAAGGTGAATGGACTCGGGAGGTCGAACTAGCGTGTGATCCAATACAAGAATTGGGGGCTATCACGATCAGCCCCCAAGATGTAGCCCGTGCAGTCCGTCCGTTGCCGAACTGGAAATTTCCAGGACCATACGGACTGCACAACTTTTGGATCAAGTGGCTACAAAGGTCGCACGCTCGTTTGGCATCTCAGTACCAGGCAGCCTTAGAGTCTGGTTCGCTACCCAAGTTCCTTACAACAGGAATAACCCACCTGCTCCACAAGTCTGGTAGCACCGCGGAATCCAAAAAATGTAGACCAATTACATGTTCACCAACGGTCTATAAGGTTCTTACATCCATTTTGAGAGTAAAAATGAATAAAAACGTCGACAATAACTCCATCATGTCGGTCTCTCAGAATGGATGTAGGAACGGGTCATGCGGTACTAAGGAGCTACTCCTTATTGATATGGCCATTAGCCAACAGGTTCGGCGTTCCCGAAAGGATCTGTCGACATGTTGGATAGATTATAAGAAGGCCTATGACTCGGTGCCTCATACATGGCTCATGAGGGTGCTAGAATTGTATAAAATAGATACAACTCTACGCACCTTCCTGATGTCGTGTATGAGGCAATGGAGCACAGTCCTTCGCTATCCAGGATGTCGAAATATCCAGAGGAATAGCGAACCTGTAAGGATCGTGCTAGGTATATTCCAGGGCGATAGTTTGAGTCCACTTTGGTTTTGCCTAGCCTTGAATCCTCTAAGCATGATGCTGGAGAATTCAGGACTAGGGTATCGGTTGAAGAGGGGTGGTCAGGTTATATCTCACCTCCTTTACATGGATGACTTGAAGCTTTTTGCCCCCAGCAATCTTCAGCTGATGGAGCTTCTAAAGAAAACTGAAACTTTTAGTAGCGCCATCAGGATGGAGTTTGGTGTGGGCAAATGTGAGGTCATGCATGTAAAGCGAGGGGAGATTGTGGAATCCGTAGGCATTCAACTTGCGGATTCCATAAACCTGAGATCCCTCTCTCCAAACGAAACCTATAAGTATTAGGGTATGTCGGAAGCGTTAGGTAACAGTACTACTGACATGAAGCAATCGTTGAAGGAACGCTTCGTTGGCCGCCTGAAGAAGGTATTCAATAGCCTTCTTTCGGGCGGAAACAAGGTGCGCGCCTTCAACGGTTGGGTCATGCCAGTACTGATGTACTCTTTCGGCATACTCAAATGGACTCAAACGGAACCTGACGCCCTGGATAGGCGGGTCCGTACACTGCTGACTGCATATCGAATGCATCACCCAAGATCGTCAGTCATGAGATTGTATATCCCGCGGAAGTGTGGAGGCCGAGGCTTTTTAAATGCCAAGAACCTCCACAACCGCGAGAAATCTCAGAGATTATTTTCTAAACACCGACGTAGGTATTTATCGAGATGTAGTAGCAGTGGACAAGGGACTCACCCCGCTCTCCTTGGCGAATGAGAACTGGCGCAAGCCTGTAGTGCTTGACACTAACGATCGCAAGGAGGTATGGCAGAGTAAAGAGCTTCACGGACCCTTTTGCCGGGCCCTACATGGGTCCGATGTAGATCAATCAGCGTCCGTAGCCTGGTGCGATTCGGTGACCTCTTTGGGGAAACCGAAGGTTTCGTCTGTGCAATTATGGACGAAGTTATCATGAAGAATAACTACCGGAGATTTATTGTGAAGGATGGCACGGTTGACATCTGTCGGGCATGTCACCGTCTGGGTGAATCGATCCGCCACATTATGTCTGGTTGTTCTCGTCTAGCTAACGAAGAGTACTTGCATAGGCTCAACCTTGCAGCCAGGATTATCCATCAGCAACTTGCTCTGAAATACACTCTTGTGGCGTCGGAGGTGCCGTACTACAGGTACGTGCCCGACCCAGTTCTCGAGAATGGCAATATAACATTGTACTGGGATCGGTCCATCGTCACTGACAGGACTATTATCGCTAATAAGCCTGATATAGTGGTGGTGGAACGAATCGAGAGGCGTGCAATGATTGTTGACATAACTGTCCCGCATGACGGGAACCTCGTGAAAGCCGAGAAAGATAAACAAATCAAGTATATTGACTTGGCTCGCGAGGTTGTCGACATGTGGGATGTGGACACAGCGATCATTGTACCGAATGTCGTGTCAGCCCATGGCTTAATAGCCACGAGCCTCGACCAACACCTTAGGAGGCTCTCCTTAGGCGGCTGAGTCAAGGGCCTGATCCAAAAAGCAGTACTGCTGGACACGGCTCGTATTGTTAGGAGGTTCTTCTCTCTGGAGATCTGACCCTGTTCCCGATACCGGTGGACCTCTATTTTTATATATTTTTAAATGTTTTTATTTAATTTATTTTATAAAAATATTTAAATATGTAGATAAATAAGAAATTGAATAAATAAAGGAGATAATAAATCCTTTATTTCACTCTTCACAAAGGTTCACATCAGTATAAACTTACTTATTACATTAATTGTATACAATTCCTAGGAAATCTATAGACATTATTATGATTAAATAATTCAATAATACACACATTTCCTATGTAATGCACAAATATCCTAGGATTTGTATTCATTTTCTAATTGGTTCAAGGAAATGTTTTAAATAAAAGAATCCGATCAATATGCAAAACTTGTTTTTATTTTGATTCTCAGTGCAATATTTTAATTTCTATTATGGTATCCTAAAAATAAATCTTTGGCACACGTTATAAAACATTAAATCTTAATAAGACTTAGTAACAATTAAAAATATTCATTCAAGCAATCAATCTGCCTAGCCTTTTCCCAAAAACATCGGGGTCGGATCAAGTCTTACCAGATGCAGCTGAGTATCAGTATTTCACATGGAGTAACTGCCTATTTGATCTCCATAACCCAGTAACTGGGTAATACGATACCCCTTGGAGAGACTGGTGTCAGATTTACTGGCCTGGCTGACTATCTGTAACAACTATAATCGACAAAGAGATCTGTGTAGATACAAATAACAGCCGGGACCGATGGCTTAACGTGCTTACCAAGGCACGGAGGAATCTTGCTATGTAAGGAAGGTCATAAATGCACGGAGTCACGGACCAACCTTGGCTAACCTAGCCTTTAAGATCAAACCGTGAGGCTGTTATAATGTAGCCACGAGCTCCTCAATCAGAACACAATCAACTGTTTTAAATTAAAAAATAAGTGTTTTCGCCAGGGTAAGCGAGATTCGGACGCCATAATGAACCAAACCCATTCGCAGGACGCGTGCGCTCCCTGCGCTGTGATTGGCCCTTGCGATCACGCGAGCGATTGAATAGCAATACCCCGCGCGCTCTCGTTTACCCCATAACGGGCCGATATCCTATTTTTAACAGATTTAAATATAATTTATTTCATAATTGCCGATGAATTTTAGGAATTCTATAGATTTCCTAGGAATTTAATAGAATTCCTGAATTAATACATAAGAGATCGTTTACGTTATCACGCTCGAGTACGTTAAAAAACTCTGAATAAGCACACTGGTGCGTGTCAAGTTGTCCATTGTCTGTTACAATAACTTTGTAGCGCGTGGCTTGACAAGCCGCAACTTAATTAGGGATTTGTAATTCTAACTAGGGTTAGACGTCCTCGCCTCGCTCGCTTTAATTACTAGCAGAGACTAAGCTTTTCGGTTTTTCACTTAGCCGCGTCTATGATTCGCGTCAGTAAATCTGTTTTCATGAAGTTTGACGTTCAGTCGTTCAATCCTGGGAACTATCTTCTCATCGGCACAAAAATGTAATATGAACACTCAAACTTCTTTCTCGTATAATTTATGACCTGATTTTGCATTATAAGCCCTGGCTGATGGCGTAATAAATTACGACATCAATGTGCAATAAATCAAGATTAGAGCGTTATCTTACCGTATCAGCAATCAATTGATAAAAACATATCGGTACCTGTACTACGCAGATAAATATTTTGATGTACCATTCAAATACGTATCGGAGCTTTTATTTTCATTGAACTTGCTTTTGTTCGTTGACTACTTAATACGAATTTCAGTGTTTATATCATACTCCAGCTGGAGGAGTTCCTCGAGATCTGATGTTGACTCAAAGGCTTCCAACATTTCTGAACGATTAAGTGTTATTTCAAAGACATTTTCGCTTTATTTTCGTCTTATTGGTACGTTCCGAGTCCGTTTACTGGCATTTTCTGTAAAGTAAGAAGGTATTAATTTTATATTTTACTTTACGGCTGCTTTTATTTTTATGACCGATGTTTTTAGAAAGATATCGTATGACTACAATTATTAACATAAAACACATTTTCCTTAGGTACATAGAATATGCTGCTGTTTGATAATAAATAATATTAGTATAATATGAAAATATGTGCAATACAGTTAGCCTTCAGCAACAGTTTTAGAAATTTGACAACAAAGTAAAACGAAACTTATTCAATACCTGAAACATTGCCACTTAAAATAATGTAGGGTGAATAATATAGTAGAATTATTCACAGTATCCTTACAATCTGCACGACAATTTCGGTTACAATAGTGTCTATTTGTGCTGTACTGTGGTGACGCAAAAGGGCTCTTCAATCCCATACAGTGATGTTGGGGTCAAACTTAAGATTAGAGCCAGACACAACACCACACACACACACACACACATACTCCGACCAAGTAAGTGGCTATAGTCTTTACATATAGTTATAGTTAACCTGATAATGTTATAGATAAAACGGGCTAATATGTTTGTTTGTTTATCAATCGAAACCCAACGGGTGAACTAGATGATTGGGACTTTTTTTCGGCGGTAGGTGTAAAAGATTAGACGTGAATTTTGTAAAACTTTTTTATAATTAAACTAAAAATATAAATAAGTATATTTTAATCATTTTGGCCTTGGAAATAGTTTACCAGTCCACTTAATCAGCGGTACTTACGTTTTTGAAGCAGTAAATGTAACCAAGCCCCTTAACTATACCACCTACCAGCGATCTCTAGTACTGCACAGATCATCACGCTACATCACAATATGTCTCAACTTGACGACATCCAATCGGCTCAGAGGAGCTTGGAGGAATGTTTCCATAAGAAGATGACTGAGCTGGAGGCACAGATACAGTGTGCAGGACCGGCAAAGGACACCGTCGCTAAAATACGAGAAGAGTTCCGAACATTCCGGGAGCTTATGTTCGGGATGCTAGGTCTTCTCCGGAAGCAGATCACGGAGTGCTCCAGAGTGGTCGACGGACTGGAGACACGTACACGTCGGAAAGCTGTAATCTTCACGGGTTTTGCTGAAAAGGACAACGAGGATTGCAGGGCTCTAGTGTTGAATATAATACACACCAAGCTGGCCTTGCCCAGCATCAGTGGATCTGCCATCAAGGTTTGCCATAGACTGGGATCAGCAAACAAGGGACCCACACGTAGCCGGCCTATATTGGTAAGATTCTCGGATGTTGACCATAAATCTGCAGTCTGGAAGGCAAAGTCAGGCTTGAAGGGCTCCTCGGTGACGGTCAAGGAGTTTTTGACCAGGGCTAGGCAGACTGTATTTAGCAGGGCGCGTCTACACTTTGGGATGTCGGCATGCTGGACACAGGACGGGATTATTGTCTTAAGAACTCCAGATGGCACACGGCATAGGATTGCTACTTTAGATGAACTCAATCCTTTGTTGACTAAACACCCTAAGAAGGCTGTGGAATCCTCTGTTGCAACGGGAAGCACCATTGGAGTGCGTTGACCCTGAGTTGCGAGGGTTTACGAACTTTGTTTTTGTTATTTTTATTGCTCATATTGTGCTTGTGCGTCATAGTCCACGGTAATTATCTCACAACTTTTATAGTACACGTTTAGTCGCTTGCTATTCATGTATTCGCTTAAATAATTACATTTTTGTCTTTTTAATTACTTATTTTTGGTTGCAAATAATAATGCGTATTTCGTGTTTGTCATATCACAATGTCAAAGTGCATGAATTTAGTTTATACCCTGCTTTTAGTTAATGTTCGGTGTACCCTGCTATTGTAAATGTTATAATATTAAGTTGACGTCCAATATTGCTCTGTTCCACGTTTGTTTTGTGTGTAGTAAACTGCGTTTCGTTTGTTCACATGTACTTTGTTATTGTTTCGTTTTGTTTTAGCTTACTTTTATTGTGATCATGTTTGTGTTTATAAGTAACTTTAATCTTGTTTTAAATTATTTTTGTTTTGTGCTGGTTATGCTGGTGGGTGGTGCAAAGATATTGGTGTTGCACCGTAAGAATATTTTTTAGCCATAGTTTATTTGTATAGCTATTTATTTTGAGTATATTATTTTTAATCCTATTTTATGTTATCTGCTGATGACTCTTATCACTCTGCCGTTGAATCTCTAAACTCTTCCAATACTGGAAGTTTTGGCTCCGCGACTGACAACCTTGGTGACTTTTTGCGTCAGAGCTTCTGTCTACAGTCACGTAATTTATTTAATGTATGTCATATAAATGCTCAGAGTGTGGCATGTCATTATAGTGATCTCTTCGACGCCTTTTCTGACGCCAATGTCCACGCCATTCTGATTTCTGAGAGTTGGCTTAAGCCTCATCTTCTTTCTACCACCTACCCTCTGCCCGGTTTCATTCTTATCCGTAATGATAGGATTGGTAAGGGAGGAGGCGGTGTTGCTATTTATCTTCGTAGCGATTTTCCTTACAAAATCATTGCCTCTTCTCCTTCACTTTATAGTGCTTCTGTCGAGTACCTCTTTCTCGAGATCTACTTCAAGGGTGTCAAGACTTTACTCGGTGTTGTGTACTGTCCGCCCGCCGTTGACTACTTTCTCAACTTAGAATTGGCACTGGAGTCTGTGGGGTCAGAATATGCACATTGCGTCATCATGGGCGATTTCAACACAGACCTTACCCTTCCAACTCCTCGTTCCCGTAAACTCCTTCATATCATTGAGTCTGTTAATCTTCACGTTCTTCCTTTACAACCCACTCATTTCAATACCTCAGGGGAAGACACGTGGCTCGACTTAATGCTAACGTCTACTCCCTCCCTTGTTTCCTCTCATGGTCAAAGTCCTGCACCTGGCTTTTCCCACCATGATCTCATTTTCCTCTCATATGTCCTAAAACCACCTAAACTTCCCCCTAAAGTTCTGCACATGCGTTGTTTTGCGCGTCTGGATGTCGAGAAGCTGCGTCAGGATGCATCGGAATTCGATTGGGGAGTCCTTGCTGCGAAAACAGCTATAGATGAAAAACTGCTTATCTTTAACAGGACGGTCCTTGCTCTTTACGACAAACACGCTCCTGTCAAGAGAGTTAAACTCAGGCGTCCACCTGCTCCTTGGATGACGACAGGGGTTCGTATGGCGATGAAGCGCAGGGATCGGGCTTTTCGAAAATTTAAAAAGGATCGTTGTGAAGAATATAGGAACCAGTCCAAGGTTGCAAGGAATCGGTGTAATCAGATGATACGCAACGCCAAACGCCGCCATATTCTAGAAAACATTTCTTCTTCTTCTCCTGCCGATATCTGGAAATTCCTCGGAACTCTCGGTATCGGTAGGCCTCGTCATGTGGATTTTCCCAAGACGATTGGCCTGGATGAAATCAACCGTCACTTCACATCCGCTTGCCACTTGGATGCTCAAATGTTGTCTCAGACGGTCGATTCCATTTCTAGCCTACCTGGTCCTATCATGGAACCATTCAACTTTTCTCCAGCTACTGAAGATGAAATTAAAAAGATGATCCTATCTATTAAATCCAAGGCTGTGGGCCATGATGACATCAGTCGTTATATGGTCACCTTGATCCTCGACTTTCTTCTTCCTCCGATTACCCACATTATAAACTTTTCCCTAGATTCCGGTCAGTTTCCATCCCTGTGGCGCAAGGCTTATGTCCGTCCACTTCCTAAAATTTCAAATCCCTCTTTACCTAATCATTTTCGACCAATTTCTATTCTCCCTTTCCTATCAAAAGTGCTCGAGGCCTGCGTCCACAAGCAGTTTTCGGGGTTCGTGCACCGTAACAACCTTGTCAGCTCATTCCAGTCTGGATTCAGGCCTGGGCACAGTACTGCATCCGCCCTCCTCAAAGTGACTGGTGACATCAGAGAGGCAATGGAGGATACCAAGGTTACCGTTTTGGTACTTATTGATTTCTCCAATGCCTTTAACGCCGTCAGTCACGATATTCTTTTATCTATCCTCTCACATCTTACGGTTTCTTCCGAGGCGCTGGATTGGTTCTCTTCTTATCTTCGAGGACGTCAGCAGTCGGTTCGCGTTGACGAGAGATCTTCGAGTTGGCGTGATCTAGGTGCTGGTGTTCCACAAGGCGGTATTCTTTCTCCATTATTATTCTCGATCTTCATTAATTTTATAACTTACTGTCTTCGGTGTTCGTATCATCTGTATGCCGATGATCTCCAACTTTATGCATCTGCGCGGGTGGAAGGTTTAACGGACGCTGTAGAAGATGTAAACCGAGACTTGGATGCCATTAAAATCTGGTCTGACAGATTTGGGGTGTCTGTAAATCCCTCTAAGTGTCAGGCCATTGTAATAGGAAGCTCACGTATGATGGGTAGAGTAACGGTTAGCTCTCTTCCTCCTCTTATTTTTAATGGTACCATCATTCCCATTAGCCCTAGCGTAAAAGATCTCGGTTTGCATCTTGACTCGACACTTGGCTGGCATAGTTAGGTTGCTAGTGTCAGTCAAAGAGTCAACAGCACTTTGCGATACCTGTATCGACTGAGGAACTTTTTGCCCGCAAAAACAAAGACTATGCTTGTGCAGACTTTAATTTTCCCTATAAACGACTATGGTGACGTGTGCTATTATGACTTGAGTGCGGTTCTGTTGGATAAGCTTGATAGGCTTCTCAACCACTGTATTCGTTTCATATTTAACTTGAGAAAGTATGACCATGTGTCGAGCTACAGGTCTGAACTCAAATGGATGCCCATTCGCCATAGAAGAAATTTTCGCGCTCTAACTACGCTTTTCTCTCTACTCAACTCTCCCACCCCACCTTCTTACCTTATGTCTCACTTTCAATATTTAAGTTCTTCACACGCTAGAAATCTGCGTTCCTCCAATAATCTTCTCCTACTCTGTCCTTCACATACTACTGATTTTGTTCATTCTTCCTTTCATATTCAGTCTATTCTTCTCTGGAACGTGCTTCCTCTCAAAATCAGGACAGCCACCAGTCGGTATGCTTTCAAGCGGTTACTGCGGTTTTACTTTCAGCGGGGAGAGAGGTCATCTCTATAACTTATTTTCGTTACTTTTTAATATATGTATGTATATATATTTATATAGGTATGTATTATAATATGTATAAGATATATTTGTTATACATGTATTTAAACGGCTTATTATTGTTATTTTTGTTTTGTTGTTTGCATTCCACGTTTTAAATATAAATGCACCTGCCTTGTTATCTCTTCACCACCCTTGGTTGATTAGTAGAGAATGCCTAAGGCATTAAGTCCGCCTTTGTACCTTTGTGCATGAAGTTTAAATAAATAAATAATTGGGACATAGTACACTTTTTATCCTGGTATAATAAAAATTTGCTCAGTCAATGTGGCGACTGTTGGGAGAGGTCTATGTTCAGCCGTATCCGTCTTTCGGCTGATATGATGATGGTAAAAATAAATAAATTTGATTTTATATTTTTATAAAAGAACGTACCTGCTACTGTTGCCGTGGTATTATTTTCGACTTCCGCACTTCCAGATAGTTATATTTATTATAGGCTGAAGCTAATACAAGTAACACATTTGCTCATAATGCAGGATTCGGGTCGATCAATCAGATCGCCGCTCATTTAGAACGATACAAGGGCAAAGATTGTAGCTTCAGACGAGGGTCACTAACTAAAAATACGTATATAACCTCAAAGAAAGGTTAGCCTATTTACCTGGTCTTGTGTAATTCCATTCACAAATCCCACACTTTTACCTTATTATGTATTGCCCGTAAATGGGGATTGGTCGCTCGTTGTTGTCCGTACATAGAAGCCGAATGTTTTGTATTTCACTTTGTCTATCCGTACAAACGTATGACAATTTATTTTATTGTAATGGTTGTATTGGAGGTATTAATAGCTTCTCTCTGGTTAATCATAAACGTTTTGTGTTTGTTCTAGTTCTGCGTTTTCCTTATAAACCCACTTACATGTTTAGGTTTACTACCTTCTTATAAGAAATTCCATTAACTTATTTATTTTCGCAGAGGAAACAGCGATATATTTGTCAGCAACACAACAATATTTTCCATGGAAAACACAATCGTTTGAGGCTCAGTATAATCCTATAAAACCTTTGATAGATCCACACGAGCGCCATAATATGGAAAGAGGGGAAGTAATAAAACGCGTCTAATTAAATCCTCATTTTAAAGTAATCCTGTTATCAACTTATCAACAGTTATTTAACGTTGGTGACAAACAAATGAAGGGTACTTGTGTACTGAATCATGCTCATTGTACAACGTGACACGAAAATCGTCTAATACGGCATTACAACCGTATTAAAGATCATTAGCATACAGAGGTATAATATAATCAATGTTGAAACATAACTCGTTGTCAAGAGCTTTTCGGGAAAATTATTCTGTTTGTTTGAATATTTTAATGACTATGAGGGCGATATCCGTTAATATCTACACGTGTAAATATCGTTATCTACTATATGAACTGTTTTGTAACAAAACAATAAATATATTTCATTCTGAATATGTTAACACATAACATTTTGATTGTTGCAGCATAAACAAAAAGTCATTACCAACAGATGGTAAAAATACCAAATATGTTTTCAGTATTCAAAACGGAACTAGTATTATATCGAAACAATATAAACTTCACTAATAGTTATGTTGAATAACGTTACAGAAACAGTAACGTTTGTGTTTACTACGTCACAGGTTCCGTATCTATCGGATAGCCCAACAACACACATTGTGATATTCTAATAGATAGCGAGCCAATTCTGAGGGGATCCTCCCGGCTCCAATCATCTTGTGGCTTGCTAAAGTCAGCAGCGAAACTAGGTGACTGTCCGGAGTTTCAGCACAGATTTATGAATTAAAACTTCCTATAGCTTTACTTTACATAGTTTAAAGTTGCCACAACGCGCGCTCGTGATTTATATAAGGGTTAGTCCCCTTAAGCTGTAGTCCCGCTATGATCGACTCGAAAAATACCTACTCAAAAGTGCCGCTATGCACGAAATCACATTCGCGAGCAGTGATGAAGAAAACTGTTACAGTGTAATATTTTGTTTAACCAATTAAAAGGTGAATTATGAAAACCTAATATGTAAATTCCGTTACTTTCGCAAAAAAGGTTAATAAACGTTCCGTTTGATCATACCAACGCAGGCGAGTGCGCCTTGCCGCTACTGGCAACACGTCGCGTGAGTCGCGTTATTCGTTTTAAAAACATAGTGTCCATCCATTCCATAGAACTGTGAAAAACGAAACGTCTTGCCGTAAAAGAGAACCTTAGCCTAAATTATATATTACGAACTAAGATTTCGATATTTTTAGTGTAATTTCAATATTTTTCAGCGTCGTACTCAATTTAATTGAATTCAAACACTTTTCTTTCCAACTGTACCTTCCATTGTTTACGTAGAATCGAAGAATTGCGTGCATAGCGGCACTTTTTAGTAGGTATTTTTCGAGTCGAGCATAGCGGGAATAGAGCATAGGAGGACTAGGGTGGTGTGATTATCCGATCAAGTTCAGGGTAAACGTCGTGGGCAAAGACAGAGAAGGGTTTGGAAGAAGAAAGGGGATGATTGCCCAGTAGCGGGACACAGTTTTCGTTAACAACAATTGTTAACAAAATATATTGTGTTATTAAAATATCCTGGATGGCCTACGATTTTAGCGCAGACTGAACCGAAATCTACTTCCCAATCTGATAAAGGTATGTTTACGTTATACCTAAGTAAACATGTAACTGAATTGCAGATGACGTGACGTCAATTCACATAAAATGTTGATACCGTTTAGGAAACACGTTTATTTAATTACCTACGTCGGTATAAATCAGCGAGGGGACGTAGGGTTGCTAACACGGTTTAAAATTCAGTTTTCGCTGAAAGGTTTTCAGCTCGTATCCTCGTATCATACTTCTCTTATAACTCATCCGAAATCCGTTGACGTTTCTCATTTTACATGCCTCGATAACTTTGTACGTAAGGAATTGATAAATCAAATTCATTATCTTAATTAATTACTATGTTGCCCATACACAACATACAACGACATAACATAACAACGAGTATTATGCGTAAGAATCAAGTTTAAATATTATTAAGTATTTTTATAGCAAACAATCAAGGACGGAGACTCTACACTCGAAGTCGTGGATGACTATGTCTACCTGGGACAAACGATCCAGTTGGGTAGAGCCAAATTTGAGAAAGAGGTCAACCGTCGTATCCGACTCGGCTAGGCAGCGTTCGGGAAGTTGCGCAGTATATTCTTGTCAAACTTACCACAGTGTCTCAAGACAAAAGTCTATGACCAGTTTGTGTTGTCAGTGATGACCTATGTCTCTGAGACGTGATCGCTCACAATGGACCGCATCAGAAAGCTTACAGTCACCCAAACGGCAATAGAGAGGGCTATGCTCGGCGTTTCTTTACGTGATCGAATCAGAAAATCCGCAAGAGTACGAAACTTAAGTGGCAGTAGGCAGGACACATTGCTCGCAAAACGGATGGCTGATGGGCAGAAAAGTTCTGGAGTGGTGACCGCGAACCGGAAGACGCTGCGTTGGAAGGCCTTCCACTAGGTGGACCGATGACCTGGTGAAGGTTGCGGGGATTATTTGGCTTGGCGCAGTTTTGAAATTAGCACCAAGTGCATCCCATATCGTGTCCAGGCTACCTCTTTCCATTCAAGGTTGCCTGGCACAGTCGCAGTAAGCGATAAGGCTGTCTGTAGCTGGTTGTTTTAATTGTATGGCTTCTTTTTGCATTGTTTTATTTGGTGTACTATAAAATATAATATAATAGCTTCTGCCAACCGCTTCGCTCACGTGAAAAGTGTGCCTATGTGCTATTTCAGACTATAATCTATCTCTGTGACAAATTTCATCCAGATCCGTTCAGCCGTTCTGGCGTAATTGAGTAACTAACACATCCATCCAAACTTTCGCATTTATAATATTACCAAGATTATAATCTTAGTAAGATAAATATAAATAAATAACCCCTTGGGAAGGGGGTTCCTGATTTGTTCAGATTTCATGCTACTGACGGCCCGTAACGACTGTCAAAGGTCTACAAATGACAGTTGGGACTTTCAGAGGCACGGAGCAGTCTCGGTTGTCAGGCATGCTCACCACGGAACGATCGACCCATGTGGCAGTTATTGTTTAGCCACGAGCTTCTCCATCTGTTAATTACTAAAATCTAGTCGAGAAAAGTACGAAGTGGTTCTCAGAAATGCACTAACGGCCAGAATAACAATGACCTGAGAGGGAGAGTTTCTGTAGGCTTATTACGTATGAAACATCAGCAATAATTGCATCGCGATCGCGATCGATCGCTATGTGTAATAAACATCGGGATTACGTAACCAATAGTTTGCTAATTCGCTGTTAGTCAAATGCAATTATTTCTAAAAAAAAACACCACATTCTCTAAAACTTCTGTACTTAACAATATGGGAAGCGGTTGGCAATCGACTAATAACAAGAGGCAAAGTAATCATAAATTGACAGCCAAATTTGATCGCCATAGTTGCGACCACCCTGCTTTGAAATACTAATTGTGCCATTAGAGGCAGCACTGTCGAAAAATCTATCGCTGATACATAATTCAAATTCAATAATTGCACTTCAATTGCAAATCCTTGCGCAATAATTGCTATCGTTTTGCTCTTGCAAGATACGTAATAAGCCTGCCGTTTATTACAAGGATAAATATTATCTTGCCCTTTATCCGGAGAGAAAGCAGCTTTAGAGAGCCACGTGCAACGGTCCTAAACCTTTGTTTTACGCTAGCTGCAAGTTGAAAGTAATTTCTTTTTAGATTGCAATAAAGTAATATAAAAAGAATAAGGCTTTTTCATAAAAAAACAACTCATTGGCTGGCACGTGCGTGAGAAACATCGTATTAAATTATAAAAAACTTCTGTCTTTCTAATAATTGCCTACATATTTCAATCTGTCTAGCCTTTTTCCCAACTATATTGGGTTCGGCTTCCAGTCTAACCGGATTCAGCTGAGTTCCAGTGTTTTACATGGAGCGACTGCCTATCTGACCTTCACAACCCAGTAACTGGTTAACACGGTAGATACCCCTTGGCTAGACTGGTGTCAGATCTCAAGACTCTGACCTCTCGTAACGACTGTCAAAGATCTTCAAATGTCAGCCGGGACCAACGGCTTAAGGTGCTTTCCAAGGCACGGAGGAAACTCGGTATGTTGAAAATGGTCACCCATCCATGGATCGACCTCGTTAAGCGTTGCTTAACCTAGATGATTGACCTGTGCGGCTGTTATTATTTAGCCACGAGCTCTTATAATTGCATACATATTTGCATAATCTAAATATGGCGTATGAAATCCTATGTCTTTTAAATTAACTTATTATATTTTCCATATATAGTCTTGTCTTCATAACGAATTTAGCATCTCTATGTTTTATGCAATGTCCTGCAAGTGCCAGTTTTATCTAATGCATAAAATTATTCTGACGATTTTATTCTTAGACAGACTACTAAAGGATGTTTTATTTGTTTGAGTGCTTCCTTAATATATTTGTCCCACAATTTTAATGATTAGCGACTAATATAAGCTTGATGGTTTATTCTTGAGGCTTTATATTAATTTGCCTTCGTATGCGTGTGCATACTGCGCTACCACGGGGAGATAGGGCAGTTATGTGGGACTCTAACCCACTAAATCTCCACGGTGTCCTCCTGTGCCGCTTATGGCGGGAACACGGTCACGCGTTAGCACTCACCGCGAACCCGCCGCGGCTGTCCGTCACCGGACCCTCCTCGGGGGAGTACCCCCCATCACAAGGCGCACCAGAACACGCTGTGCGCCGTGACCACCCCAGGGGCCAAACCAGCACATGGGTGCCAGACGACCCCGTGTATGGCACCCTTGGTCCCCTTGTGACGGGTCAAGATCAATGGCCCCGCCACCTACCATTTTGCGGCCGCAGGGGATACGGAGAGAGGCGCACCGCAATACCGGCACTCCTCTCCCGCCACGGCCTCCAATCCTCAGCCGCGATATCGTATGGGACCTGGGACGCTCCATAAGACATAACGGCCCGCCTCAGTTGCGATGTCGCCTATTACCAAGCGGCACCGCAACCTACTAGTTGGCCGCTACGTCGTTGGCTTAATCCGAAAAAGCCTTGACGAGCGGTCCCTCGGGTTCCTCTTCGCTTCACCGTGGCTGACCAAGCCATGCACGGTTACTGAGCCCCCCCCGCCTCCACAATGCGGGAACCTACCGGGGGGGCTGGTAGAGAACGTCTAAGGCATTAAGTCCGCCTTTGTACCTTTTGTGCATGGAGTCTAAAATGAATAACTTTGGAAATTTTGAAATAATATGGTTCCTTTCGGCCAAAGGAAAGGTGGCCATAGCAATTACTCAACCACACAAACTATTGTGCTTGGCCTGATTGGTGGTTTATTGACAAGTGATATTACATTTCAGTTCAAAAACCTTGTTTTAAAAACCTTTTTAACAAAAAATAATAATCGACGAAATAACGAACTGAAAAGCTAAAAATTTATTCAAGCATTTTGAGTTGCCGCTAAACAAACAAACATGCAAATTAATTACCTAAAGCATATAATGATTGTAGCTATTAGGTTGGTTTTCATTGATTGTTTCTTTGGCGCCGCCTCAAAATGCTAGACTAAAAGTTTTATAATGTTTTACTTGTCGTTCTTATTTCTTAATGCTTTATTGTACACCAAAAAAACAACATTACATTCATGTGAAAAAAAAGTTTATGTACAAAGGCGAGCTTAACTCAATGCTGAGTTCTCTTACAGCAAACCCTAGAGTGACAGAGAAAGTTGACAATTATAGAGGGCAGGCATCCAGTGTACAATATTAAAATAACCTATGACGAAGTAAATTAAAACATAAATATACTTACATAAATATTTATACATACCAATATTAATTGTTCGTTATTTCTTGTAATATTTTTTTGTTAAAAAGATTTGTATTTCGCGTTTCAGTTTATTTAATTTCAATAGAATCGGTCCACAATTGAAAATTCAGTGGACAAATTATCAATAAATCCTTTTTTCTACCTTTAGGTGCGAATTTTCCTTTTCAAAAAACGGGATGAACTTTGAAGTAATCTCTCTTTCCAATAAAAAAAAAAAAATTTGAAATTGGACCAGTCTATAAAAAATTATGCGTGGCCATACATGAAAAATAAAAATTACGAATTGAGAACCTCTTCCCTTTTTTAAGTCTGTAAAAAAACTTTATAAGTATTTATTATTATTGTAGTTATTCATTTGATCTGAAACGAAGTTTTTGTGCCACTCCTTATATGATATTTCCTTTTACTATTCGTTATTGGAAATCATAGAGGGATAAATGCTTGCTCCGAACTAAATCGATTTTCACCCCGTTTGTGTTTAACTTCCATTTTACTTTGAAATTCCATTAACATTCGTTTATTCAGCTAATCCGGGGGTTAAGAAACACCTCGGGGTGACCATAAGTCTTAGAGTAAGGTTATTTTGGGTGTGCGTAAGGCACAGATGTATACAAGTCATACATAAATCTGTCCCTTACGCACACTTACCGTACTATAAGAGCTTGTCTCCCTCTGGACAACATTTCTAGGGTTCCGTCAAATCGTGTTATCTAGTTAAAGTTTGTTGGTATTTCAACATTTTGTCCTTGTAACAGCCTGGGAGGCTTTTGGCTATTAAAAACTAAAGTTTTAAAAATTACTTCCGTAGACAAAACGACAGAACTAAATAATACGTGAACTATTATTGTTTTCAAAACAATAACGTGATAATAAACAAACTTTTCAGTTTATAGTTGAATGTCACCATATTGTTTAGATTGAGACCTGGAACTCGTATTTATGCTAATAAACGGAGCGGAACCCCTCGAGGGTGAGTCCAAGCGACCCTTGACCTGTGCTCCATTGTAGTTTCGACACTGTACCTACCCGTTTATATTAAATAGTTAACTATTGTAAAATTATAATTAGATAGATATATTACTATTATTATCTAGGACGATTTGTGGTAATGAGGCAACTGCTTGTAACTCAGTACCGATGTATTAATTAAACTTTAATCAATAAAATTTACGTAATTTTCATTAAACCAAGCACATTGTTGACAGATCCGCAATTAACACTACAATTAATTATAATATGCGTCATACCAAAGCCTTTACGAATATGTTTCATAGGTACCTACAGCTACACAATATACAGCAAGCGCAAAGTACGCATTTTACCCGACTGCTCCAGAAAGAAGATTATGTGTTTTGGGAGTGTGTTAGAATTTGAAGTATTGTAAGATAACTTTTTCTTACTCACCAGCCAGCTCAGGGGTAGATATTCTGGATGAGACAATTGCAGGGATGATTTCGCATGAGGGTCGACGGAAGTAAAAGTCTTTATATTTGGTCAACTATTTTAATAATACACAGGCATCACTACTGTATCACAATTTTAAAGGTATATCACTTACTTGTGGATGGTATATAAACTACCCTTTAAACTTAGCATCAGATGTATGATATCACAACCAGCATCGTTCCTTTCTTTCTGATTGCATCGAGTATCTCACCAGCCGAAGTATCATGGGTGTTCGGAGCCTGTTGTTGAATGCGGTGTTGCTGTTCTTATATAATTTCTTTGACCATGTTTTATTCTATTTTATTGATTATATTAAAATTAATCCTAAGAAACCAGCGCTTGCTGGCACATAATTGTTTTAAATTTAGGGCTGTTTCCCTGTCTCCTTCGAGTCATTTTAATTACATTATTCTGTTTCTCACCAGGATCTAAATTTTTTGGACTTTTCGGTATCCATTCGTAATGAAAAAAAAATGTCACTCTCGTCGGCCATAGACATTGAGAATTTTATTGACCCATAGAGATGTCATGTCTATATTTTCTTTAAGTAATTATGTATACTAGACATTAATAGGCTAGATATGTAGGAGATTGTGTGCTTTTTGAATTATATTTATACACACAATATCTAATAGGTTTCGTAAAGAATTTATAATAATTCCGCCCCGATCTCAGCGCCATCTAGTACTAAAGTGCCTCAACCACCTAGTGACACACCTAGGTGAGAAAGTACACTTGATAGTTACTATTCCTGACACCAGATGTCGCCGCGAGTTATTACGAAAATATATTTGTTACAGTATAGTGACGTCATTCAATAATGAATTTTCATTTTCAAGTCACAATGGCTTGCTTCATAATACATACCTGACATATTTATTAAGCACCTACCGACTAATGTCTTAGTACGATCAAAACTTTTCTATACCTACAGTTCCATTCAAGATTCTAACAAGTGCATGTTTGTATCAATCTTCGTTTCCGATGAAGAGAGGATTTTTTATTAAATACATAAATCAGCTTACCGTTGACAGTCATATTCATGAGATTGACACACGATTGCTCTCTAAACCTTTGAGAAAATATTTTCTTTACTTTTTGCCATCTTCTAAGCTTTGTTTAATAAAACTACCTAGAATGTATCTACAGTTCGCTCCTCGAATACAGTTGGCGACCGTTTTTCGTAGAAATAAAGGTGCTATCTTGGAATTTATTGTTGCTACCGTCCCATTTTATAGCTGATTCTAAACGGGTCCAGAGTTTTTAGCACGTCGTCTATAGCACCCGAGATCTGGTCGTTTTTAACTAAAATCTACGTGCGACATGTTACAAACTGGAACAATGGCCTGGCGTACTTTATGTACCTATAACCATGTCCTGTGACGATCTAGGCAATAAATAGGACATGCCGATCCGAGTTGTCGTAAAAGTGGATGCGAGTTCTCCTGTCTAGTGTCTGTGTACTTAATTGTGTATTTGATAAAATATTTAGGTTCCTATACTAGTACCTTTTTGTCAGAAACTGAAAATCTGAATCCAGTCTGACCAAGGAGTATCGCGTTACCCAGTTACTGGTTTGTGGAGGACAGATAGGCAGTCGCTCCATGTAAAACACTGGTACTCAGCTAAATCCGGTAAGACTGGTAGCTGACCACATAGTTGCGAAAAGGTTGGGCAGATTGATTGAGTTTGCGAATTAATTCAGCCTGTGAACCAACGGCTGGATGAATTTGTATTAGCAAAGGAGTTGACCGATCTACTAACGGTTCATTCACACCTATGCATAAATACACGCACACACACCACAAACGAGCATACATGTATTATTTTTAATGATTATTATTCTTTTTTTCTATTTTTGATGCATAAAATGTTGTGAACACTAGTACCATAACGGGTGAGGACACTGACTCCTGTAACTCAGATCTCATCTAGCACAGGAGTCAGAGTTTCAAATGAAAATGTATAATTTTTTTCTTTGTGTCTATTAAAAATATTTTATTTATTTATTAATTTATCAGTATCTAACTATACGTAATAAAAATCAGAGGTATTCATACTCTTTTTTTGCCATTCTGCAATGTAAAGAAAATATGTTAAGAAAAGGCTTATAGCTAAGAAACAAGACCCTCTTAGGGCACAGCAATATAAGCCAGATATTATTTTCTGAAAATTTTAATTCTTTATATAAGATTCATGTGACTTTGAATGTCCATCAAGATGACACACTGTTTGTGCAGACACCAACACGAGGTACCGTGATAAATTGTTTATCGCCATTGATAGCTTAATTGCTCCATTTGTAATGTGATCTCAATGGCTCTGTATCGGTCACGGCTATTGTCACTGCCGGTGGGCGTGAATAGTTTCAGCATTCAGATTGTCATACCGGACTGTCTGTGAACGGTTTTCAACATTTTCTTTGTTGCCGAGTAGGTAATAGTAGTGCCATCAGTACATGGTGGGCATGCTACCCATACGCACTAAACGTTTTAGAAATACTTTCATTATGCGTATAGCTAATTAGTGGAATTCTCTGCCGGAGTCTGTGTTTTCCGAAAGCTACAACCTCGGGGTCTTTAGGTCAAGAGTAAATAGCTTACTTCTAGGCAAGCGTGGTACACCGTCGACCACATCAGTGCTTACCGTCAGGTGAGATAGTCGTCAAGCGTGAGCCCATCTATATCTATATTTATAATCTATACAAATATTATAACGAGGTAAAGTTTGTGAGTTTGTGACCTTGTAAGTGGTAATCTACTGAACCGATTTAAAAAATTCTTTTATTCCATTCTATACATTATTCCTGAGTGTCATAGGCTATAATATATTTAAAAAAAAATAGAGATCCTTATGAAAATTGCAATAATGTAACCCAAGGTAGCAAAATGTTGCCTATAAAATTCATTCTTTAGCGTGCGCTGAGAAAACTATTGATGATAGATAAAAATTAGTAGATAGGTAGGTAGGGTAGGGTAGGTAAGGAAGGTAGGGTAGGCAGGGTAGGTAGGGTAGGCATATTAGGCAGGGTAGGCATGGTAGACCGGGTAGGCAGGGTAGGCAGGGTTGGCACGGTAGGCAGGTTAGGCAGAGTAGGCAGGGTAGGCAGAGTAGGCAGGGTAGGTAAGTAGGTAGCCAGTTGACGGGAGCGAAGCCCCGAGGGTCAGCTAGTAATATTATAAAGAGGAAAGATTTGTATTTACGTATTTTTGTATGTAACGAATAAACTTAAAAACTACTGGACCGATTTCAAAAATTCTTTCACCGTTGGGAAGCTACACTATCCCCGGTTAACGTAGGCTACTTTTCATAGCTAAATTCCCACGGGAACGGGAACTACGCGGGCGAAACCGTGAGGCGTCCGCTAGTCTATAATAAAAAGAATTAAAAAAATATTTTACACCAGCCAAGTTACCTACGCAGGATCTGAGGACAAATTATTGACTTCTAATTTTATGTTTGTAATATTGCGTCGTCTAACACAATTTAATTATTTTCAACACATTTGCTCGTAAAGTGAGCCTTATTACATCGCTTTTAGGGCCATAAACCGAGGTATACCACATACGTTCGTAATAACACTACACACTAGTGCGTAATAGAATTATCGCTACAAAGTTAAATTAGTACATTTCTGCAAGTTATATGCGAGTAAACAGTGCATTTTCAATTTAACCATTTAATGCAGTTTCTTTTTTGTAACAACAAAGAGTTTGTTGCCGCTGAAAATCCATATACATTTTTGGAATAAATAAATCCTTAATTAAGTCAAACAAACATTTATTATTATCATATTATTCATAATTCATAATAATTTGTTAAAAAATATTTGCATTTTTCACTTAAAATTATAATTTTGAAGTAGGCTGTATGATCACTTACCTTGCATACAGCGCGTGAAAAAAAAAGGTTTCGCGCCATTTCCCATAATTTTCACATTTTCATTTTATCGTATTTGTGGCTGTGGTAAATTATTTTAAAAATGTTAAGTTTTCGTGCAGAAGATGAACATAATTGATAGAGTTAACCCCGCCAGAAGTACTAAATGAGCTGCCTACGATAGTTTCCTACAATGGAAGAGCAAGGTGAAAATGTGTTTTTGGCGTATTTCTCTGAACTCAAGCACATAAAAGCCCAGCTCCCTGTGGCGCATCTATTCCTGGTGGTGCTCAAACTTGGTGTTGATATCAAAACGTACTGTAACCTGATGGCATTTAAGAAGAGACGGCAAGGACGGATATATTGGTCGAAAATCTAATGTTTTGTCACCAGCTGACGTTGAAAAGTTTCTCCGGATAGTCAGTGCCTAGCAACAAAGGTAGTTGAATATTATTAATCTAAATGTATCTAAATAATTGCGTAACCTGAGCATAACTTCTTGAAAACTAATTAATTGATTTCAAAGGCAGGTTGCCTTAATATTTGGTGTTATTGGTGCGTGTAGACGACAAGAGCATAATATTACAACAAAGGATGTAGAAACCCCAAATGCCTTTGTCGGCGCCATTTATATTAGAAGAAAACGAAAGTATCTACTAAAGAAGTGGCAAGCAACAATTTAACACAAACTGTTAAATTGCCAACCAAATCAATCCAATGTCGCTTTGAAAATTGTACGTTCTTCAATTGTTTTAATAATTAAACGATATAAGCAATACATGTTGTTTTTGCCTTGCAAATGTGTTAAATACGTCGTATGAAACTCGTGAGCTGTGCTCATTACACGCTCAGCTGAATTACACCCTCGCCTAGGGCTAGGGCTGCAACCCATAGCCTCGTTTGTAATGAGCAACTTAGATCACTTGTATCATAATATACTATTATTTAATTTATACACTCGTTTGAATACTACATGGGGTTATAAATATATATGTTTTTTTTTTAAGTACTCGTATAAAACCATTTGTAACAAACAGCCGCAGCGTGCGGTTCAATCTGAGAATTTGTTTGAATAAAAATCTATTATGATCGCGATAACAAAAGGTCATAAGACTTGCCCTCTGGTATAGGTGAAAGCACATTGAAATTTAATGTCATTAAACTAAAAGGTACTCGATAAGTAAAACATCTTTGCCTACTCCTTTGAGGTTTTCAGGCGAGCTTTATGCCAAACTCATTTAAAATATTTTAACCGTTTATCCCTTGTGCGTTACAGAATGGATCGAATGACGTCATGGCGAGTGTTTGGTATATCGGCGCGATGATGTAAACGTGGCCAGAGCGCTAAATGGCGCGCATTGTTGTTCAACACACGATCAGAATTAATTAACAGGCTTTGGCAGGACATCACTCTGACTTCACCCTGGGTCGTCGAACCGGGAAACAACACAGATAAGTTTTACATAAAAAAAGCACTACCAACTAAAGCCAACTGATGAAATGAACCATACCAGGATGAACTGTACACGTCAGTATACTCCTTCAGAACCAGCACGCTGTAATTAAAGAAATTGTGTAAACAATAAAAAGATATGCGATTGCAGCAATTGCGGAATGTACTGTAATTTATTGAAGACTACCATTAGATATTGGACATCTCTGAAGTTATTTCACAGATCTTTACAAAATTGAAACAGGGGTCACTTCAAAAAAATACTCTTGAAGATCGGTACAAAAATTGCGAAAATATCACTGTATAAATACAAAAGAAGCAGTCAAATTGAGAATATTCTCCTTTTTTGACGTCAGGAATTCTGCTAAAATCGGTTTTGTTAAATTCATATGATGGTCCAAATAACAAACTGATGGAAAGTTAACTCGAAATTGTTGGCTATATTCGCAGAAGCTCACAACCACCCGGTTAATTATTCCCGAAAACTCTAACAGTGTAAAATATGTAATAGACTCTGGTTTCTGAAAACCCATTTATGTTTTGTTATTTTTGCCATTTAATTTTGCAAATAAACCACTCACAAACATCCAAACTCACAAACTTTACTTCTTTATAATATTAGTATAGATCGGGTAGACTATAAAGCATTTTTCTAGTGTGCATCAGAGATTTATACATAAATATTTAGATGTTATCCAACAAAGATAGACTGCTAGTGATTGCTGTTGATAAATCTGATATAACTTGTGATGTACGTTGCCTTCTTTTATTGTGGAAATCTTCATAGATAACTATAATGGTTATTTTGAAGGGCTATGGACCCAGTTCCTAATGTACTGTTACCACGAGTTTTAACCCCCGTAAACTATTAAATTCGCGCGTACCTATTCCCGTCTGGATAGGTACGAAGGGAAGTCCAAAACTTCCCAGAATATTTGCCTAAAAATATGCCGCGAACTTTTGAACCTCTTCTTAAACGTTTCCTGTGTAGAATCGATTTACCACCATATAAACATCGTGTCCAATAGTCTAGATACATTGTATTTTTATACAAGGTTACAACGACATTACTCACCGTCAGCAGTAGCCTGTAAGCTGACCGGCTGTGATCGAAGTAACATGAACGAAGATCTCGAAAATCTATTGAACACGTAATTAAGACACGATATCTTTCGAAAACACCCCGATTCAAACAGTTAGACATCCATAACTTTAGAACGGCTGACCTGATTTCTATCAAACATATCTAAGAACAATCTCAATAAAGTCACTCTCGAGAAATTTGAATCGGTTCATCCATTTAGGAGCTATGATGCCACAGACAGATACACATAATAGACAGATAAACAATCACACAGGTACACAAGTCAAACTTATAACACCCCCCTTTTTTCGTCGGGGGAAAAAACTACTAAGAAGTGTATTTATGATAAAAATAATTAACTTTCACATAATTGTTCAATGCAGGAAGCAATGAAAGGAAGAAAGCTCCCGTATACAGGAGCAAAGTGACAATGCGCCAACCTTTTTACCAGTTGTTAACCGACTTCCCAAAAAGGAGGAGGTTCTATGTTCGACTTCAAGTTTGTTTTTTTTATTTTTTTTTGTGTTTGTTCACCGATTACTCCGTCAATTGTAGACCGATTTTGAAAATTCTTTTTTTGTTTAAAAAAGTATGTTGCGAAATTGGTCCCATTTTAATTTGGTGAAGATCTGATGAAGAACTTCGGAGATATACAACAGAACTCTTCAATAAATAACGGCAAATCTCTCGGGATTGCTGCAATCGCATGTCTGTTTGTTGTTTATAACATTTCATAACATAACATCACGCCAGTTCGCTCTTAAGGGGTAAGCAGACCTCTCATTTCACCGGTTATGTTCAAGTTTCATGAAATCTATTCTGGCGAAATAGTTCCCTTACTAACTTGCCTATTAGGTACGTACAACTAAAAAGTGAAAATAAAAAAAACTTTTTGCAAAAAAATACTACTGACTTCCAAATACAAAACTACAAAGTGAAAAATAACTTAATTTTTTGAAGTCAGTGTCCATAACGCAAAAAAATGGTACCTACGAAAGACACCGACTTCAAAAAATTAAGTTATTTTTCACTTTGTAGTTTTGTATTTGGAAGTCGGTAGTATTTTTTTGCAATTTATTTTTTATTTTTTATACGTATATTGCTTTGTCATGTCGCTTGTACCTAGGAGTTTTCAAATTTCATATGCCCTTTGTAACCATCACAACTATGAAAAGTAATGCAAATTAAGGTTCAGTAGGCACTATTACTTGAAGAAACAACTGCCCACATAGTGGTATCTACCTATAAAAAGTGTCCCATGTTAATGTCTAAGGAATTCCTCACTTCAAAAAATAAAAATAGTATTAAAGGCCTCGGGGCCTCGGGCCGCTACTTGTATATTTTGTAACATATATCTATGTACATTTGTTGGCATTTCGCATCGCACCCCGACGGGGATTAGTACGGACTTCATTTAAATAGTTTCCATAAATCGCGTGTGTTAGTCGCCCCTACTTTGAATATAATTACACGAGATTTACTTTGTTTGTTTGTACTAGATTACCGTAGATGGAATTCGAGTTTCGAAAGGTGCTATAAATACATGCTCTGTAAATAAATTTTCAAAAGTAAATGCACTTAAAATTCAGCTGAAATACAATATTGATTAAACTGTACTGTGCGGGGACAGGTTGTGTTACCCATTGTATATAAGTACTTAGAACAAAGTCGTACTTTTGTTGACGACTCAAGATCGGAGGATAAAGCTGAATCATTGTTTTTCTTATTTTCCAAGTGTAAAATAGTTCTGAGTATTTTTAAAAGAAAGGTAAAGAATCGAAGATCCTTGGCGTTCGTTATACTTTATGAGTATAAACCAAATTTTTCAACAATTTCATCTTATTTAATGAAAATTATATACTTCGTTTTTTAATTTGCTTACTTCATGCTTTACAATAATATTATTTGGACGTTAATTTGAATTAATCGGTAACTGGCTGACGTCATTTTTCCCGGAATGTCCGACTGTGTTAAGGCGGAGATACAGTAGTGGTTTTAAGTATATGAGAGTGGAAAGTCTAGTTTTATTATATTCGGGGGCAGTTAGCGAGAGAAGGCGGCACACGAGGCCCGCCCTTTGCTAACATTAACCCGCGTCCAATGGCTCCCTCATGGTGCGCTCAGCAAACACCGTCCTGTCTTCACTTGGCTTAGCTTAACTTAACATGCATTTAGCTCCGTCGTCTCAACTTACGTCTTTTGTCATACAGATAAAGTGGAGTATATTCTTATTCCGCACCGAGTATGTAAATGGAACATGCGGTGCTTTGTATTATTTAGAAGTTGAAGGAAACTTTATATCGCTCTCGGAATATAGGTATGATGAAACAGTATGGTAAGTTAAATTATTCCCTGTTTCATTGTTAATGAAACAAGGTACCGATATGAAGGATAACTTTCGAATCTAACTTTATGTTACAGCGAAGTTTCCTCCAAACGAACTGCCTTCATGCACCGAACAGACGACCGCTTTTGTTCTTGATCTCTACTAATTACAACGTCCAAACTTATATCTCATTTATATTTAAACCATTTCAAATTGTTAACACAGTTTTAATAGCGAAAAAGCATTTTAGAAATTGTCTCTTGTTATAAAATGAGCAAAGAAAAGATAAAATGCAAGCAACGAAACAACTCAAGCTGTTTCGCAATTAAAACCTTCTCAGTGGGTGCAATGGATATGAATTGTTCACGAGTATTTCCTTGCAAAAGCTTTTCCCCCCTTCCTCCCTCCACCCCGGGCCTGATGTGTCGTCGTCGCGCGTCGGCTTGGCTCGGTTGCGCGCCAAGGACTACTTGAAATGCCCCAGTTCCAAAGCAAAAAGAGTACTTCACTTTTGTGCTTAAGTGACAGCCTAATGTAGTGCACATACTGCATATCCACTGCACCACTGGATAAGCTTACGATTTTTACCATTATTTGGGGCACCAAGTTATAAAGACAAAATATAACAAAAAATAACTCTTCTTTTTTTTCAGTCGCTGGAAACCTCCCCACATACTTTGGGACCAGTAGGCTGCTACGTCAATAGCAGCGTCAATGACGTTCATTATGTCCTTCAAAGTGCAGGTGTATGGGCTCTTGGGGCACTCCAGCAAATGTGACATATTCTGCTCTGGGGCGCTTACATTACAAAGTTGTCGGTACTTCCCTCGAGTAAGTTTGGCAAGTTGGTAAAAGAGTTCTTTTGTAAAATATTTCAGTGAGAGTGTAACCTATTAGCCCGAAGCAATGAATCCTGCCTTTCAATGGACAGCTGTGGCAGTGACCTTGTCACGGCGAGGGTCTTGTTTTGACGCGCCGCGGGCCACGTCTCCGTGTCCACTGGGTGATTAATAAACCCGCATTGTTCGCACGATACCAATCAATCAATCACGCCTAACCTGTTGCCGGCGGCATCGGTTCCTCGCGCTATTAAATAACTATATTTGTTATCTTGTTAGTAATTGTTTGAGCACAGGTGTGCTTGAGGCTCTCTTGACGGGTAATAATTACTTCACCTAAGTGGCTTTTTATTAATTTTATGGATATCATACGATGCAATGAAAATACGATTGTTTTGTCGCATCTTTTAATTAAAAGGTGCCGTAAGTATCGCTACAAAGCAAAGACAAACAATACGACATAAATGGCACTGCACATCGGTAACTCATTATGTTTTCAACATTATTCTTCTGCGGAGATTCAATTTTATTTTACAAACCGTTGTAAATGGCTTGCAACGAGAGCGGTCAGGATGGGCACACCGCCACGTTTTGTTCCAACTGTTACACAAACATAACTTTCTGTCGATGTAGCGAACACTTAGTAATACATGATGTTTTTTTGAAGGTACGCATGCATGATTTTCGGATTACATGAGGTTAATTTTATTTTCCAGGCTAGTATATTGAGATTGTTATATTGAACTAGAAAGTTAGTAATTTTGGCCTCGTCTTCCTAAACAATCCTGTCCTAATTTTTGTGTCAGCCAAGCCAGGACAATAAATCAGGATATTAACTTGCCATCCTAGCTTCAAAAACAAGCTTCATGTAATCCGGACACAATACTTTGTCACGCAGAACTTGATGTTTTCCATATACCATGATTAAGTATAATTATATCATTTCATATGCAAATGAATGTTCAGTATGTTGTCAGGTTAGTTATAGCTAACATCTATGCATGTTCGCGCAATAACATAAATTATATAGTCCACATAACTGTGAGAACCGCCTACTGTACCTACATAAATACACTCACATGATGTTACATAACCTTTAGTGCTGTTATTAATCACCTTTGCTGTCACGCGACACTTCCGTCATCAGTTTTGAATCACGCCCATCTGTCTACATGTTAATAATAAATATTTTGTAGCACTTGGGCGGGCACGCCGGTAAAAAAGCTGGTTTTCGATAAGGTACAGAATACGTAATGCCGCGCTTCGATCTAAAACAGGAATCGCCTATGTGAGCTACAAGTCTGATGGGCTGAAATGGGATTGGGCAGGTCATATATACTGAATACACATTGACAGTCACCACGCAGTGGGAATCAGAAAACGGGCGTTGTAGCCAAGCAAGGGTGGAGAAACGCCTCTAGCGCGATACTCTAGCGTTTCCTAGCTGGCGTGACGAGTTAGAGGCGTTTACGGGAGACTAGCTGGAGAAGCTAAAATATACGGGAAAGGTAGATTATACAGGTTTATAAAAAAAACAGTGTTAACGAGTATTTGTGCTTTTAAAATCCATTTTTTTTTTTTTGTTAATATAGTACTTCCCTCCACACTCCACAACTACGACTTATTTGTTTTACACGTTGTGTGAAGTTCTTAGTCCTCTAATTAACGAAATAAACATTAGTTATTTTCGCATCATAAGGCTGTAAAGTGTTAAAGCTATATTTGTAGCAGCAATAGTGTCGAAGTGCGGCCAGATTTAGTTTACTCGGGTGGAGTAGAGTAAGCTAACTTTGTGTAATGGTGGCGTGGGGCGAGACTCAAAGTAAACTGTAGCGAGTCGTCGGCTGTCCGCAATCACCGCCATTGCTAACCACTTCGGACTCGTTAGTTTAGTACTTAGCTGTTTGATAGATATTTATAGAAACTTTTTGATTTGTTTTAATTAGATTTATTGGGACCGGTCGTGTGGCAAAACAGCAGATGACGTCTTTAGGCTGAAAAATTAAGATGATGAATCAGAGTGTTCGGTTTAAGATTACATCAGATTTCGTAAAATGAAGTAGCAGTGTGAATACGTAATATCATATTTAATTACTTTATTATTTTCTGTTCGAGAATCTTACTGCTTGGAAGAGCGAAGAAATAAATGGAATAAGAAATTAGACCTCTTGTTGTTATAATTTATCGACACCGACTTCCGAAACGAAAGTTATTTTGCACTTTTTAGTGTTTTGCTTTTGAAGTCGAAATATTTTGTGAATTTTTTTTTGTCGCTTTTTAGTTTTAGACCCTCGTTTTACACCATCACTAAAAATTAGCAATTTCTATAGTACGGTAACTAGAGGATTGAAAAAATACCCATAATAACTGAATTTATATATGTGCTGTTTGTCGCTAAGGAGTTCAGTTGTATGCTCCATATCTTGAAAACTGGTGGAGCGATTTTGTTGAAACTTTCACTATTCCCTAACCTGAGAGGTACACAATCCAACACAAAAAAAAATATCACGATTCGACAAACATACATACAAACATACACACTCATATGAAATTTGGCACACGTATTTAAGAAGCCCACATAGAATAAAATATATGAATATTGTGCAGTTCCAACAATATTACATACATATGAATTGAATACCTCCTTCTTTTTTTAGAAGTCGGTAAAAACATAGCTATTTGAAATAGTCGGCCCAACAATTCAATCTCCAATGAATCTCAGAACGAGAACAGACCATTGCCCTACAGTGGCCATAGCAAGCCCGTATAATAGGATTAACAATTCGATCCACCAATTCCGTGATAAATGTGTATTCAGTTAATTAGTTCCAGCCATCAATAAATCACGTCCGAAGTGTCACAGGAATGTTCCCTTTAACGAGTTTTGTTGTGGTATGCGATTAGACTGCAAACTCCATCACTTTGAGGACAAACAGGCCTCGGCGATACTCCCAGCTTCACCAAATGGAGCGTGAAGCCAACTTTTTGTCCCGTTTAGTACTTGCAGAAGTTACTCTCAAACTGTCAAACCAAGGATGCCTGATTGATGGTTTTTGAGGTTGTGTACATAAATAAAGGGTGACTCGGTTTTTTTTTCTTTTTTGATACTTAAAATAAAGATACTAGAATTAATTAAAACTCGGTTTATTTACTGTTGAATTAATGAGCAGTTTTCAATTTTGTCTATTAAAACAATGTTTAGTAAAAGTGCATCCTCCACTTCCTGACACTGAATTTTCCTGTAACTAAAATCATCAATCACAGGCAAATAAGTGAGGGACCGACAATTCCTTGACGTGATATGGCAGCCCAAATAGCCCAGATTAAACGCTTGCTGAATTTCTCCTACTTAAAAAGTAAAGTTTACAAACCATTGCCACCCAACCTGAATGATTTAAAGCAAGCAAAGACTGACAGTTGAAATAAATAATGAAAATTGTAGTTCCAGGCTAAATGAGTGTCAGGAAGTGGAGGGTGCGATTTTACTTAATTTCATTTTTTGAAATAAAATTGAAAAACTGCTAATTAATACAACAGTAATTAAACAGAGAACTAATTCTAGTATCTTTTTTTAATTATCAAAAAAGAAAAGCATTTTATCATTTCATATTTACATGATTTGTCGCAGGTTTGATATCTTATTTTTATTGTGTACCCAATGAGTAAAGTAGGCTGATAAATCCTAACTCCATTGTACAGCTCGTCGCTCAAACTGCTCAAAAGCTATCACAGGTCCGGCACGAAAGCCAGCCACTTGCTGACAATATAAAGCCAGTAAAGGAAGAGTTTCAGACAGTCCAACAACAGTACGAACAGAAGAAAAGGGTTTACGAGGCCACATCCATCAACATAACGTCACAAATGGAGCCCCTCAAGAATCAAGTCAAGGAGTTGACTGACCGGCTGAATAGCAAGGAGGATGAATGGAAAAACTTACGACATAGAATCACAAAGGCGGAAAGTTTGCAAGAAGTCGTAATGTTTGAAATGAAAAATTCAATGCAGTCCCCGAGGAAACCCTCCAAAATGGAGGCTTTGAAGAAAAATGTAGCTGACATGGAACTAATTGTGAAGCGTTTGCAAGAGGTAGGCATACGAGCACAATGTTTTTATGTCTAGGAACGTAGATAGACAGTGGCTTTTTTTTGTCAATGAAACAGGTTTAACGTTTTCAGGCGTAACGGTTTTACGTGACAAGGTTATCATATCATTGATTGATTAAATCACAGAGCTTATTCATTCACAATTATCTTATTTATCAGTTTGTATCTGATAAAACTATTTGTGTGATTCTATTTATAAAATCCGTTTTAGTGTTGCGTCAATGACTACTGACGTAGACGAATAATTTCAGGAGCAGCAAGCCATCAGTTTTTGTCAAGGGGCGGAACCGTGGAAGAGCAGACCAAGTTATGGGAGAACACACTGCAGCTGCTACGCTGCAAGATGCGCGCGCGCAGCGAGCCTGTCGCGCTAGCACATGGGACAAGGGACGCATGCACATCACGCAGCACTCGCAGATGCTGACTAAAATCAGACTGAATTTCCTAAGTAAAAAGTCATAATTCGAGGTTTGGCTCTCGCCTATTTCCTCCTCCAATATTGGACCAATTTAAAATATATTCCAGACAGAAACTCTGACTGGTTACAGAGGACGAAGGACCGTGTGATGTGGTCTAAGCCCAGCTATGGACTGCGATAGGCTGAGTTGATTATAAGTTGATAAACACGTTATAATAATTGTTTTCACATTGTTTTAGTCTTATGTACTCGTATGGTGTTAAAACTACGATATTCGTGACTGTGTACGCGAGTATTATCACGAAAAGTCTTTACAAGTTGCATCACTACACTGTGTGTTCATTCGATTTGTAAAGCGACGGTCCGCGTCCATCCATCTCAATTTATAACAATAGAGGAAACGCGCGTCAAAACATGGCCATCTGCTCCCAGCCATAAACTACTCGTAGTTTTATGAAAAAAGCGCTCTTACAGCTGAAGGTCAAAATAGGTCATGAGATGAAAGAACATTGGTTAAACACGTGTCAAAAATAAGCTGCAAAATAACTTAAATACAGCAATCTAACTTCATTTTAATGTTACTTATTATAGTAAATCGATGTTGTCCTCTAAACTTTTACTTCTTCTGCTTTACAGCTTCTGGAACAGCAGGCTCCCTTGTCCTGTCTGTCTGAGGCTTCCTTGTCCTATGAAGAAGTCGGTGATGGGTACCTGTGCACCCCTTGATGCCACACTGCCTCTTGCTGCAGGTGTGGCTCTTACGGCGGTCTCTTAGGCAGCGAAAGCACAAGTCGTATTGCTTGGCTAGCTCCCATTTCTTGTCACGTGCTGCGTCTGTGAACTTTATGCAGTCAGACGAGTAGTGACCCTCTTTGTCGCAAAGTCGACAGCGGCTTACCGGCTTGGCGGTAGCTACGTGCGTCCTCTGTATGACGCGTTTTCCCGCCACCGAGTCCGTTTCTTTGATGTTCTCGGGCGGTGCGAATGCACTGCAGAAGTGAGCTTGCTCCGTTATAAAGTCGCTGAAGAGTGACAAGTCTGGCAGCGACTGGTACTTTTCTGTGTACGTCCTGTACCATTGTACACGTAGAGAATTGGGCAGCTTCTCAGTTAACTGGCGCATCAGCTCAGCATTGAGTAGGTACTGGCCCTTCTTGAGGGCCCGCAATGTGACGACTCCGCTTCTGATCCGACTTGCAAAGGTGCATATATCTTTGGGCTGTTCGCTGCAGCGTGGCAGCCCTCTGAGTCGGTCGGTTTCAGCCTGGGCTATTGAGTCGGGACGTCCGAATTGCAGCTCCAATTCTCTCATGATTTCATCCGGTTTCGCGTTCCCGATGAGTTCAGAGCTCACTGTCTCCAGTGCGCGACCACGCAAGCTCCTTCTGAGTCTTGCTGTGTTTTCGATGTCGCTGAAGTAGGCATGAGTTGCCTCGTAAATAGCTCGAAAAGACAGCCATTCTGTGTGAGCTCCACCGAAGTTCGGCAGAGTCAACATAACCTGCGACGCCGTTCGGTTAGGCGTCCATGGTTCGATTTTCCTGTCGGCTAGCAACGCTATAGCGGTTGTCAACTCCGTTAGAAACGGACGGAGCGACTCTTTCGCTTCTGTTTGCCCTGGTGGCTCCGTCTTGGACGGCTCTGTCCTAGACGGTTTGATGTTAGCCCTCGTCTGTGGTTGGTCTATATGGGTCTGGGAGTCCGCTACAGCGTCGCCGCTCGCAGGTGGAGGCCTATCTTGCTTCCCATTGGCGACGTCGTCCTCCCTCAACGGAGTGGGCTCTGGCGCCTCTTCGAGCCAGGAACGCACGTACTCTTCATTCGAGTCTCTGTCATCCATATATTCCGCTTCAGAAGGTTCTTCTTCTGCTCTCTGAAGGGCTAACTGTGCAAGCTCCAACTTAATCTTCAGTAAGTCTTCGCGTGCCTTAGAGATTTTTCTCTGTGACCGGGTCGTCTTGCTTGTAGACGGCGGTCTCTTATGTTCGTTACGGGCGTCACCCCGGGTAGCCATTATTTCTCCTTGTACAAAGGTCTTGTCTTGGATCCTTTGTGTTTTATCAGAAGGCTTCAGTGTTCCTTCTGAAGATCCTTCTTCTCTTGATGCCTTCCTGCATGTGCTCGGTTTCTGTGGTTCCTCCTCTCGGTGTGTGGGCGTATTGTCACCTATCTGTGACACGGTTGGACTCCTGTTCGGTACGGACTGTTCAGTCCCATCAGTCGTTGTTGGCGAGTGTGGGGGCAATGGATGGTGTATGCCTGCACCCGGTCGCTCCATGGCGACTGTCCACGCCTCAGGTCTCTTGTCCTGCGATCTGGTTTTCGGCATTCTTGACTGGTCCAAAATGTCAGCTCGAAACGGTTAAGTCCAACTCTAGACTTCAGTTCAAAACGTCAACTCGTACGGGTTAAGTCCAACTCTAGACTTCAGTACGATTGGGTTAAGTCTATTTTCGAGCTTCCAATCGGCTATGTCCAAGTCCAGTCTTCACTTCAAGACGTCGACTCGAAATAGCTAAGTCCAAACTTCAAGTTTTTTCTTGAAAAACCTAAGTCATAACTCCGGATTAAGTCCAATTTCAATCGTTGACTCGAAGAGGGTTCGCTTCCTTTTTCGAAATTGAAAAAATTATTCTAAACTCCGGGTTAACTTTTAACTCCGGGTTAACTCTGACCCTCTTAACTCCGGGTTATCCTTCAGTCTATAAGTTTTTATTCAGTCTTCAAAATTATAAGTCCCAAATCAGCTTCAAAACTGCTATGTTGACACGACACAGGTTCACTATATTACTATCGACCCGCAAGGGGCAAGCACTTGAGTAAGTTTTCACTGTACTTACTGTTTTATACGTGTCAACCTGTCCAGCAGCCTCCAAGGATAACCAGCTGGTCTGATACCAATCGCAGAACCTTCTGTCTAACACTTGACGTTAGTAGTCAGTCCAGACTCCAGTTGTCGAAGGTCCAAGCTTCGATCGAGAACTTCTATCTCTTATATGACTATTTGTTTCAAACAAATTCTAAGTCAATGATAAGTCTTCAGCTATAACGCTTCAGGAAATTTACAGGAACTATTTTTCGTTCTATTTTTTATAGAACAAGTCGCCCACACGACTATACAATATGCCTCTGTGTGTAAGCCTCCTCTAGGATAGCGCTTCAGCGATAATCCTCCAGCTGTAATCCTTCAGGAATTCTATGAACGTTTGTATGTTCGTTCTATCTCCTAAACGAGCTTTCAACACGCTGTATATGAAATTTCCGTTTATGAAATTTCAGCGATAACTCTTCAGGCAATCTACTCGTTCCTTCAGGATACAGTTTCTATGTATTCTCAGATACTACTGTTTCTCAGTATGCAGGTTACACAACAGAGACAACTCAAAATTCCGTCTTTTTGCGACGGTAATCTAATCGGAACAAAATGCTTCTCTGGAAGCCGCTAGGCACCACAGGAAACGGCTCAGGAAGGGCAGTTGCGTCCCAGCAAAATGGTTGTGTTCTAGAGCTAGTCCACGCGTGGGTCCTAAACCACTCGTGCACTTTTCACTCCGGTAGTCGCTCTAGAAGCTTCTACTAACCAAGGTCAAACGTACGCGCGCCTTTTGACGACGCTAATCTCCCAGTTACTGGGTTTCTTTACTATGTTTTTGACTGTTAAAGAAATATGATCTTAACCTCGACACTTGTAAGGTTTACGAGAGGGACGTCAGGTTTCTTTATTCACTGGAACTTTTCTCACGAACGTAACGTTACGTACCCCGGTCGGTACTTTGTGTGGGTGTGTACTCTTACCAGATTTGTATTGAGGGTACATACGTTCTCAGCAATGGTCGTCAGGCTTCTTTGTTTTCAGGAATTTTCACTGGCTTGGGCCTCGGTTTTCTTTGTTCTCAGGCACAAGCTTCACAGGAACGATACGTTTGACTTTCGATAAAGAAATAGGAATGTAACCCCACTTAACAAGGTTACGGGACGTCAGTCTTCTTTGTTCTCAGGAACGGGACAACGGTTTTCTTTGTTCTCAGGAACTAGGCTCTTCAATATTGGCCTGTATTTTCACTGGAACCCAGGACGCCAGGCTTCTTTGTTCTCAGGAACAAAAAAAAACACAAAATACAAAATAGTTTATTGCTTCATAAGTTTACAAAAAATGTTTAGTGTTTGGAGCTTCCCTTTAAGCAAGTAATGCCTGTGTTGGGAAGCTCCGCTCTTCCATAGCAAAGCAATACAATTTTAGGAAATTAGGTATTTACAAAAGACAATAGATACAGAAATATGATATACATTACAGAATTTACTATTTAATTAAGTTACCATTTAATGAAAATCTAGCTTGCAAGTGTGTGCTCAATGTTATGTAAGGTAATTGTTGTGTATTAGGGATAGTAGTGTTATGTTGCGTGTGTGTCAGAGTGATGATACTGAATTAGTGATGTATGTCGTAAGGACGTGTGTTATGTGTAATTTTTTTTTTTTTCTGTTGTATTATTTTAACTACTTATATGCATGTGATGTGTGATATGTTTCCGTGGTGTGCATTTGATGTTTAGATATAAAGATGTGGTTGTAGTGTGTGATTATTATTTACCTAATGTGTTCCAGAAGTGCCTCCGTGTCGTCATAGGTTAGTGATTTTATCCAATTTATTAAAAAAAAATTACAGTCATAGTATGTTTTTGGGTATATGTATATTTTCTTGTTAATTTTGTTGTAAAGTATTGCTGATCGCTTATTGTATTGTCTCCCAGCGAATACAGTTTTTGTATGGGGAATTTGCGCAATTGGATCCTTTCTTCTTTGAGCAATTATACTTGAGTTATATTTTAGGGATTTGTGTATTTTTAGAATAGTTTGGATTACGTATAATTTACGAACAGAAAGTAAATCACTAATCTGATAGAGGTTTTCAGTAGGGTGTCTTAGCTTTTTAAAATACATAATCTTAATTAGGGCCCGTTGGGCTCGTTCGACCTTGATAAAATTAGTTTTTGCAGCTCCACCCCAAATGGAGATGCAATATATTAGGACTGACTGGACCAGAGCTACGTAGATCTCCGTTAAAATATTTCTAGATGGATTTCGCGCACTGTTCGTATTTATTTTCTTTGGTGCGATATGCCTGAGAGTCTTGAATATCCAGCTTAATCTTCTAAGTCTATTCGCGACTTGATCAAGGTGGGGATACCAGGATAAACGTTGATCGAGTATCACTCCTAGGTACTTTGTCTGTGCGACCTGTTTAATGAGCGAACAGGCACAATGCCTATTATTAATGTCACCGCATACATGAACTTTTATGTTAAAGTCGTTAGTCGGTTGTGTACCTTTGGTAATACTAAAACAAATATAGTTCGTTTTAGATGTATTAAGTGTGAGTAAGTTATTATTTAACCAGTTAGCTACTTGGGCCATGCCCGACTCTGCTTTTTGTTTCACATCGTGCCAGGAGTTCCCTGAAAAAACTATGGCAGTATCATCAGCGTATGAGAAGACCTTTGCGTTATGTATGTTCATATTACAAAGGTCATTGACGTATACCAGGAAGAGTGTTGGGCCTAGTACACTGCCCTGAGGAACGCCGAATGATACATCCGCTTGATCACTGGTAACATCTCCCGCCCTAACTTTCTGTATTCTCTGCGAGAGATAATCTTTTAATAAGTTAAGCGCCGTTTCCCTTATTCCAGCCTTTTCCAATTTTCTCACTAGGATAGGGACAGAGACGGTGTCAAATGCCTTCTTGAGGTCTAAGAATACAGTTAAGCATTTATTTCCAGAGTCAAGTTCCTTGGTTACTAAAGAACTCAAAGCAGTAACTGCATCCTCAGTGGATAATTTTTGTCTGAATCCGAATTGCGAATGGGATAATATGTTGAATTTAGTTAAATATTGCATCAATCTAAAATTTAATAACTTTTCGATAATTTTTGATATGCATGGTAAAACAGATATAGGTCTGTAGTTATTGACATCGTCTCTGTCTCCCCCCTTGTGTACTGGGGTGATAATGGATTGTTTTAACAGATCAGGGAAAACACCTTTTTGGAAACAAAGGTTAGTCAAGTGAGTTATAATGGGAACAATTACAATTCTAGCAAATTTTATAAATTTTGTGGGGATATTGTCCCAGCCAGGGGCACTGTCAGACTTAAGACTCATCAACGTTCTATCAACTTCATCAAGGTCGGTGTCTAGAAGAACAAAGGTGTTTTTTTGGGACGGTAAGTTATATAGTTGGTTATTAGAGTTTGATATATTAAGCTGAATTTTTTGAGCTAACTGTTTACCTATATTTGCGAAATGATTGTTAATAAAATTTACTGACTCAAGAGGCGATTTTTTTACATTTAGTATTTCAGAGTTATGATTTTTACATTTATTAGAATAAGTTAGCTGTTTAATATTTTTCCAGAGCAATTTATTATTCGTGACTGAATTTGTTAGTAAATCTCTTTCATACTTTCGCTTTAGTTTCTTTATTAAATAATTACAATGATTTCGGTATCTAGTATAAGTTATTTTTAAAATGTCGTTATGTGGGTCAAGTCTAAGTTGTTTTTGTAGATTATTACGATTTCGTATGCAACGTAAAATACCAGTGGTAATCCACGGCTTAATTATACGCTTACTGTTTGGTACCGTTAGGGTAGTTGTGTTATTGTTTAAGGTGTTGATTAGTTTTTTAATAAGAAGATTAGTCAATCAATTGGGGTCATTACAGAAGAGTAATTCAGATAAATTTTGATTTTGTAAATCTTTCAAAGCCTGATCATAATCGAGAGTAGTCGTAATTTTGTTAGGAATGTGAATGTTTTTTAATTTATTTAAAGACAGAAAGGTAGTATAATGGTCAGTGATTGTGGTATGTAATATAGCAATAAATGGCCATACCTTTTTCCTTTGTATCTTTATCATGAAATGATCTAGACAGTTCCTTTCTCTTGTAGGTAGTACATGTCCTGGTAGGATACCATACAGTGACAACATATTGAGATAATTATTTCTAGTATTTTGCTCACTACTCGTCTCTGATTCTTTTGGTTTAATGTTGATATTTATGTCCCCCGCTACGATGATATTGTTGTATGCAGTTAGTGTATCTAAGTGAGCGCTCAGCGAGCTCACGAAGTTATCAGTATTATTATTAGAAGGGGAGCGGTAAATACACAATACAATGTTGTTAAGTATGTCTAACTGAAGACAAGATGCTTGAGATATATCGATTTCTTTTACTTTGGGTTTTAAGCCTTGTTTAATATATACAACTACCCCATCATTTTGGTTTAATTGACGTGACGTAAAGTAGGACTGATATTTTTGTAATTGTGGAATAGGTTTAAGAGCATTAAGTCTGCATTCGGTCAGAATTATGATATCAGTTTCAAAGTTAAATGTTGAGAGGGTAAGCACAAAGTCATCAAAGTTGCAGTAAATGCTCCTTATATTTTGGGATATAATAGTTAGGTCGTTTTTGTTTATATGAACATGTTTATTTAACTCTGAAATATCACATTCAACAGTACGGGCGATCTCGATGTTATCTATATCATTTACAGTTAATAAAGTATCACCCATTTAGATTGTAAATGTTTAGAATTAATGTGTCCATAACAATCGTGTGTAGGTATGTGATATGAGTCAAGCATATTTTGGAATACTTTCTTTGTGTGTAGAATATACAGATGCATAAATTAAAGAAAATTATTTTAAAATGTACGTGTGTAGCGAGTATGTAATTGTGAGTGAAAGATATGTAAAGATAAGAGTTTGCATAAACTTTAAAAATACAGTTTGGGTTTAAAGCTAAAGTGATATCAGCACACTGCAAGTACGTAAAAATAAGGTAAGATAAAAACAACTTTGAAGTATTGTTAAGCAACATTATAAATATTACAGGTAGGTATCGTGCACAGCCGTAGGTAGTGGTAAGTAGTCACGTTTTCAATAGGAGTTGGTGTATTTGCTCTTCACAATTAACAGTTATGATGGGTGACGCCTCATCTTTCTTCAAATATACTTTGCCATACGCAGTCCAGCAAAACTTATAAGCCCCTGACTTAGTTAAATCGCGGGCGAGGAAGTGTAGGCGAGAACCTTTCGGAGTTAAATGTTCCGATATGAAGATGGGGGTATCTTCTAAAGTTTTATAACCCAGGTGCTTACAGCATAATTTAGTTTTATTTGTTATATTGAAGGCCTTACCCAATTTTAAGATTTCAGTCCTCAGAAGAGTGGAGCCAGTTTCCACAACTATAGGCGTGTTTTGTTGAGAGGAGGTTTTCCCACGTACTCTATAGATGTCTTTCACATCATATTTGGTAATATTGAAATTTAAGTTGCGGGAGAGGCACATGACCATTTCTATTAAGTCTTCTTTATTTTCATTGTTTCTTCTTGGCACATTCTTTATGACAAAATTAGTTTTACGACATCCCATAAGTAGGTCTTCAAGTTTGTTTTCCAGAACAGTAATCTGCTTTTTGTCTTCTTTAGACTGGTGCTCCAACTGATTTATTTTATTTTTGAGATCCTCGTTTTGCGCAGTAAGGAAAGTAATTGAGTTTTCTATATTGAGGTTTGACTGTTGTATTTCTTTTAATGTAGTAGTCATTTTTTGAATCTCGTTGCCATGTTTGTCTGAAAATAGTGTCATCATTTTACGCATTTCAAGCATAAATTCATTCAGCTGAGTACTGAGCGAGTCCTCCATGTCCTCCCTGCTTCTCTTCACTCGTTGAAATACGTAATTTGGCGGGGTTTTGCATTCAGATCCCATCAAGTTAATGCACGTATCAGAAAGGGATTTATCCATTTTGTCTGCCATTATTACTTTATCGATAGGGTATACTGCTTATTAGGTAGTGAAATAATTATTTAGGGTTTACCTGCGCACCCGTAAAGCCACTAATAGCTTTAACTGTGCACGCGCAGATTTTAATATAATAGGAATTCTTACGTGACCTACGCCCGCCGCTTGCGAAGTACCAGGCGCACGGGCAAATTGGAGTATCCGTATGCAGAGCCGCAGCTGTCGTCAATTAGGAACTTCTTCGACTGTATGCACTCCTATTTCCTTCTTACGTGACGTAAGTGGGGGCGGGGCCAACGCCGCTTGCGAAGTACCAGGCGCACAGGCAAATTGGAGTATCTGTATGCAGAGCCGCAGCTGTCATCAATTAGGAACTTCTTCGACTGTATGCACTCCTAGTACGGTTGGACTATTATTTACTATTTAAATTATTTAAAATTTACTTAAATATTCAAAAAATGGTTTAGTGTGGTACAAAGAACACGTTAACACCTTACGGCGGTCCGAGGGAAGAGCGGGAGGAACGGGACAACGGTTTTCTTTGTTCTCAGGAACTAGGCTCTTCAAAATTGGCCTGTATTTTCACTGGAACCCAGGACGCCAGGCTTCTTTGTTCACTGGAACTAGGCTCTTCCTATTGGCCTGTATCTTCACTGGAACGCTGCATAGGTCGTTCGCTCAAAAATTCGGCTCGACAGGACCAGCAAATGTGCGGGACGGACGTGATCGTTCAAGGCCCCAGGCTGACCGGAGGTTGTAAGGCTCCAGCTCGAACGCGTTGACGCCCCTTGCACCTATAGTTCGTTGTCTTCGAGCAAATACCGACCCTGCAGTGGTTGGAAGGCTGCCAAGGATGTTGAGGGGAAGGCGTGATGTCCAGTTCAGAAAAAGACTCGAGTTTTCATGTCCAAAAACGACGTTTCTTCATGGTCTTCGTTACGCAAAGTGACGTGGATTTAAATGTTGAGAAATAATGGCTACAATTAGGACGGTGTCTCAGCGCACTATCCTACTACCACACTTGACCATAACGAGGACCCCAAAACAACGACCGCGCATAAACTTTAATTATAAAATTAATACCTTATGACTAGTCGCTGGAAACCAACAGAAACCCCCCTTCTACTGAACCGATTTTGATGAGACTTGTGTCTCTGGATAGGTCTCAAGAAGACCTTCCCTCCGGACCTTGGTCCAGGTCCATATCTGCTACCTTCACGGAGCTCTTGCGTGGAGAACGCCTAATAAGGGGAAGTTCTGTCAGTTTATAGCTTTATATACTATTTTACAACACACTTGCACTTTAGTGACAGGGTACCAGCGAGGGACTTGTAGCCCTACTCCTGGACCATCGATCTGTGACAGTTTCACAGCTTCATCTGTCACCTTCACGGGCACAGCCACGTGAAAGTGCGAAAACATAGCTTCAGTGCCTGTTTTCGGCATATTTAGCGAGTTTGTACTCGAGCTGGTGGGCGGATCCGCATTCACCAACCATCATCGGATAGCCCTTGCAATGGGCCACCCCATGGTGGAAGTCCGGTGGATACAGCTCCAACCCTCAATCCAGTATCCACTCTGATGTGGTCGACGATGCGAGAAAACCATGGAACCTCTTATTATATTAAGTCGGTTAGTTCCCTAACCACCAGAGCTAGGCTCCTTCCAAAAATGTGGTTGGGAAGCTGGAGAATTGGGCTATCGAATGGTGGTACCCTGATGGGTGTACCACCAGCCCTTCTGGGACTTCTGTTGCCGGGAAGCGGCCGAAATAGAAAATATCGTGTTGTTCCACGGCTTTAACGCCTCTGTGTGTGTATGTGTAGCTATATATTAGCTATGTGTTGTGACTGAGTCCAGGCGTGTGCCCGAGGGTCCCCAAAGGTAATGCTTCAGATAGCATATTATCAGTAGTCCTTCAGGCACCAAGTGTGTCTGAAGGTAGTGGGCCCTCTGGCAGACGCGTAGAAACGTCCATGCTGGCACATACAGACACATTATTTCAAGTAAGTAAGATCTATGTACTAGAATTACATAGATGCCATCTATATATAGGGCCTGGACACAGTTCCAGGTCACCTAGAAGCGCTAAAACGCTTATAACGAAATTTCTATTTACTTACTTGAGCAAAAATGCATGTATTTACCATCTCAGAGTGAAACTGTTTTAAACCTGGCTATGTACTGTTATTATGTACAGTTTTTCAGTCATAGCACCAAGGTATACTATCTAGAACACCTAGATGGTGTTTCCTAACAAAACAAATGTGTAAGGTAAATAATACGATTGGTAGGTGGGCAGAGCGCACCTATCGATACTTGCGACCCGGCCATTTTCGGGGGGTCCAAAATAAGTAAACAAATATTTTTTATTTGCTTAAATTACTACTTACACATTTTATCTAAAGTATATTAACTCTAATAATACTAGATAACCGCATTTTAGGTACTATGGGCTATTATAAAGCCCTCAAAACGCTATTCTAAAATACCAAATTTGCCTGCTTACGCGCCAGACTATATATACTATAATACGGGAGTCGCCATCTGACTGCTCATTTCGAACTAAACGGTCGTGGCGACCGGTCGTTTTTACGGAATTTGACTTGTTTTGATTTTGCTTTCTTTCCGTAACTACCGCATTTAGTGTATGTAACGATTCTAATTTACTCTTTAGACCCCATATTTACTTAATACATACTCATATACACTAAAACATAATGTTTAGTGCCTCAAAAAGTAGTCGAAATTTTATGTTTGAAAAAACTATAAAAGAAAAATTCTCGTCTAAAACTTTTTAGTACGAGCTCGCGCGCTGGGGTAAGCAGACGTATGTTTTGTTTATACTATTTATATCTACAAAACTATTCTAACATTTTGTGACGCCTCGTCGCGAACAATTTGATTGGTTTTATATTAGAATGGTAATGGTTTGGTTATTGGTTTACGACCACTGGTTTAATGATACGCAATAATGGTTTTAAAAGTTATATTGAATACTAGTTAAAGTAATGGTAAATGGTTAATCTAAGCTAAAGTAGCACTAAAATGGTTTGATTGGAGTTACGCGATTGGTTTCCGAACACGCACTAACTAACGCTAGTTGTGATACATGCATTTATGGAAATGCACGCAGGCAATAGTGCTGAGCTGTTCGTTTGCAATTATTGCACCGAACATATTCCCGAGCACAAGATAAGATAAGAAGAGGGTAAAGTACTCATCAAATCATCTTAGTTTTATAATTATACAAGAAATAAACAAGAAGTGGTAAAAACTAAACAAGAAATGGTAAACAAAAGTAAATTAGATAATTATAAAATGGTGAACAATTTACTTAGTGTAAAATGGTTAACAAAGGTAAAAGTAAAATAAATTATATGTATAGCAAATTATGGTTGCCCTTAAAACACGAATTCTTTAAACTAATGAGTCTTCCACTGTAAGCACACGTTCTTTTCGCACTATAGGCAACGTAGCCCTTTCCTTTTTACCCGCACTACGCATAGCACTGGGCCATCGTCTTGCGAAATATGCACTTAAACCTATATGTTCACTCTCACTTTGCTGACGATCAGCGGTACTAGGCTGTCGCGGTTGCACTTCACTATGCACTCTGGTTGATGTGGTCGCCACAGACTCCTGTCTGTGGTGAGGCTGCGCCCGGCCGGCCGTAGAATGCGAGCAGCAACTCGCTATTTTCCAGATCCAGACTGCTGCCGCGCATAGTACAACTCCCAGCAGTATATAGACGATGGTGTACTGGTGGATGTCATGAACTGATACGCCATCGACCTCTGCTTTGGTGGTTTTTAGCTTTCTCTCTAAGTTGCGAAATTGTGCTAATGCTAATGGTTTAGTAGACCCTAGCTGATCCTTAGTTTCTGGTTTGAATGCAGTCGGACTTGGTATCTCCCATTTTTTAGCCTCTCTGTTGTTGACAGGAAATATTGCAGACATTCATGATCTTCGGTGGACATTTCAGTCTCCTGGTTGATGTCTTCAATTTCCCAAAATCTACGCAGATCATCCGTCTTGTTAAGAACGACGTTACACCTGTAGCGTGGTGTCATTGTCCCACAAAGCAACCAACCTAATTGCGTTTGTTGGGCTATTGGCTGATCCTCGCTATCGCCCCTCAAAAGGCCACCTAAAGCTATCTTGCAGTATACATCTGCCCCCAGATCCAGAAGAAGATATTATGGAGAGACTTACCATACCAACCTATTCAAACATACCAACTAACAACTATAACTTACGGCACAAAGCCTGCACCATTTTTGGCTATGATGTGCTTAAAACAACTAGCTGCCGAGGAAAAACTAAATTTCCCCGAAGCAGCAAAAGCATTAGAAGAGTGCTTCTATATGGATGACTACTGTGGCGGTGCAAATAATATGGAACAAGCCAAACTGCTTAAATCAGATCTAATAAAACTACTCAGCAAGGGTGGGTTCAATTTACGAAAATGGGCCACAAATGAACCAAAATTACTCGCTGATTTAGAAAAAGATTAGTGGAACCAGCAAATCTACGAGTTTAAACAGTCAGACTCAACGAAGACATTGGGGCTAGGATGGAATCCGAAACAGGACTTATTCATCTTTGACTCGAAACTGGAGCCATTATCACTACCAAAACCAACCAAAAGGTCGCTTCTCTCCGACATCTCAAAAATATTCGAGCCAGCCTAATGGCTCACACCATTAACTATCACCATGAAAATGCTATTCCAAAGTATCTGGTCATCAAATCTTAACTGGGATGACGCGCTACCAGAAGATATCAAGATCAAGTGGCTAAGCTTAAGGGAAGAATTAAAAGACATCAACACCATAGAAGTAAAACGATGGTTAGGAATAAAGGAAAACCATAGCTTGCAACTACACGGATTTTGTGATGCGTCGAACAAGGCGTATGCCGCAGTTATATATTGCAAAGTCAGCAACCAAAACAATGCGAACGAGGTAACTTTGGTTGCAGCAAAAGCAAGATTAGTGCCTGTTAGTAAAGATGTATCAATACCAAGGTTGGAGTTAATGGGTGCCCAACTATTATCACAGCTGATGCAAAAAGTACAGACTTGCTTGGAGTCTTATAACCAGGAGATATATTGCTGGAGTGATTCAACAGCAGTGTTGGGATGGATTCAAGGAGATCCAGCGAGATGGAAACGATTCGTCTCAAATCGTGTTAAAGCTATCACCAAAATAATACCAAAGGAAAAATGGAGTTATGTCTAAACCATTGAAAATCCAGCTGACTGTGCCAGCCGTGGGTTGAGAACCAAACAATAAAAAAACCACGAGCTGTGGTGGCAAGGACCATCATGGATCCAACCATTCCAAAACCATGACATACCTCAAACCACCTATGAAACCAGCTACGAGATAAAACGGTCTAATGCAGTAGTTGCGGAAAAACACCAGAAAATAACCATGACCATACCAAACATTATCCACCATTTACTAAACAAATTTAATTCCTTCGCAAAAATTGTACGTGTTTTTGCATGGATACTGCGAATACCTACTGCAAAGGCAGGCCGTCAACCTTATCTCACATTACAGGAACTCCGTCGCGCAAAACTGATGATTATTAAAGGTGTGCAACATATGGAGTTTTCCAGTGACATTAGTCACTTACTTAAGAATGGAAACGTGCATTCGAAAAGTAAACTTTTACAATGCACATTTACAAAAGTAGACCCTACACAACCGCGAGGTATGTCGCGGTTGTGTAGGGTCTTAGCATTTAAAAAGCCACGACCCCCGCACTTCCGAAGGATATACAGTCTCATAACCGATGAACGTGGGTGATGCATACGATTTGCCGTAAGCAGCGTGTGGACCCTCCTATCCAGGGCGTCAAGTTCAGTCTGAGTCCATATGAGTATGCCGAAAGAATACATCAATACCGGCATGACCCAGCCGTTGAAGGCGCGCACCTTTTCACCGCCCGATAAAAGACTATTTAGTACTCTTTTCAGGCGGCCAAAGAAGCGCTCCTTCAACGACTGTTTCACGTCAGTAGTATTGATGCCTAGTGCTTCCGACATACCCTGCCTGGTACTGAGATGCCAAACGAGCGTGCGACCTTTGTAGCCACTTGAACCAAAAGTTGCCCGTCCGGTCCTGGAGATTTCCAGTTCGGCAACGGACGGACTGCACGGGCTACATCTTGGGGGCTGATCGTGATAGCCCCCATTTCTTGTATTGGATCACACGCTCGTTCGACCTCCCGAGTCCATTCACATTCGGTGTGACTGACAGGTACCGACCAGATGCTGCGCCAGAATGAACACATAGCGTCATCATCCGGCAGGTGCGTATCAGTCACACCTTGGTCGGGTCGCTCCCAAGCCCGGTAAACCCACCTTTCATTACTTTGGAATATGCGATTCTGGGTGTATCGCTCCACTCTCCGCCTGTACCTACGAATACGGTTTGCCCATGCATACACTTTTTGCTTCAGGAAGTCGATGCGCTCGGTGACACGGGATATATAGTCTCGGGGGCTGACATCAGTCCCCGAAAACGCCCGTCTCACAAAGCGCATCACTCTTGGGCGACTATTACCCTCCCTGAAACAAATTAGTTTGCCGATGAGTGCTCTGGCCCCACCAATACGACGTTCGATCCTGCACTGCCAAGCCGGTACGGCTGGTTTCGGTCGTGTAGCTCTGTCATCTGAAAATTTGACATGAGCTACACGACATGTACGTTAGAAAGAATTTACATCTTTTTAGTAAAAACAGCGATAGACATAGTTATGTTACTAGAAAAAGGGACCAATTAATTCAACCAGGTTTCAGGCTGGCTAAAGTAGCGTCATCTTTTATGGGGTATTGTATAAAATGTTACAATAAAATACCGCCACACAGTCTAGAATTGAATGAGACGAAATTTAAAACTTGTATAAAACGCACACTATGCAGGCAGGCATATTATAGGTTGGGGGATTACATCACTGATAAAAATGCTTGGCCCAAAGCTATTCCAGCTTCACAGCCACTAGGGCACAAAAACAAGTGATAAGCAGAAAAGTTCTGAAGTATTGTTGGACCTGCTGAAGACTGTATGAATAATTATAATGTATATTTGTGTAATGTATATTATAACTCAATTAATTTTTGGATTATATAACTGCACAGCACATATGTGAGTACTATGTACCAACTATAAATCTACCATTTACTGTACCTATGTGTGTCGTTCGTTGACTTCAGTGTGCCCTGGCAGTTGAGTGTGTCATGCTCTCTCTAATGTCTCTCTGATGGTGGCACATGTGTTGGATCATTCGGTTCCCTTCATGATGGTTGAGCTGAGTGGTGCCGATCCATGTGTCATGTTCGTGAACGGGCGCCATCAGTTGGGATTGGTCATATCTTAGCTGCCTCCGCCTGTTTTTAATTACCTTTTTATTGTATTATTAATTGTTTGTTTTACTCTAGACGCTTTTAAGTGCGTTTTTTTTTACATCGTTCTCACATATATGTATTTTTCCTACAAGATTTCTTGTCCGTTCTTCTCCATAACAAGCTACATTTCCGAATGGACATCCCTCCCATACGCACAAAGCGTTTTGCTAATACTTTCATTGTGCGCACAGCTAAGGAGTGGAATTCCCTTCCGGAGTCTTTGTTCCCTGATAGCTACAACCTAGGGGTCTTTAAGTCAAGAGTGAATAGGTTTCTTCTAGGCAAGCGTGCTTCACCGTAGACCACATCATCGCTTAACATCAGGCGAGATGGTGGTCAAACGCTAGCCTATAGTTTAAAAAAAAAAGCCAGAAGGTGGCTTCCACCACCCCTGCCGCTAAGTGCCAGCCCCCTGTCACCCCCTACGGGCCAAAGCCATATCTATGCTTCGCTGAAAATATAATCAGCGCGTATTCTATATTTATGTCCCCTCAAGCCCGTGCTCTGGATGTAGAAATCCGGAATGCAGGCTCTCTCCCTCCCGCTGAATGCGCCCGCCTCTTTTCGAGGTATGAGTCCATTACTAGGGAGCTCGATAGCCTTATCTACAAGACGGTCAATGGGTTCGTAAATAGTACGAACCCTCTGTTCATACAAAACTCAAACACAAATTCGTTCCGTCCTCACCGCAGAGGCTCGTCGCGTAATCCTTTTCGATTCATATAAGACAGCCCGCGTGCTGAGCCATAGTTAAATGCCAGTTAGATATTCATTGGAGTTTCTTGTCCGTTCTTCTCCACGTAGGCTTTTCCGAATGGATGCTAGAATGACTTTATTAGATCCGGCCTTAGCAATTCCCTCAGCGACGCCCTGAGCCGAGGTCCGACCCCAACTGGGGTAGCCCTTAGTGCTGTCGCTTTAGGTTTAGTATTTTGAAGCCTGGCCGGAGGCTAACAGATTAGTCTCCACAGGTTAGCCCGGTTAAGCAGTAGACGGCTACTTTGGTCGAACTGCGAGACGCTAATAATAAAAAATAAAAAAACCTGGCTGCTCATTGCGTACTAAACCGTCATGGCGACCGGTCGTTATTACGAAGTTTGAATTTGTTTTTCTTTCCGTAACTACCGCACTCAGTATGTATGTAATGATTCAAATTTACTTGTTAAACCCCATATTAACCTATTGCATACTCATCATCTCCTAGCCTTTTTCCCAACTATATTGGGGTCGGCTTCCAGTCTAACCGGATTCGGCTGAGTACCAGTGTTTTACATGGAGCGACTGCCTATCTGACCTCCACAACCCAGTTACTGGGTAACAGCGGTACCCCTTGGCTAGACTGGTGTCAGATCTCAAGCTTCTGGCTACTCATAACGACTGTCAAAGATCTTCAAATGACAGCCGGGACCAACGGCTTAACGTGCTTTCCGAGGCACGGAGGAAACTCGGTATGTTGAAATGGTCACCCATCCACGGCCCGACCTCCTCAAGCGTTGCTTAACCTTGAAGATCGAACCGTGCGGCTGTTATTATTTAACCACTAGCTCCTCTGACATGTGAACAAGGCTACATATCTCTTGTGATGCTGGCGACCAACGGTGACTGATAGCGGGCCGAAATAATCTAACCCGGTCTATGTGAACGGCCTCTGATGATGAGCGAGGCGCATTCGCGGGTGGTCGCCGGTCGCTGGCACTGGAGCTTGTGCCTTACGTATACGACACTGAAGACAATGCGACAGTACTTTCTGTGTGGTGGGACGCATCCTAATGACCCAATAGTGCTGTCGCACCTCATTTATGGTGAGTTCCGTCCCGCTGTGCAGTAAGCTGCGGTGTGTCCAGTCTATATAGAGTTGTGTTATGTGATGGTCGCCATGTAATATTGGCGGTCGCCTCACATCTTCTGTAATCTTGTCCGTGGCGGCTATACGGCTTCTGATGCGTAGTAGGCCATCTACTAGCTCTATTTGTAACGAATGTAGTGGACTATTCTTGTCCAATACTTCGTGCTCGTGCAATCGGGCTATCTCCTGAGCGAACGATTGCTGCTGTGCGACTTGTACGAGTATTTTCTCGGCTTTTTGAAGAAAACTCGCCTCAATATACTGCTTTCGGACTTGTGGCGCTATGTATGACGGCTTTGTTGCTGCAGTCGCTGTCTTCTTTTTCTTCCGCCAGTCTGTGTTTTTCTGGGTTCTCTTGTAGAAGAAGTTCTTCGTTTTCTCTGTTTTTTGTTTACAGAGAGAAATAAAACGTGGGACGGTAGCAGTCGCACGTAATTGCCGCTCCCATCTCGAAAAGTTTACGGGGTTTGGTATAGCTTCTATGAGCTTCGAAGTGTATGTATGTTTGGAAGTTTTTTCCTCTGAAACATCTTTTTCATACTGGTTTTCTTTGACAGTGAGAGTTCTTTCTTCTCCTGTCTCTTCAACGATTGGAGGTTTTTTTGAAGGCCATGAAGTGGGGTCTTCATACAAAAACTGGGGCCACAGAACCACTCGTGCTGCGAATCAAACTTTTGTGGCACGTCACGAGTTGCTATGTCGGCGATGTTTAATTTCGTAGGAATCCATCGCCAATCCTCCACTTTGCTGCCTTCCTCTATGGCAGCTATGCGATGAGCTACGAAGGCCTTATAGGTTCGTGCTCCTTTGCGTATCCATGACAGAACTGTTTTGCTGTCTGTCCAATAAGTGACCGACGACATATTGTTGGTGTGCTCACGTTTCACAGCTGCAGCCAGACGGGTTCCCATCACCGCTGCCTGCAGCTCGAGGCGCGGTATCGATTGTAGCTTTAGTGGTGCTACTCTCGCCTTGGCCATGACTAGGCTCACCCTTTGTAAGCCTTCTGCTGTGGTGGCTCGCCAATACACAGCTGCTGCGTACGCCATCTCGCTTGCGTCGGTAAATACATGTATTTGTATTTCAGTGGCATCACTATACCCAGGATAACATCTTGGTATGCTGATGCCCTTGGTATGCTGATGCCCTTGAGCTGCCGCAGGTTTTCGATCCAGCTTCTCCACTGAGCTGCTTGATCGTCTTCTAATAGCTGGTCCCAATCGATGCTTCGCCTCCAAGCTTCTTGCAGTATCTGTTTAGCTCGAATCGTTACAGGTGAGGCGAGTCCCAGCGGGTCGTACAGTGACATGGCGATCTTGAGGGCCTATCTTTTTGTAGGGGCCTCCTTCTCCAGTATTCCTGGCGGCAGTCTCCCAAGCGTTAGGTTGAAACCCAGCGTGTCTTCGCTAGGTCTCCAAATCAGGCCTAGTATGTTCTCTGTGCCTGCCGCATCTCCGATGTTCACAACCTCAGCGCAGGTTTGTGTCGGATCTAAGTTTTCGATTAGGCGCGAATTGTTTGATACCCATTTTGATAGGTCGAATTTCGCCTGTTGGTGTATTTCCTTCAACCTGGTCGCGACTTCTGTCGCCTCTTCGACCGTTATGTAGCTGTCCAGATAATCGTCCATATAATGGTTCTCTATAATAGCCTTTACTGCTTCTGGATGCTGTTCGATGTGCCTTCTTGCGTTCCAGTCTTTCGCAAAGATGGCGGTGCACGGCGAACTTGCCGCGCCGAAATTGATGGACGTCTTGCGGTACTCTTCTGGGGCTCCCTCTCTCCTGATGCCTCTCCACAGGTAGCGAAGTGAGTCTCGGTCTTCAATCCGCACCTTGACTTGCATGAACATCTCGGCTATGTCTCCAGAGATGGCCACGCAGTGTCTACGAAATCGCATCATGACGCCGGGCAGCGACAAGCAGCAAGTCTGGTCCAGTTAGCAGGAAGTCGTTGAGTGACTTTCCTCTCGATTTTGCAGCGGCATCATGTACTATACGAATTTTCTCTGGCTTCATGGGGTTGAAGACATCGAAATGAGGCAGGTACCAGGTTCTTCCTGGTGTGCTTGACTTGGGGGCCCTTTCAGCATATCCTTTTTCGATTAGGGAGTCCATCTGTTGTGAGTATTTCACACGAAGAGCTGGGTTTCTATCCATCTTCTTCTCGATAGAGACTAGCCTCTTGAATGCGGTCTCGTAACTGTCGGGCATTTCTATGGCTTCTTCCCGCCAAAGCATAGAGTTCTCTATGTGCCCGCTTCCTAACTGTCTTGTGTGACGGTTCAGGATGTCTTCTGCCCTCTTCTGAGGGTCAGAAGCTGGCTGTTTTGGATTGATAGCCAACGACTCGATGGCAAAGAATTCACGGAGCTGCTCGTTCAGTTCCGCATCTCGCCCTGCGTCAACGGACTGACACCCGTTGACATAATGTACCTGCTGGCCCAGTGTTCTGGTGTGCGCGCCATGCAATGTCCAGCCCATCATGGTTCTTGACGTGATGGGTTGGTTTCTTGGTCCTCTGCGGACCTCGGTGGCCAGCAACAGATGCCAGTTGTCCTGGCCGACGATTATCTTTGGCACGCCAGTGGGGTAAATAAGCTGCGACGTCAAGTCTTGAAGGTGCCTACAGCGTGCTACGTCTTCTTGACTGACTGCCTGTGGTGACAAGTTGAGCTTCGGAATGGTGCGCGCCTTGAAGGGCATCCGATTTTTCGATTGGCTTGTGAGAGCGACTGTGATTCGTCTCGATGAGGGAGTGTCTATCATGGTGTCACCAATGGCACCAATCTTCAGTGGATCAATGGGGCCCACTGCTCCCACTCGCTGAGCGATCTCTTTGCCGATCAGCGAAACGGTAGATCCGTCGTCTAGGAGTGCGTATGTGTCTGCCTCTCCCGCCGGTCCTATCACCCGGACGGATATCATTTTCAGGAAAGCGTGACTCGAATTAGTTCGCGAACTAGCCACCGTTTCCTGCGACTCCTCCTTCATAGCTTCTGGGACAGTGGCCTTCCTTGACCTCTCTGTTTGAGGCTTCCTGTTGTAATGTAGAAGTCGATGGTGCGTGGCTGTGCACCCTTTGAGGCCACACTGCCTCTTGCTGCAGGCGTGGTCCTTACGACGATATCTTAGGCAGCGATAGCACAAGTTGTATTGCTTGGCTAGTGGGAGCTAGCCAAGCAGCCTTTCTTGTCAGTTGCTGCGTCTCTGAACTTTGTGCAGTCAGACGCGTAGTGACCCTCTTTGTCGCAAATTCGACAGTTGTTTACCGGCTTGTCGGTAGCTGCGTGCGTCCTCTGTATGACGCGTTTTCCCGCCTGGGAGTGCAGAAGTGAGCTTGCTCCGCGATAAAGTCGCTGAAGAGTGACAGGTCTGGCAGCGACTGGTACTTTTCTGTGTACGTTCTATACCATTGTACACGTAGAGAATTGGGCAGCTTCTCAGTTAGCTGGCGCATCAGCTCAGCATTGAGTAAGTAGTGCCCCTTCTTGAGGGCGCGTAGAGTGACGACTCCGCTTCTGATCCGACTCGCAAAGGTACAAATGTCCTCGGGCGATTCGCTGCAGCGTGGCAGCCCTCTGAGTCGGTCCGTTTCAGCCTGGGCGATTGAGTCAGGACGTCCATATTGTAGCTCCAATTCTCTCATGATTTCATCCGGTTTAGCATTCCAGATGAGCTCTGAGCTCACTGTCTCCAGTGCGCGACCACGCAAGCTCCTTCTGAGTCTTGCTGTGTTTTCGATGTCGCTGAAGTAGGCATGAGTTGCCTCGTAAATGGCTCGAAAAGATAGCCATTCTGTATGAGCTCCACCGAAGTTCGGCAGAGTCATGATAACCTGCGACGCCGTTCGGTTAGGCGTCCATGGTTCGAATTTTCTGTCGGTTAGCGACACTATAGCGGATGTCAGCTCCGTAAGAAAAGGACGGAGTGACTCTTTCGCTTCGATTTGCCGTTGTGGCTCCGCCTTGGACGTCTCTGTCCTTGACGGTTCGATGTTAGCCTTCGACTGTGGTTGGTCTATATGGGTCTGGGAGTCCGCTATAGCGTTGACGTCCGCAGCTGGGGGCTCTGCTGGCCCTTTGACGACGTCGTCCTCCCTCAACGGTGTGGGCTCTGGCGCCTCTTCGAGCCAGGAACGCACGTACTCATCATTTGAGTCTCTGTCATCCATATATGCCGCTTCAGAATCTTCTTTTTCTGCTCTTTGAAGTGCTAACTGAGCAAGTTCCAACTTAATCTTCAGTAAGTCTTCACGAGCTCTTGAGATTTTTCTCTGTGACCTTCTTGCTAGTTGACGGCGGTCTCTTAAGTTCGTTACGGGCGTCACCCCGGGTAGCCATTATTTGTCCTTGCGCAAAAGTTTTATCTTGGATCCTTTGTGTTCTATCAGAAGGCTTCACTGTTCCATCTGAAGATCCTTCTGCTCTCGATGCCTTCCTGCATGTGCTCGGTTCCTGTGGTTCCTCTTCTTCACGTGTGGGCGTGTTGTCACCTATCTGTGACACGGTTGGGCTCCTGTTTGCTACGGACAGTTCAGTCCCATCGGTTGTAGTCGGCGAGCGTGGGGGCAATGGATGGTGTATGCCTGCACCCGGACGCTGCATGGCGACTGTCCACACCTCAGGCCTCTTCTCCTGCGATCTGGTTATCGGCATCCTGATTGGTCCAAAACGTCAGCTCGAAACAGTTAAGTCCAAGTCCAATCTTCAGTTCAAGACGTCAACTCGAACGGGTTAAGTCCAACTCTAGACTTTAGTACGATTGGGTTAAGTCTATTTTCGAGCTTCGAAACGGCTATGTCCAAACTTTAACGTTTCTTGAAAACTGCTAAGTCGTAACTCCGGGTTAAGTCCAATTTCAGTCGTCGACTTGAAGAGGGTTCGTTACCTTTTTCAAATTTGAAAAGTAACTCCAAACTCCGGGTTAACTCTGACCCTCTTAACTCCGGGTTATCCTTCAGACTATAAGTTCCTAGTCAGTCTTCAAACTATAAGTCCCAAGTCAGCTTCAAACTGCTATGTTGACACGAAGCAGGTTAACTATAATACTATCAACCCAAAAGGGGTAAGCAGGCGAGTAAGTTTTCACCGTACTCACTGTTGTCTAAGTGTCAACCTGTCCAGCAGCCTCCAAGGATGACCAGCTGAGCTGATACCAATCGCAGAAATGTCTGTCTAACTCTTGACGTTAGTAGTCAGTCCAGACTCCAGTTGTCCAGCTTGAAAGCTCCAAGCTTCGATCGAGAACTTCTATCTCGTACTTCTATGACTATTTGTTTTCAAACAAATTCTAAGTCAATAATAAGTCTTCAGCTATAACGCTTCAGGAAATTTTCAGGAACTATTTTTCGTTCTATTTTTTATAGAACAAGTCGCCCACACGACTATTCAATATGCTTCTGTGTGTAAGCCTCTTCTAGGATAGCGCTTCAGCGTAAATCCTTCAGGATACAGTTTCTATGTAATCCTCGGTTACTGTAGTTTCTCAGTACGCAGGTTACACAACAGAAACAACTCAAAAACCCGTCTTTTTACGACGGTAATCTAATCGGAACGGAATGCTTCTCTGGAAGCAGCTAGCACCACAGGAACGGCTCAGGAACGGCGGTTGCGTCCCCGCAAAATGGTTGTCCTCTAGAGCTAGTCCACGCGTGGGGCCCAATCCACACGTACACTTTTCACGACGGTAGTCGCTCTAGAAGCTTCCACTAACCAAATCAAAAGCACGCGCGCCTTTTGACTTCGCTAATCACCCAGTAACTGGGTTTCTATCCTCACTTGGAGTACACTATGTTTTTGACTGTTAAAGAAATATGATCTTAACCTCGACACTTGTAAGGTTTACGAGATGGACGTCAGGTTTCTTTATTCACTGGAACTTTTCTCACGAACGCAACGTTTCGTACCCCGGTCGGCACTTTGTGTTTGTGTGTAATCTTACCAGATTTATATTGAGGGTACATACGTTCTCAGCATTGGTCGTCAGGCTTCTTTGTTCTCAGGAATTTTTACTGGCTTGACCTCAGGTTTCTTTGTTCTCAGGCACAAGTTTCACAGGAACGACACGCTTGACATTCGAAAAAGAAATAGGAATGTAACCCCAATTGACAAGGTTACGGGACGTCAGGCTTCTCTGTTCTCAGGAACGGGACATCAATTTTCTTTGTTCTCAGGAACGGGACATCGGTTTTCTTTGTTCGCTGGAACTAGGCTATTTCTATTGGCCTGTATTTCCACTGGAACCCGGTCATCAGGCTTCTTTGTTCACTGGAACTAGACTCTTCCTATTGGCCTGTATCTTCACTGGAACCGGTCATAGGTCGTTTGCTCAAAAATTCGGCTCGACAGGACCAGCAAATGTACGGGACGGACGTGATCGCTCGAGGCAGTAGGCACTCCGGAGGTTGTAAGGCTCCAGCTCGAACGCGTTGACACCCCTTGCACCTATAGTTTGTTGTCTTAGAGCAAATACCAACCCTGCAGTGGTTGGAAGGCTGCCAAGTATGTTGAGGGGAAGGCGTGATGTCCAGGTTAATGAAAGACTTCAATTTTCATGACCAGAAGCGACTTTTCTTCATGGTGTTCGTTACGCAAAGTGACGTGGATTCGAATAATTAGAAATAATGGCAACAATTTGGATGGTGACTCTGCGCACTATCCTTCCACCTAACTCGACCGTAACGAGGACCTCAAATTAGCGTGCGCGCATAAACTTTAATTATAAAAATAATCACTACAACTATCAGCTTGAAACCGACAGAAACTCGCCTTTCCCTGAACCGATCTTGATGAAATTTGTGTTTCTGAACAGGTCTTGACATGACCTTTCCTTCAAACCTTGGTCTAGGTCCCAAGGTGCTACCTGTAGGGAGTTCTTGCGTGAAGAACGCTGAAGAAAGGGAAATTTTGTCAATTTATGGCTTTACACGCTACTTTCTAGAACATGGGTGCACCTTAGTGCCAGGGTACCAGTGAGGGACTTGAAGCCTTACTCCTGGGCTATCGAACTGTGACAGTTTCACAGCTTCATCTATAACTTTCACGGGCACAGCCGCGTGAAAGTGCGAAAGTATAGCTTCTGTGCCTGGTTTTGGCACATAAAGCGAGTTTGTACTCGAGCTGGTGGGCGGATCCACATCCACCAACCATCATCGGATAGCACTTGCGATGGGCCATCCCATGGTGGAAGTCCGGTGGATACAGCTCCAACCCTCGATTCAGTATTCACTCTGATGTGGTCGACGATGCGAGAAAACCATGGAACCTCGCGCCTTGTCAAGTCGGTTAGCTCCCCAACCACCAGAGCTAGGCTCCTTCGAAAAATGTGGTTGGTAAGCTGGAGAATTGGGCTATCAAATGGTGGTACCCTGATGCGTGTACCACCAGCCCTTCTGGTACTTAAGTTGCCGGGAAGCGGCCGAAATAGGGAAATGTTGTGTTGTTCCACGGCTTTAACGCCTCTGTGTGTGTATGTGTAGCTATATATATATTAGCTTTGTGTTGTGACTGAGTCCAGACGCCTGCCCGAGGGTTCCCGAAGATAATGCTTCAGAAAGCATATCGATAGTCCTTCAGGCACCAAGTGTGTCTGAAGGTAGTGGGCCCTCTGACTGACGCATAGAAACGTCCATGCTGGCACACACAGACACATTATTTCAAGTAAGTAAGGTCTATGTACTAGAATTACATAGATGCTATCTATATATAGGGCCCGGACATAATTCCAGGTTACCTAGAAGCGCTAGATCGCTTATAACGAATTTTCTATATACTTACTTGAGCAAAAATGCATGTATTTACCATCTCAGAGTGAAACTGTTTTAAACCTGTCTATGTACTGTTGTTATGTACAGTTTTTCAGTCATATCACCAAGGTATACTATCTAGAACACCTAGATGGTGTTTTCTAACAAAACAAATGTAAGGAAAATAATACGATTGGTATGTAGGCAGACCGCACATACCGATACTTGCGACCCAGCCATTTTAGGGGGGTCCAAAATAAGTGAACAAAACATTTTTATTTGCTTAAATCACTACTTACACATTATATCTAAAGTATTTCAATTATAATACTAATAGATAACCGCTATTTGCATACTATAAGCTATTAAAGGGCCCTTAAAACACTATTCTAAATTACCAAATTTTGGCTGCTTACGCGCAAAACTATGTAAACAAGCGACGCCACCTGGCTGCTCACTCGCCACCAGCCGTCGCCCCGTGCAGACGTCTCGCTGCCCGCTGCCTCGCCGGCTGGCGGCCCCACCGCGCTGCCGCTCGCCCCACTCTCCGCCCCGTCGCGCCTCTGCGTGACGTCACTGCGGTCGCCGCGTCTCAGCGCGCCGCCACCAGGTGTCGCTACTAGTAACTTCGATTACTAGTAGTGACAAGTTCGGCCCAACCCTTCCGGGTTGGGAAAGACGCCCATAGGCCCCTTCTGGGTAAAAACCACTCTTACGTGGTCCCTGGCGGAAACCTAACGGTGATAACTAAGCCAGCTGGAGTGTTGCCCCACGCACTTGCCGAACCCCGTCAGGGTACAGCAGTCAGTTGGAATCGGGAGCAGGGTAGTTGGCATTGGTAGATAGCCTAGTCAACTCCTGTCTCTGTCCCACAGCAATCACCTGGTACGTTAGGGTGTGTCTACCCCTACGTACCAGACTCGTGGTACACAGGAGGAGGGTGGCCCACCTTCTGTGGGCTTACCGGTACTTTAGGACCCCTGTCACCCAATAAGATTGGTGACAGGTGCACAAGCTTAGGGCTCACCCCAGATACACACCTCCTAGTCACACCCGACTGGGAGGGTAGGATTGCACACACCCCGGGCCCATCCACCCGGGGAAGACTCCCCTTATCGGCTTTACCGAAAAAAGTTATAATGTCGCTCGCACTATGCGTTGACCTCCTCCAAGAGATTCTCTTGAGTGACCCCAAACTCAAGAAAAAGTTTGCAGCAGCATTTATAGCTGCCACTACCCCCACCCCACCCGATTCGGGCCCGATTATGGCCCCTCTTAAGGCTTACAAGCCATTCCCAGAGGAAGACTCACCAAATTTGCCCTCACCCATCCCCCCAGTCAGGTCTACTCAAAGACCTAATTCTCCAACCCCCGCCCAGGACGCTCCATCGTCCAACAGCCAGGCCGTTGAGCCAAATTCCCGCCCAGACTCCCCTATGGAGCTTACCCCCTTCCCCGAGGATCATCATAACGATGAACCACGGGACTTCTCCTCTCCCTCCACCTCCTCAGGGGAGGACGACTTCCAAGTCGTAGGAGGTAAGAGGAAGAAGAAAGCCTCAGCCCAGGCCTCCAAGGCCAAAAAGACCTTTGTCGCAACCCCGTTTGCGTCACCCGTCGCCTCCCCTTGCACTTCTCCTGTGCCGACAGGTACCCAACCCGCCCCCACTACCGCTTCCCAGCGGACTTATCGTGCCCCTAGCCCCACTGCCGCTTCTATGAAGAAGGCAAAGCCCCCGCCGCCGATATTCCTTCAGGATAAGGCAAAGTGGACTGAGGTATCCAATCTCTGCTCCCAGAGCAAAATCCAATTTAACAGTGCCCGTGCCTGCCAGCAGGGCATTAAAATCCTTGTCCCAACCTCCCGGGACTACCGGGAGTTGACCCACCTACTTAAAGTGAGGAAGTATTCCTTCCACACGTACTCTCTCCCCGAGGAGAAGACCACTAGGGTAGTTATCCGTCGGATCCCTAAGGAGATCCCGACGGAGGACGTCCGCTTGGACTTCCTGGCCCAAAATGCCCCAGTCATAGCAGTCCACCGCTTGCACAAAGCAAGAGGTGGGCAACTGTACGACATGGTAGTGGTGGAGTGCAGACCCACTGAATCCCATAATCCCATCTTCGGGATTAAAACTGTATGCTCCCTTGCCTCGATAGAGAAGCTCTACCGTCCCACCATTGTCGGGCAGTGTCACAACTGCCAACTCTATGGTCACTCTCAAGCCAACTGTTTCGCCACCCCCCAGGTGTGTTAAATGCTTGGGGGGTCATGGCACCAAGGACTGTCCCCGTCCTAAGGACCGCTCAGACTGCACGGAGCCTCCCAGTTGCGTGCTCTGTGGCCCAATTGGGCACCCCGCCAGTTACCGGGGTTGCCCAAAAGCTCCCAAACTTGCGTCTAAAATGGCCAAGGAATTTGTTCGAGTTTTAACCGAACACTCAGCGAAAATGCATAATTGCATCAAACGCAAGTATGCACATTCGCTCGATTACCAAAATGTGGGCCAGTTCGCGTTTAGATCTCGTCAGAGACACCACGTACTCATAACCAAACCATAACCATTTTACCATAATTTTCACCATTAATTTAGTTTACCATAATTTACCATTTCGTGTATCTAAGAGTTATATAGTGATTCAATATAGTTGTTTACCTTATAATCCTAGACTTTAACTTTACCATATCCTATCATTACAAGAAAGGTGTGTTAGGTCACCATAGCGCTAAGCACTACTTTCTACGTGGTCCTTCGAGCATTTAATTACCAGTGACTACCAAGTGATACAGTGCCACGCAAACCAGGAGATCGCTGCAATTGGGAGAACCTCGGATTGCAGAGACGGTCGGTTGGAGCATAAAGATCAGATCAAACCAGTTATATTAACTAATCATTACCAATTTTTTATTCTCAAACCAATTCTTAACATGTATTCCGATACTCTGTTCATCAACCAAACGGAGCTCTATGAAATCCTGGACAAGTTCTTAACCAACATAAAGAAGGATGGATGCGAGAGGAAGACCATCGAAAATTACAAGCGTAAGGCTGATATGTTGGAAGCATACTGGCACGACTACCAACAAAACCATAAGAAAATGTGTCAGTTTGCGGATGCTGAACAAATTTACTTCAAAAAGGGATGTTTCGAAACAGTCCAGGAAGTTTATTTCAAAATAAAGGAGATAATTGATAAAACCATGAGGCAGTTAGGCACAACGCAGCTGCAGGAAGAAAGCCCCCGTAGACCAAAAGCGGAGGAGGTACAGCCATTACCAGGTGTCCGGGCTAGGTCACAGCTAAGCGCTGACCATCTTCGACCGGAAGATGAGACGGCGCAGCCACAAACAGGTACGTCGTCTCGCTATAAGGAGTCCACACAGCGAGAGAACTTTCCCCATACAGAGAGAGGGTCCAGCAAGCTGAACGGGTTTGTAAAGAAGCAGATTATAAATTTCAAGGCGTTCATGAGAACCGTGAGTAGTATAGAAGTAGACAAGTTCGAGAATCAATGGCAATTCGAGAACGCTCTAAAATCACTGGATAGCCGATGGGGTGAGATTGACAGACTTCATTGGGAAATTGAAGGTGAGGATGGAGGCGACGATATTACGTGCCAAATGGAATTCTGCAAGCACGAGGAAAAACACAGTGAGTTGACAAACGACATCAACAAAAAGATGTGGGCAGTAAAGCACCGAGAGAAGTCAGCTCCGAAGATGGACATCCCCGTGTTCAATGGAACTTACAACCAGTGGGTTCCGTTCAAAGACTTATTTAGCGAAGCGATCGATAAAAACCCGTCGATGTCTAATGCGCAAAAAATGCAGTTCTTGAAGAGTAAGGTGACTGGGGAAGCAGAGCGTCTGATTCACCATTTACATATTAGCTCTGACAATTATCAGGTATGCTGGGAAATTTTAAGCCATATGGTAACAAGAAATTGATTTTCACGTCCCATATTAATATCCTACTTGGGCTTCCCAATATACAACAGCAATCGCTGGCTACGATTAAGAAACTGCATGACGTAATCAAGGAGACGTTACACGCTATACAGAATCTGGGAGTGGATATAGCAACTTGGGATCCACTTCTAGTGCATCTACTAGCGCAAAAGCTGGATAATGATACCTTCACCGAATACATAGAATCGGTCAAGAATCCTAGAGAGCTACCCGATCTGAAGAAGACTGAAGAATTCTGACCACGGATTGTGGCGTTGCCCTGATTTTTTGCAAATGACGCACGAGCAAAAATTAAATAAGATTGAGCAATTAAATTACTGCCAAAACTGTCTATGCTGTCATAACAAAAACCATGTCAATCGAACAAACGATGTCGTAAATGCTTAGCTACACACAACACACTACTTCACGAAGCAGTGGAAAAACAAAGTCCAACTGCGTCAGCAGAAAGAACCACCAACAATGTTTGCAAACAAAAAGAGCACATCTAGGTCATCTCACGCGTCATGGGATGATATATCGGAAATACTTTTAGCCACCGCTATTATAAAAGTCAAGGGAGCTAATGGAACACAACACAAGATGAGGGCTTTAATTGACCAGGGTTCTCAACTATCGTTAATAACTGAAAACGCAGCCCAGATCTTGGGATTAAAGAGGGCTCATTTCAAAGGTCAAATATATGGCGTCGGTGAAAAAGAAAATAACGCGAAAGGAATGTTACAGGTAACACTCCAGTCTGCAAATAGTGAATTTACCTGCGACACGAACGTTATTATTATGAATAACTTGATCAAGCGATTGCCAAATAAAACGTTTACCAAACCAACAACATGGAACCATATCCAAGGGATACAATTGGCTGATCCAGAGTTTTACGTAAGCAGATCCGTAGATATACAGGAGTATATCTACGGGTCTACGCCTAGGAAGGCGCAGATGTTTACAGCAAAATAATGTTAGGAGGTATCTTGAGAGGAGACAACGACAAGCAACCAATCGCTCAACAGACGCAAATAGGATGGCTACTCTGTGGATCCATGATACCACACTACCAGTGCAACGTGGTTCTTAACAAAACAGAAGATCTTCTGAAATATTGGGAGAATGAAGACATACACCAGAAGATAGAGATGTCCAACGATGACCATGAGTGTTTACAGTATTTTATAAAAACCACTAAGAGGCTTGAGGACGGAAGGTACGAAGTCCGACTGCCACTCAAGCCGGAATACAAGGACAAGTTGGGCGCAACCAAACCGCAAGCATTAGCTCAATTTAGAAACTTGGAGAAGAACTTTGAGAGGAACAGCGCATTGAAGAAAGATTACAGAAGTTTCATGGACGAATATTTTGCATTAAACCACATGATACCATGCAACATTAACCAGGCACCCGAATACTACTTACCACACCATGCAGTCATTCGGGCTGAATCTACCACTACGAAGTTGAGAGTAGTTTTTAACGCGTCAGCAAAGTCTTCGTCAGGATACAGTCTAAATGACGTCATGTACAGGGGCCCTAATATACAGAAGTATCTTCAAGAGCTTATCCTGAAATGGAGACAATTTCAATTTGTATATATTTCGGACATCGAGAAGATGTACAGAATGATCCGAGTGCACCAAGAAGATCAAGCTTACCAAAAGGTACTATGACGAGAATCAAATAAGCAACCAATACAATCATTCCAGCTCGTCACGCTTACATACGGAACCAAACCAGCAGGATTTTTAGCGATGATGTGTTTGAAACAATTGGCGCCCGATGAAAGACAGAAGTTTCCTGATGCAGCAAAAGAATAGAGGACAGCTTCTATATGGACGATTTTTGCGGAGGGCGTCACTCAATGGAAGCAGCAAATAAACTGAAATCAGACCTCATAAAATTACGCCGATTGGGAGGATTTAATCTAAGAAAATGGACGTCAAACAAACCAGAGCTATTAACCGATTTAGAGAGAGAGCAATGTGACCTGTCAACATACGAGTTCAAGCAGAGCGATTCGACCAAAACTTTGGGTCTCTGTTGGAACCCACAGAAAGATAATTTAATTTTCAACTCGAAAATAGAACACGAATCACCAGCAATTATTACCAAAAGAGCTCTACTTTCGGATATTTCGAAGCTGTTCGATCCATTAGGGTGGTTAACCCCCCTGAGTACTACCATGAAACTACTGTTTCAAAATGTCTGGTTGTCTGACATAAATGAGATGACCACCTCCCGAGGCAATGAACTCCGAATGGACAAAATTAAAACAAGAATAAACACATAAACACTATAGAAGTCAACAGATGGCTGGGAATGGGAGAGAACCAAACTATTGCATTGTATGGATTCTGCGACGCATCAAACAAGGCATACGCATGTGTAATCTACTGCAAGGTAGTAAAGAAGGAAGGGACAACCATTACATTAGTTGCGGGAAAGGCTAGGTTAGCACCCATAAGCAAAGTCATATCAATACCAAGACTAGAGCTAATGGGCGCTCATCTTTTAGCTCAGCTAATGCAAAAAGTACAAAATTCCTTGTCAGAATACCCGACGGATGTCTACTGTTGGTCTGATTCAACTGCAGTACTAGGATGGATACAAGGAGATCCAGCCCGATGGAAACCATTTGTAGCAAATCGGGTAAAAACCATCACCAAAACCATACCATCAAAACATTGGCAATATGTGAAGACGACAGATAATCTAGCTGACTGTGCAAGTCGTGGTTTGACTGTCAGGCAACTCAAAGACCACAAGATATGGTGGCAAGGGCCGTCATGGCTGCCATCATACACCAATCAAGAAAATCACCAAACCATTTACGAGACGAATTTAGAAGTAAAGCCGTCTATTTTAAACCAAACCAACGCGGTAGTCATTGGACAACCAAGAGAATCGCTGACTACCGAAATTACTAAACATTTGATAAACAAATATAGCTCCATTACAAAAATCATACGTATTTTTGCGTGTATACTGCGATTACCTACCTTGAACAAACAAGTTCGCCGACCCTACCTCGAATTACACGAGCTTCGCCGGGCTAAACAGCTGATAATCAAAAACGTTCAGCTGGCAGAATTTGCAAACGACCTAGATTCAATAAACAAACACGGAAGAGTGCACTCCAAAAGCAAGATTTTGAGTTTGAATCCTACCATAGATGAACGTGGCATTTTACGTGTGGGTGGGAGATTAGAAAACGCCCACATGAGTCTTCAGATGAAACATCCCATCATCTTACCTCACGACCACCCGTTAACCACATTACTTATCGATCAAGCTCATAAATTAACTTTCCATGGCGGAGCGCGTCTAACGCTAGCAAACCATCGACAACAGTATTGGATTGGCGGCGGATACATGGCAACTAAAAAGTTTATAAGAAAATGTGTCATATGCAGAAAACAAAATCCCGTGTGGCAGCACCAGCTCATGGGAGATTTACCAGAACCAAGAGTGAATCCCGATCATGCGTTTTATCACTGCGGCGTAGATTACACAGGCTTTGTAGAGGTCAAGGCTAATAAAGGACGGGGAATTAAAACTACGAAGGGGTACATAGTAGTTTTTATATGTATGGGCACGAGAGCGGTTCACTTAGAGCTCGTGTCAGACCTGAGCAGCTCCGCCTTTTTGGCAGCTCTAACCAGAATGGCTGCCAGAAAAGGGGCACCACGACATATGTACAGTAACAACGGCACTAACTTTGTGGGAGCAAACAGGATGATACAGGAAGAATTTAACCAGCTTCGTGAAGTATTCAGTGAAAATTTTATAAACGAGATAGCAGAGATGGGCATAGAATGGCACTTTAACGTGCCTAGCTGGCCTAATGCCGGCGGTCTATGGGAGCGAGCAGTACGCAGTCTGAAACATCATCTCAAGAGGGTCATCGGTCAACAAAGACTAACCTTCGAGGAGTACGCCACACTGTTAGCTAGACTAGAAGCGTGCCTCAACTCACGACCTCTTTGCGCGATATCAGAGGATCCCGATGATATAAACTTCCTTACACCAGCTCATTTCTTATCAGGAAGACCAGGAACAACTGTAATAGATACCGAGCAAGATGCCAGAACCAGGTGGCATCTAACCAACAAATTATTCCAAGATCTTTGGAAACGATGGAAGACTGAATACTTGGTACAACTATCATCTAGAAGTAAATGGATGGAACCACAGAAAAACATCGTAATTGGAGATCTAGTAGTTATTCATGATGAGAATCTGCCTCCAGGAAAATGGGCTCTTGGACGTGTGGTCGACACACATCCAGGAAATGATGGTCTAACCAGAGCAGTTTCATTAAAAACCAAAAATGGGGTCATGAAACGCCCTATTGTGAAACTCTCAGTTTTGCCCGTTGACCAGAATAACGTAAATATAACAGAACACCAGATATAAAACCAACAACCAAATTACCAGAAGGAAAAAGAAAACCAAGGTCAAAAATCGCAACTATAGCAACTGTTTTACTGAGTTTTTTTACGCTGATCTTACCATCTTACGGTTTAGACGCCTATTTTAAAAGTACAATTAATCAGGGATAAATGGACATTAGTCATGTACTACGACATGGGACCCTATTGGACAGGCATAAACACTTATAACAAACTAGCAAATTACCAAGAAAACTTGTGCGCAACCGTAGAAACACAAAACCATTGTAATACGATCGTGCAGCAAGCCCGGCACGATTACCAGGAACTCGAATACTACAATGAACTTTTGCTAACACAGCATTTTGATATCCACGCTAGACGGCGACGCGCCACGGGGAAGACGGGTCGGCGCCGACGAGGCCTAATCAACGGTATCGGGTATCTAGCGAATGACGTATTCGGTGTGTTGCACTCGCTTTTTGCAGACCAGTATGAAAAGGACATTGAAACCATACATCGCAATGGATGTGGCGCACGGGGCTATGTCGCCTGTGCCGGAAGGCTTCCGCTGGGCCTCGTGGCGAGGGATCCCGCCGGCAGCACACCGCGGTGACTCCGCCGCCTCCGAGACCTCGACGCCGCAGCGAGAGTCGCTGCCAACAGGAGTTAACAGCGACTCCGCTGACTCCGAAACCAACCAGAAGACGTCAATCATATAGTGAAGTGCTCAGTGCCAGTGATCTAAAGAATAAAAGTGAAATCGGTTTTCGTTTACATAATTATGCCAAACGCTGGCCTAGTGCGAAGATGCGAATTATAGTTCGCTAAAACTGGACAAAAAATATAAGGACACAGGCAATCAAAATATTGCTTTTACTGTAGAGGACTATATAGTGTAATTTTAAACCACCATGAATGTTTTTAATAATGACAGTTATTTAAGTAGACCAATATACTTTCAATTTTTGCTTTTAATATGCCTTATCAATGTTGTTAAGCTTACCAGATAAGATTACTAGAAACTAATATGTTTAAGTAATTTAATGTTATATTACACACCATATCATCATCCCGCATTTCTTCTCGCTCTTGGGAATATGTTCGAGTTTTAACCGAACACTCAGCGAAAATGCATAATTGCATCAAACGCAAGTATGCACATTCGCTCGATTACCAAAATGTGGGCCAGTTCGCCTTTAGATCTCGTCAGAGACACCACGTACTCATAACCTAACCATAACCATTTTACCATACTTTTCACCATTAATTTAGTTTACCATAATTTACCATTTCGTGTCATCATCATCATTTCAGCCGAAAGACGTCCACTGCTGGACATAGGCCTCCCCCAGGCGTCGCCACATTGACCGATCCCGTGCGTCTCGCATCCAGCGCCTTCCCGCAACCTTAACCAGGTCATCAGTCCACCTAGTGGGAGGCCTTCCAGCGTATCGTCTTCCGGTTCGCGGTCGCCATTCCAGAACTTTTCGGCCCCATCGGCCATCCGTTCTGCGAGCAATGTGCCCTGCCCACTGCCACTTAAGTTTGGCAATTCTTCGGGCTATGTCGGTAACTTTGGTTCTCCTGCGGATATCATCATTTCTGACGTGATCACGCAAGGAAATTCCGAGCATAGCCCTCTCCATTGCCCTTTGGGTGACTTTGAGCTTTCTGATAAGGCCCATTGTGAGCGACCACGTCTCGGTTCCATAGGTGATCACTGGCAACACACACTGGTCATAGACTTTTGTCTTGAGACACTGCGGTAAATTGGACGAGAAGATACCACGCAACTTCCCGAACGCCGCCCAGCCGAGTCGGATTCGACGGTTGATCTCTTTCTCGAAATTGGACCTACCCAACTGGACCGTTTGTCCCAGGTAGACATAATGGTCTACAACTTCGAGTGTAGAGTCTCCGACCTTGATGGGAGTGGGTGTTACATGGGCATTCACCATGATCTTGGTTTTGTCCATGTTCATTTTAAGACCCACTCTTTCGGAAGCTCTACTGAGGTCATCGAGCATTTTACTGAGGCTCTCCATGGTCTCAGCCATGACCACTATGTCGTCGGCAAACCGAAGGTGAGTAATGTACTCGCCATTAACGTTGATGCCCAGCCCCCTCCAGTCCAGAACCTTGAAGACATCCTCCAGCGCAGCAGTGAACAGTTTCGGAGAAATGACGTCTCCCTGTCTCACGCCGCGCTGGAGAAGGATTGGTTTCGAGGTCTGATCCTGAAGACGGACTGACATGGTGGCGTTTTTGTACAAACACTTCAACACCTCAATGTACCGGTAGTCGATCTGGCACCGTTGGAGAGACTGCAGTACAGCCCAAGTTTCGATCGAATCGAAGGCTTTTCGTGTATTTCGTGTATTTTTTTTCCATTTCGTGTATCTAAGTGTTATATAGTGATTCAATATAGTTGTTTACCTTATAATCCTAGACTTTAACTTTACCATATCCTATCATTACAAGAAAGGTGTGTTAGGTCACCATAGCGCCAAGCACTACTTTCTACAGAATTCAACTCTCGCCTTCAGCGTGTAACCCCCTCTGCGAGCCTACCCTCCTCGCAAATCCCCGAAAGACTCGCCCCTCAAAGGGCCTCACCTTGGGAAAAGCTGAATGCCACTCTGGCACCAGCGACCTCTCAACCCCAGCCCATTCCAGCACTGATGGAACTTAACGTTCCAGTGCCTAGCCCACTCTCGGCCACAGCGGCCCCGGCGCAAACCAACACGGTGGCCTCCACCGCCGTCGTTGGCAAGCGCCCTCCCCCTGTAGTTCAACCCGGCCAGGGCTCCTATCGTTGTGTCGCTGAGACCATCTTCAACGCATACGCGATATGGATGACCCCAGAGGCCCGAGCCCTCCAAGCTGAGTTAACAAACCCAGCAACCCCCGTAGACCCCACCTCATGCCCGGCAATCTTCTCGAGGTATCCCTCCATTACCAAGGAGCTTGACAGCCTTGTGTTTGTCAACGGAACATCGGTACGCAATTGAGAAAGAATTGCCTGAAGCCCAGATCCCTTAGGTTAGGTTTCTTCAATGCCAATGGCATCACTACCCAGCGTGATGAGATTGCCACGTTCCTTCGCGATCATCAGCTGGATATCTTCCTCGTCCAGGAGACCCTTTTAAAGCCCCACCGCCGCGATACCAAAATTGCCAACTATCGCATAGTTCGCAACGATAGGACGCGCTGCCACGGTGGTGGCACTCTCATTTACTATAAAAATGAGCTCTATTGTAGCATAGTCACTCCACCCGACCCCACTTCGTACCTAGAGTACTCAGCCTTTCGGCTAGGAATGACTGGTCACCAGTCTATCACCATAATCTCCACCTACTGCCCTCCACACCAGGTGTCATCGGGAGATTACCCAAACGGTCTCAAAAAAGACCTTACTACCCTCTTCGGCATGAGTGACTCTGTTATCCTAGCAGGTGATTTCAATGCTAAAGACCCATCCTGGAACAGTACCGTTACTAACCCTAGAGGAAAGTTGGTACGGAGCCTATGCTCAACCCTCCATTATGATGTCCTCGCCCCGATGAGCTTCACTCACTTCCCGGATAATGTTAACCATAGACCGGATGACCGTTAACCTTCAGTTACGCTCTATAGAAGCGATAGACGAGCTAGATTCAGATCACCGTCCCGTGATCTTACACCTAGGTAGTCGCTCAGGCCTCCCAGATCCAGGACAGCCACCCCCTACTAAAAAGATCACCGACTGGAGGAAAGTAAGTGCAAAACTGAAATCTGACAAGTCCCCCCAGTTAGACTCAATCCGCAATGTCCTAAACTCAGTCGCTGACACGACAGCGGCGATCGACTCGCTTACAGCTCACGTACAATCTATCCTGAACGAATGTTCAAGGGAGGTTCCAGTGCTGGACCCCAGCAAGGGAAACTCCCGGACGATGTACGGAGGCTGATAAACCAAGAAGAACGCAGCTATCCGTCATTACAGGAACTTTCCCTGTGTCACAAACAGATCTCACATGCGTAACTTGCAGCAAGCTGTAAAGGAACGTACTGCTGAGCACCGTTCTGCGACATGGAATAAGATTCTGAGCGAACTAGAGCCCACCCACTATGCCTTCTGGCAGCTTCAGAGGAGATTACGCTCCACTTAAGACCAAGCCATGCCCCTGATTATTCGCCCCGATAAGAGTGTAGCATTTGAAAACTCTGAAAAAGCCGAATGCCTGGCTGACAGCCTCGAATTTCAATGCACACCTAGCTCCCAACCAGTAGACCAAGCTCACCTAGACATGGTGGACGCTGAAGTCGAACGTAGGACCTCCCTTCCACCCGTTGAAGACCCTGATGACCCGCTACCTCCCGTCACCCCAGACGAAGTAGAGGAGGTCATCAAAAGGCTTCACTCTAACAAAGCCCCGGGCCTAGATGGCATCACCAATAAGGTGTTGAAACTCCTCCCTCACCATATAATACTGATAATGACGGCCATATTCAAAGCTGCATTAAGCAAAAATATCTTCGCCCAAGCCTGGAAACAGGCCACTGTGATAGGAATCCCTAAACCGGGTATACCCAAATCGGAGCCTACCAGTTATCGTCCCATCAGCCTACTCAACTCCCTCGGAAAGGTCTATGAGCGGCTTATTTATAAGCGGCTCAAAGACTTTGTCGAGCGAAAGAGCCTTATCCCCCACGAGCAATTCGGCTTTCGTTCCGAACACTCTTGCCCCCAAAAAGTTCACCGCATCGTTGAACACACTAGTGCTGGTTTCCAGCGTGGTCTGATGACGGGTGCCTTGTTCTTCGACATAGCGAAAGCGTTCGACAAAGTCTGGCACAATGGCTTAATTTATAAGCTGTACAAACTCAAAGTGCCAGATCGTCTCGTGCTCATCTTGCGAGACTGGATGTCGGGCCGAACTTTCCGCTATCATGTCGAGGGAGAACTCTCCTCCCCTCACCCCATACGAGCCGGAGTCCCCCAAGGCTGCGTATTATCCCCCATTGCCTTCACGCTGTACACAAGCGATATCCCAAAAACTAAAGAGAGCCAGTTGGCACTATTCGCTGACGACACGGCCCTTTATTACACTGGCCTAAGACACAATGCCATAGCCCTAAAACTCCAGAGAGCCGCCAACATACTGGCCAAGTGGTTTCGCCTCTGGAGAATAGAAATCAATCCAGACAAAAGCCAGGCTGTCCTCTTCTCGAGGCCTGACCGAAAATACAATAATAGATATAAAAACCCCCACCCCCCCAAACCCATAACCATGTACGGCAAGCCGATCCCTTGGGAATGGCAAGGCAAATACCTAGGTGTCACCCTCGACATCCACCTCACTTTCGCCAAGCACATAAAGGCGGCGCGCTCGCGAGCAGCCTTCGCTATGGGCAGACTTCATGGGATGGTGAACGCAAGCAGCGGCCTGTCACTTAGGTGCAAGCTGCGCATTTTCACTGCGGTTATCCGTCCCATCATGACCTATGCATGCGCTGTCTTCGCACACGCTAAGTCCCGTCACATTCACAAGCTTCAGGTTATACAAAACCGATTCCTCCGAAAAATCACTGGAGCCCCCTGGTTAGCTCGGAACCAGGAACTCCATGTTGATCTCAGAATCCCCACAATACAGCAGTTTATGAAACGCATTACCATACGCTTTATCGACTCTGCTGTCAATCATAGTAACCCCCTAATTCAAGCGGCCTCCCGCTACGAACTCTCCCAAATATCTAAAGTTCGCCGACCAAGGCTCACTCTCTCCACCCCCGGATGACGCCACTACCCTGTTCCAAGAGAGCAACCCAAAGACCAGCACAATTCGCAAACAAAGACCGCCTTCTTTCCGCCCTCGCCGCCGAGGCCGCCGCGACGTCCCCAACAAGATATACAAGCCAGCCCGCGAAACGCTGGCCATAGTTAAGTTCTAATTAGTTAATTGAAGTTTCTTGTCCGTTCTTCTCCACGTAGGCTTTTTCGGAACGGATGGTAGAATCACTTTTACTAGATCCAGCCCTAGCTGTCCCCCCAGCGACGCCCTGAGCCGAGGTTCGACCCCACAGGGGGTAGCCCTTAGCGTGGTCGCTTAGTTTTAGTATTTTGTGCCTGGCTGGAGGCTATATAGCTTAGTCTCCACAGGGAAGCCCGGTTAAGCAATAGCCGGTCACTTTGATCGAGTTGCGAGACGCCACCTAGAAAATAAAAAAAAAACCTGGCTGCTCATTGCGTACTAAACCTTCATGGCGACCGGTCGTTTTTACGGAGTTTGAATTTGTTTTTCTTTCCGTAACTACCGCACTCAGTATGTATGTAATGATTCTAATTTACTTGTTAAACCCCATATTAACCTATTACATACTGATATAAACTAAAACATAATATTTAGTGCCTTAAAAATGCGAACGAAATTCTATGTGCGCAAAGACTATAAAAGCATTTTTCTCGTCTAGAATTGTTTAGTACGAGATAGCGCGCCGGGGTAAGCAGACGTATGTCTGTTGATATAGTTTTTTATTTACAAATTATACAATATTGTTTTGTGACGCCTCGTCGCGAACACATGGTATGCCCATACCGTCCACAGACTTAGTGAGGACCATGTGCTGCAAATCGCTCTACGCCTACCGGAACAAAAAAAGAAGTAGAGGCCACCGGCAATTGACCTGGTGGTCCAATGTAGAAAAAGACCTCAAGCAAGCCCAATTTATAGAAAAGGCAACCCAAGACAGATCAACTTTTGTATCTATTAATCAATCAATAAATAAACTTGGCACCAGACCCGACCCCAAATAATGAGCTCAGGGAAGAAAGAAGAAGAAGGAGGCTGTGGCTGTACAACCCGCGTGCTATCCTCCGACACGAAGATCGACCTACCTACCTGGCTGCCGCCAGTCACCTATGTTCTGGAACTACCAGGATAGTGGTTTTCTTACGGCGGTCTTGAACCTAACACGCGCTCGATGTCGAGAACTCACAGCAGTCTCTTGCTGGGTTACTAATAAAAGTTTATATAATTATTTCTTAAAATAAATTATAGTATCTACCCTCTCTTGGAGAGTTTGATTTACCTGCCTGGCCCCTAACCGTTACAGTGGATAGAATTTATGAATGATTTCTTTATATATAATAATAATTTATTTATCATAAAAACAAATTACACAAAACAAATGGTCATGAAACTCTGGTACCCGTGGAAGGTAATGAGGACCTGTAGTAATACAGTTCTCTGTAAAGGTCACCAGAGAACAATATTCTAGCATCAGATATGCTAGTATATTGGTTATTCAATTGTGGTGAGAATTTGTTTAATATTTCACTTTATCATTCTACAAGAATATATTCAGCCCCGGATCTAAGGGATCTAACCGGGGCACTTGCCCCGGGCGGCAGTTTCATGGGGGCGCCAAATCCTTGAGACAAGAATTCGAAATATCGAACAAATGATGCTTCTTTTCCTACAATCTCATAGGTTTTTATCAAGTAATCGAATCTTAATATAGCATGTCCCAATGTTAGTATAGCTTTCAGAATTTATTGCACATTACCAACAAAATCTGCAAGCTGTGGGCGAATCTTCAGCAAACTGAAAATAATTAAAACTTATCTACGTTCTACAATGAGTCAGGATCGTATATCTGGCCTCGCGATCCTAGCCATTAAAAACAAAACTGACTGCCTATGCGACGGACTTTGAGGAACTAATAGATTCTTTCGCAAAATAGAAAGCACGCCGTGTAAAGTTGTAGTCCTTATATATTTTTTCTGTGTTTCTGTCAGAAATGAAAGTTATTAGATAGTAAAAAGTTTAAATTTATTAAAGAATTATTATTTTAACAAATGGTCACAAAAATGGCAATTTTAACAGATTTTTCAAACATTGGAGGGAGGGGGCGCCACTATCAAGGTTTTGCCCCGGTTCGAAAAAAACGTAGATCCGGGGCTGAATATATTCGATATATTTGTCTCGAAACGAGTTTAGCTCACTCTCAATAACTTATGTATATGAGTAGCTGGTAGGCTATATTAAGAGTCAAGATTATTTATTTTCAGTCGTTTTCCATGTCATGAGCAGTAGATTAAGTTTTGAAAAATGCGCAATACACTTTTACTCACTCTCCATGACTATTCCAATATTATTTAGGTACAAGGGACTAGGTTTTTCTAACAGCTTTGCCCGCGTGATTGATCAGGATCTGTTCAGCGTTCAAATCCTGATTGTATACAATACAACCAGGTACAAACATCCAAACTTCATTGATCGGAAGGATTGTTAAGTAGTGGGACATAATAGCCTAGATAATTACATTAGTAGGATGGGATATTGCCGCAATAGCCTGGATTGGTAAACATTACACTGCAATCAACATCCCCGCAGGCTTATTAAGTATCTTGCAAGAACAAAACGATAGCGATTTTTGCGCAATAATTGCTCTTCAATACATAAGTTTTGGAGTTTTTGCCGGTTTTTTTTTTTAATAATTGCTTTTGACAAACAGCGAGCGATTAACAAACGATTTTGTAGGACCTACCATACCTACACTGTAGGTAATTCCGACTCTTATGACATAAAGCGTTTGATCGCGCGATGATTGCTGATTTCTATTCTTACGTAATGAGCCTGCCGATCACAAACAGTTACCCTTTGCCAGGGTAAGTCGAAGGATAATGTCAGATAATATCGGACCGTAATCAAAAGTTACTAGAGTCCGACATTATCCACGGTGTTCCATGTTATATCGCTAGGATGATGACGCTGCCCATCCCAAAGCCTTGTCGCATTTTAAAAATGTCTGTTATTAACAATTACTAGATACGTTTATCCTACAAATTGTTCTCAATAGTTTCACCGGGCTGAGCTTAAATCGTCATCGCCAGCCATCAAAGACCAAAAACTGGTCAAGTGCGAGTCGGACTCGCGCACGAAGGGCGCGCGCACCGTAACATTATCACAAAAAAAAAAAACAAAGTAATCACGTTTGTTTTATGGGAGCCCCATTTAAATATTTATTTAATTCTGTTTTTAGTATTTGTTGCTATAGCGGCAACAGAAATACATCATCTGTGAAATTTCAAATGCCTAGCTATCACAGTTCATAGGATACAGCCTGGTGACAGACGGACAGACGGACAGACAGACGGATCGTGGAGTCTTAGTAATGGGGTCCCGTGTTTACCCTTTGCGGAACCCTAAAAAAAACATATTTATGGTTTAAATAAAGACTGTAAATTTACTGAGTACAATTTCCAGCAGATTTATTGCGTAATGAATTCGGCAAGGCAAAGGGCAAAGAGTATGTACAAACGAAACTATGCGAAAACCAAACTTTCGCATAGTGAAATGGATCAACTGCGTGAAAGATGATATGATCAGAAAGAGAGTGACTTCTGAGATGCGACTACTCTATACAGAAATAGGAAAGAAGAAGGTATGCTGACCGCAAATAACTTGAATTGAGAGACGGAGAATGATGATATTTGCTCCCTAAGCCTCTACCTAGTTACTTATTTTCATTTATTAAAGTTTTCGTTTTAGTATTTATCACCTTGCAGTATGTTGCACGGGCGATTTTCTCTACCACCCGTTAGGTGGCTTAGTGCTTCCAAATTATAATTAAAACTTTAATCACGTTGGCCAAAGTTCTACCCATGCACTGTTACTAAACTCATTGCAACTGTATTAAACTTATAATCATTGCACACGTTCAGCTATTAGTACTATTAAAACTTTTAAACATAAACTTATCATTTTCTAAACGAAAATTCGTATAAATCTAGTCACTTTCAGCTTTAATAAAACATTTGAAAATGGACGCCGCCGCTCAAAAGTCAGAAGTGGGATCATACTTTTATTTTCTTCTTGGAAGTAACAAAGGCAGGTCGCAAATGGCGCGTATCCGCCGTTAATTGCAATTAATTGACGGGTGCAAATGAGCCGCCGCCGTCGACACAATAGAGCGTACCCAGCCACCCGCCTGCCCGCCCGTCACCGCTCCATAACTTTTCTACGAGACCCGTCGCCCGCCGCCCGGCTGACGAGCAAACTTCCTATTCAATCTCTACGTAAATATACAAATTCTAAAATCAGAATAGACGCCATTTCTCTCAAATAACAATTTGTATTGGGAGAATTTCATTTCCATCGCATTTTCTTTTAAAATAAATAACTTTTTCCCACACATAAAAAATCAAAGAAACATTCATCGCAACAAGATGCCTTGCCATTTAATATCGCTTTGGAAAATGACACGGAGCCCTTTTCTCTGTCACTCATATTTTGTTCACGCCTGTATTTTATACAGTGGCGAAAAAACTCTATGGGAAAGTCAATATCATATGAATAGCAAGGTCGCGACCTCAAATTTCACTCGTAAGTTCTTATCGACCTTCCCATATCAAGCAAGGTGAGGCTTCAGGCGGAAATAATAGCAGCTCACACGCAACACTCACATTTGGGTAGGTGCCTCATTTAACTCCATACCCTCTTGGAATCAGGAAGCGATGATGGAGTCCAGAAATCTTGTAACGTCCTCCAAGCACAATGGTTCGCCCTCGCCTCGTGAGCACGAACATGTTGTAATGAACTCTAATGACCTCCGATATTGTAATGTAATCACTTAGGAATTAACGAACCGTTTTTTGAGTTTAAGAACACACATTGTAAATAGCTTCGTGGGACCTTGAAAGCACCCCTCTTCCTCATCCCCATTTATCCTCCAGACCCATTAAGAAAAGTATGAGATATTAATATTTTTCTGCACGAATATTAATTACCTATTTGCGTCCCTATTACTGCGTGTATTTTGCAAAGATATTTTTACGGTTTTCCTGTACAATAATAATGACAGAAGAGGAATTTTAGAGGATGAGTCATCAGCTAAAATTCCACGTGATGACTTATAAAAACTGCTTCCTGAAATGACCAGCTGAGGCTCACCAAATACAGAGAGATGGCTATTTATGATTCACCGATGCTAGTTATCAGATTTTAAGTTTACGTTCTCCTTCTTCGTCGTATCGATGATTCGAAAACTAAATATATTTTGACCAGAATTCAGCCACGCCAACAGCGTTGTCATTTGTCACACAAATGTCTTTTATGGTGCAGGTGTTGTCGCACAGAGAGCACGACGTTTACGTTTACGTTTACGTTTAAGATGCTGTAGTTTATAGAACTATTTCTTAAACCTACAAGAACGTAAGGAAATGCGCTAAAATAAACAATAAAGCGATAAACTTAACAATTAATACGAAGTCTACATTCAGTGAGCTTTCGGACTAAAATCTTACTAATATTATAAATGTGAAAGTTCGGATAGATGTGTGGATGTATGTTTGTTACTCAATCACGCTAGAACGGTTAAACGGATCTGGATGAAATTTGGCTCAGAGATAGATTATAGTCTGGATCCCGGTATAATGTTCCCTTGGGATAAGAAAACACTTTTCACGCGGGCGAAGAATCTAAAAACCTTCCTCGTTTATCGCTCTTTCTATTAGTGAAAACCGCATCGATATCCGTTGCTCGGTTTAGGAGGAGTTACTCGTAGCGGATATACAGACAGACGCGACAAGCGACTTTGTGATAATCCTGGCTATAAAATAATTGTGTGTACAAAAGTTCATCCAAATCCGTGCCGTGACGTTTTTGCGTGATTGAAACAAGCATAAGAACTTTTTTTAATATTATATTAGTAGAATCAGCTGATATAAGCTAAATTAACCAATGCTGAATAGCTAGGTTAAATCAAGTGTAACTAACTTAGGAATTGTCAATAACCACGAGTGTGTGCCCAAAATTGTATAGTAAAATATTAAAGGGTGTCTACAAGTCAATTAAGGAGACAGCTCTAATTAGGAGAACTAGGGTCGCCGCTCTCGCCGTCGTGGCGCCTTTCGTTGAAGTCTCTTATAATAAGACCCGTGTCACTTCTGCCTTCGCATTCCTGCCATCCTGCTCTTTTGTGTTCGCTTATTTGGATAAGGATACATCAGACCGGATACTTGGAAAAATAAAATATGAGAACTTTCGTTCGATTTCCAATATTTTTTCCGACACGAACATAGTTGGATAACGGCTAGGCAGATGATGTATGTATACTTAGATGTCTGCCATACTTCCCGCAAGAATTATTCATAATTTTTCGGTATTATTAATTTTGTTTTTAACTTTTTGTTATAAGTTTGACGTGTGTGTTTGTGTATCTGTCTGTGGCATCATAGCTCCTGAACGCATAAACCGATTTTGATTTTGTTTGTAAGGAGTTTATCGAGAGTGTTCTTTAATGAAAATCGGTTCAGCCGTTCAAAAGTTATGGGTGTTTCACTGTTTGAATAGGCGTATTTTCGCAATATATTGTGTAATAATTACGTGTTCGATAGATTGTAGATATAAGCTATACTCCTAGAAAAAAATTGTAGTTTAAAAAGAATGAGATAAAAAAAATTGCCGATTGTTTTGCAAACTTAAAACGTCTCTCACTGTTTTGCACTCTGTACTCGTACGACGTCAACGTCCGCTGAGAAGAAAGAATTCTCCAAATTCCACTCCAACGATAATAGCACAGGGTTTGAAGTTTCATGTGAATGAATTCGTGAGGTAAAGCATATTAAGCAAAATTGAAAAATAGTCAATTTAAAACCGCTTTGAAGAAACATGTGAAAGTGAAGGAAATAAGTGGCATGTAAAAATCTTACCCACTGTCGCGCTCCCTCTGAAGTCATAAAATAACTATGAAAAGAGTTTGAACGTGAAATGGAAATACGTATGCAAAATATACAGTACTTTTATTGTGAAAAGCGATTTGTCGTATGAAGCGGTACAGCAACTAGTTTAATAGGAAAATGTGCTGCAAGTTTCACAAGGAACTTCATATTGTTATATTTGTATTCTGTTGTAGTTTTTAGTTTGAAAGTGTATAAAACTTGGAAGAGATATTTTTTGGTCGGTAATTTCTGGACTAAACAGGAGTGAAAGTTTACTTAGCTATACCTATAATAATGGAAGGCAATGCAACGGATTGCGATGGATGAGATGCAGTTTTGTTGCAGCTGCAAATCCTGTGTTCATACAACGCAGCCGCGTACGTATCGTAGCATCGTATCGTGAAAACTTTTTTTTTATATTTTTTGCCAACTTTTATATAATGCTTTGGTGTGGCTCTTCGTGTAGTGACAAGCTTTAAATATCTGGGGCACATTGTGACAGACGAGTTGCAGGATGATGCTGACATAGAGTGGAACGCAAGGCGCTGGCAGTCCGGGGGAAAACGATTGCGCGTCGCTTTGCACGCTGCTCGAGTGAAGTTAAGATAACAATTTTTAAGGCGTATTGCCAATCCAGCTCGAGCAGCTTGTGTGTGAATTACACCCAACGGGCTGCTAGTGCTCTGCGTGTCCAATACAATAATATGTTCAGGGTGCTGAAGCGGCAGCGCGTGCGAGGCAGTAGCAACGGCAACTTGCAGATGATTGCGTCTCGAACGGATTGCCCAATCCAGAATAAATGGTTGCGCATTGTTATGGGCGCTCACTAACATAGTTTATAAGCAATGTACTAACACCTTTTGACGGTATTTCAATAATTCTAATGTTGTTTCAATGAATGTAATTTATTTTTTTAATAATCTAATTTGTAATCCTATGTTTTAATGTGTGTTTTTATTATTCAGTGTTTTATTTAGTGTATCGATTTGATATCTGAAATAAATGTATTAATAATAATAATATAATTCAAAGTATGTGAGTTAACAAATTGAAAAAGCTTCAGTAATAAGTTAATATCTCATAAACGAGTAGACCGATTTACATAATTTAAACGGATAAAATGGTTCTACTCCTATACATAACATTTGAAACCAAAATTAACCAAATATCTCAGTATACAAAAAACATGTTTTCAAGTTACGTAGTCGGGTTAATGACTTTTGTTTTTTTGTTATCTGGCGGAGACTTTAATGTAACATGCAACAATGAGTTTTGTACTCGAACATCTCAACATAACCACAACTTATAACGTATATCGAATTGTGTAGCCCATATAACCTACTAATATGCTAAAATTATTCTTAATACATATTTTTGCATTTACGGTCTTTGTGCTAAATTTCTACAATATTATAACTAGTCACTCATAACGCATAATGCGTGTATGACTAGATTTTTGAACGTAAATCAAAAGTAGTACTTATGAATGTAAGAATTGTAGCAGGTAACGTTCTATGGTTTATGCCTACTCCCATAGAAAAAAAATTGGGTGTGAGTTTATGTTTGTTTGTAGTTATGTCCGTATAGGTCTACAACATTAACAAAACTTATTATTTAGTTTATCAATATAAGGCTTATTGCTCTACTTTCTAATAACAAATGATGATAAGGAGCTAAAGACTCTTCTAAAGCTATGAATTTTAATGATACAATTTCTACAAAAAACTGGCAATAATCCTTTTGAGTTAAACGAAGCTTAAATCCATGAAAAAATAATCAATTATAGCGGGAAGAAAAATGGTAAGAGGTTTGGAAGCTTTGGGATATACCGTAATATACCATAGGAGCGGTTGGGTGGAATCGCGAGCGAAGTGTAATGGATATGCCACTACATCTGCCATGGGGGATAGCAGATATAAAACCTCCAGTTGCAAACAACATAGGCAATTAACCACTTTAGATATTTCCTGTTAACCCGTCACAGCATTGTTCCCGATATGATATGAGATGCAACATTATTTTGCTTAGTTTTCGTTTGAATCATGTTTGCATATTTTGATCATGAACTATTTTCATCATAAATTATAACGGTAAACAAATAAATTTGTTTCGTTTTAACATGCCAATGAAGGTCACTATTATCTCTATTATCTCATGATAAGATCCCCAACAAAAAAGTACTAATGATAACCGATCCGTACATCGGTTACCATCACGGGTAAAAAAAGTTCAGGATCACGACAGATGTTGATTCAGGTTGGCCTCATGACTTTATAATGACCACCTGCATAAAGTGATGAAGTTACAATGACCACTAATGACATGCAAATTTGAAACGACTAAATAATAGACATTACTCAAGCAGCACTATCAAAAAAGGAGGAAGCATAATGTAGCTAACTTATTGCCAGCCCGAGACAACGCATGGAAGTTTACGATCAGCTGAATTGCAAAGCTAACAACCCTTATGTGTTTCGGAAACTGTATACTGATTTACTCCCAGTGTATGTTATGGACGATCTTTATCATATACTGCGTTACATATTTTACCAGCGCTTGATTCCTATAAACCTTGTTGCTTGTTAGCTATTTTTATTTCATAATAACTTTTAATTATTACTATAGAAGACTTAAATTCGCTTTCTTTTCCTCTATAACTTATTTATAGAAAAAGTTCTGAAATAACTTTTGGGAAGGCATGAGTATCAAATTTCAATTGATTTCAGTATATTCATTCATTCGGTTATGTTTGCAGATGGTGTTGGAAGAGGTTTAGGTAAATTATTAAATAGAAATCGGAGTTATTCGACTTTTAATTATTGTATGCCTGGGTCATCTTACAAGCATATCATGGAATCTGTAACAAACAATGTATATAAATCAGACACCAATGTAACTGTCTTTATAGGTAACAGTTTGGATGTAAAAAAAGACGACCTCACTGAGTGTGTAACAAAGTTACTAAAATTAAATTGTAATAAAATAATATTGTGTGCATTTTTTTATTTATTTTTTATTCAATTGGCTCGCTTTTCCATATTTGGAAAAATTGTCTAGTAGACAAAATAATTATATTCACATGCTGAATAAACATGTTCATTTCCTTGTCAGCCATTACAGTGACAAATTAGTTTTTTTTGACATCAACATTTTTGTTGATAAATTAAAGTCGATAGGCAATACAGTGTATCTGCCTATTAGGGTAAGACGTCAAATAGCGAGGCTATTATCTTTTACTTTTAAACTCAGACATAAATCGTATGTCGAAGTCATGTACTGTAGTTGATATTAGTAGTAATACTAATTTACAGGTATCCAATAACATTAATAACGTTAGCAATTCTGCTATTAATATTTATAGTTTAAACTATTTTGTAGGACAAGGGAGGGTACCAATAACCAAATAGGAGTACATCCACCAACAATTAGGTACCTTCTTGCTCTCACATAGTTAATTTAAAAAAAGGGGCTAAGCAGAATTCTTTAAAATTATTCCATCAAAACATTCAAGGTTTTCTGCAAAGCAATTGGAAATAGGACTGTTTTTAGAAAAGATAATGATTGAAATTATTTGTTTTACTGAGCATTGGCTGAAAGATTATTCAATGCTTATTAATTATGAAAATTATACTGTGGGCAGCTGTTTTAACAGAAATGTTATGTTACGTGGAGGTTCACTTATTTTAATCAAAAATGGTATTAAAGCAAAACCTCGTAAAGATATTGTAGATATATCAGTTGAACATAGTATTGAACTGTCCTGTGTTGAGCTGGATAAGCATATTATAGTGTGCGTTTACAGACCCCCAATTATAAAAACTACTGTATATTTGAGTCAGTGATGGAAGATGTTTTGGCAAAACTTACAACTGGTAATAAACTAGTCATAATCTGTGGTGACTTTAATATAAATATTTTAGAAAATAATTCAGATAGCAGTAGACTATTAAATCTCTTCAAATCATTTAATTTGTCGCATGTGTTTAAGGAACCAACCCGAACAACTGTGACTACTGCTACATGTATTGATAATGTTTTTGTTGCTGCGAGTACTTAAACAAAGCCATTATGAATTGTCTGCCTTCAGATCATAGTGGGCTACTGGTAACATTTGAGTCCAGCATACCAATACAACAAGTGCAGATTCAATCCAGACCAATAACATCCGGTAAATTAAAAAAAATTAACAGCGCTTTAATTGGTAAGTTAAGTTATCAGGACCTCACAGTGAACGATGGTAATATTTTATACAAAAAGGTTTTCTCAGTTGTTCAAACAGAATTCAATAACACTTTTAAGAAGAAAACTAAAACTATATGCCCTAAGTTTTTATTCAGTGACTGGGTGACTAAAGGAATCAGGAAAAGTAGGGAAAGACTTTACGAGCTGTATGGCCTTAAGCCTTATATTAACACTGAAACTTTTAAAAATTCGCATAAAATAAAATTAGGACGTTTTGGAAAATTATTAACAATAAAACAAACAGGAACAAAAAAAATAATACTGATTACACGCTTGAGACTACACATGGACTTCTTAGAGATAACAAAGAAGTTGCTCAAGAATTTGTAAATTTCTTTACCAGCATCCCAATTAAAACTACTGAAACCTTAGATTCTTCGCCGTCGCTCGCTTACGGTTTATTACACGCTAACGTTTCAGCTTGCCCGATTGATTTAACTTTTCACATTTAAACCCAATAACAGTGATAAAAGCTTTTAAGCAAATAAAGATATAACTGACAGAAGATCTATGGGAAATGTCCATCAAAGTTTGTACCTCCATTATTCAGACTATAGCGCCGTACTTAGCTTTAATTTTTAATTTGTGTATAGATCAAGGAGTCTTTCCTAATCTAATCAAATATAGTAAGGTTATACCACTTTTTAAATCCGGGGACAGTAAAGACACAAATAATTATAGACCAGTATCCGTGCTGCCGGTTTTCAGCAAGTTATTTGAAAAGATAATGCTAAATCAAATGCTCATTTATTTTAATACGAAAAACATCCTACACGAGAAACAATATGGTTCCACCAAAGGACGTTGTACAACCGATGCTGGTGTCACCTTAATAAAACACATCTTTGATGCGTGGGAGGAGGGACAAGATGCCATAGGTATCTTCTGCGACCTGTCGAAGGCGTTTGATTGCGTTGATCATGAAACATTGCTTTTGAAACTTGAGCATTACGGGCTAGGCCAATCAGCATTAAGTTTAGTAAAATCCTATTTGAATGATAGACAGCAATTAGTTCAAATAAACGGTGTCAATTTGTCGGGGTTGAACGTGAAAATGGGGGTACCCCTGGGCTCAATTTTAGGACCTTTCTTATTTTTAGTATACATTAACGATTTACCCCATCTATTGAAAAACAAACTAAACATGGTGTTATTTGCTGATGACACTTCTTTGATTTTTAACATAAATAGACGTACGAGTAACGTTGCCGACGTAAATAATGCATTGCGGCAAGTTCTAAATTGGTTCACTGCTAATAATTTAGTTTTGAATGCTAAAAAAACTAATTGTGTAAAATTTGCCTTGCCGAATGTCAAAAGTTATGATTGTGACATTATATTAAACAACGAGAAGCTAGAATTCGTCGACAAAACGGTTTTCCTGGGTATCATGCTAGACTCTAGGTTACAAAGGGGTCCTCATTTAATATCACTTCCGGGGCGGTTAAGTTCGGCGGCTTATGCTGTTAGAAAAATTCGTCAATTTACTGATGTAGATACCGCGAGGCTGGTCTATTTTAGTTACTTTCATAGTATAATGTCTTACGGCATATTACTATGGGGAAGGGCTGCATTCAGTCAATTTTTGTTCTGCAAAAACGAGCCATCAGGGCTATCTTCGCAGGCGCGATTCTCTAAGGGAACTGTTTAAGGACATTAACATCGTGACGGTACCTTGTCAATATATTTACGAAAACATCATGTACGTTAGAAACAATTTACATCTCTTTAGTAAAAACAGCGATAGACATAGTTATGTTACTAGAAATAGGGACCAATTAATTCAACCAGGTTTCAGGCTGGCTAAAGTAGCGTCATCTTTTATGGGGTATTGTATAAAATGTTACAATAAAATACCGCCACACATTGTGGTGTTCTGATTTACAGATCCACATTTTTTAACTCTATTTACAATTCATAACACTATACAAACCATACCTTCATATATTTTGATATTTTATCAACTTTTGTAATTCATTTTTATGTTTTCTTTCATACTGTTTGTACCTGAAAAGCATACTTTTAATTATATCTGATTGTTTTAATATCTGAAACTTAAATTATATTGATAATTTGTAATTCTTGCAATATTTTTCTATTGTGACATTTTCATCTGACATGACATATGTCTGTCTATTTTATTTTTCTTAAAACCATAGACCGTAACATAGGTACCATCAATGATATTCAAATAAACAGATATGTTATGAGCGCGCGCATTTTGAAGACTCGAATAGGTCACAATTGTGACCTTTAATCTTTGGTTTATGTAACGCACGGCGAAGAGCGATAGGCTTTGTTGAAACAAAAATACAATAAATGCCATCGTGTGTATTTGTAATTTATTTATTTATTGATTAAAATAATTATTTTTTAATGTTAGATGAATGAAAAGTGTGTATGTGTGCTGCCGCTATTTGCGGCACCCTTTTTTCAATTGTTTTGTGAGTGTATAACGTATCTGTTTATTTGAATATCATTGGGTACCATGGACTAAACCTCCTTTAAGCTAGGTTTACACTATTATAAGGGTAGCGTAGACAGACCCCTTTGTGAACCGTTTTTATTCGTTCTGGTCTTTATTTCTTAATTGAAATTTGAATTTGAAATGTAGATAGAACATAGAACGAAGAAAAACGGGCGTGATTGTTTAGTTTTAAATCTGGACGGAACGCCGAAAGTCGGTGGACTACGGAATACTACTTAATGTACGATTGAATCTGAAAGTCTTTAAAACTATTATACTTACGGCTTGTGTAATATTATCTGAAGTGCTCTAATTTTTAATATATATATATAAATATATATAGTGTTATACTGTGTATAATTTGCCAGCCTTCATAGCTACCGTTTACCAGCGCATATATGGCGTGTAACGCCCAGTCCGATCCCCGACGCTCCTTACTGCCTAACTTTTTTTTTTTTTTTTTTTTGTTTACGGGGGGAAACCTTCCAAAGGCGCCTGGAATTTTGGGGAAAAAGACCAGGGAGTGTGGGATTTTTACCTCACTAAAACCACCCCGGTGATCACCTTCAGCACGTAGAAGGGACCCCGTGACCTCTCAAAAGACCACCCCGGAACCCCCTCTGTGCAACGCCTGTTAGGGCACATCCCTGAGGAGATTAATAATGCACCTCCCCTGAGCCTCGCTGTGCACGGCAGCACGTGATCACTGTGCCACCGTCTTTCCTGGAGTCACTTGATGGGCGAACAGAGTCCCCAATCTGACCGCCCATGACCCCGGAGTCCCACCTGCTTATGGAGCAGGCGGGGTTTCGGCGTTTTAGGCATCGAAGCGATTGCTTCAACGACGCCTTCTTCTCCGGGTGGGATCGGCTCTCTCACGATCCCGCTCGGCAGCCTCCTTCTGTACCATCACGGTCTCACAGAAGGAGGCCATTTCCCTCCAGTTTTCTGTCTCTGCCAGCATGGCCCTCACAACTGCTGGCAGAGACAGGTCTCGCCTGATCCTGGCGACCAAGACCTGCCGCTCGGAGGCCCACGCAGGGCACTCCTCGAGCGTGTGCTGTGCAGAGTCAAGCCTACCTACCACACTTGGTGTATGAGCTGTAGCAGACAGGTCTCCAGACTCGCGCGGCCACAGCGCGCCCGTTTCAGCACGCGCAGATTCCTGCCGCCTACTCATTTACGTACCAGCCCGATTGCCTGCTCATCTGCCTACCCAGGACCTACGACGTCATCCTGCCCGTCCGATCACACCGTGCCACGTCTGCCTGCCCTACTCTACAGCCTGCCTATCCGATTGCCGTCGTGGTGCCTGCTCATCTGCCTACCCAGGGCCTACCACGTCTTCCTGCCTGGTTAGCTGTCCACGTCATGCGAAGCCGGACCACAGTTTTATTATCTTTATCCTTTTTCTTAGTTTTAATTTATATTACCTTTTATTTTTACTAACGTGGCTAACGTTAGCTCTCCGGAGCTTACGTTACGCTACAACATTTTAGAATTGAATGAGACGAAATTTAAAACTTGTATAAAACGCACACTATGCAGGCAGGCATATTATAGGTTGGGGGATTACATCGCTGATAAAAATGCTTGGCCCAACGCTATTCCAGCTCCACAACCACTAGGGCACAAAAACAAGTGATAAGCAGAAAAGTTCTGAAGTATTGTTGGACCTGCTGAAGACTGTATGAATAATTATAATGAATATTTGTGTTGTATAAACTCAATTAATTTTTTGGATTACATAACTGCACAGCACATATGTGAGTACTATGTACCAACTATAAATCTACCATTTACTGTACCTATGTGTGTCGTTCGTTGACTTCAGTGTGCCCTGGCAGTTGAGTGTGTCATGCTCTCTCTAATGTATCTCTGATGGTGGCAGATGTGTTGGATCATACGGTTCCCTTCATGATGGTTGAGCTGAGTGGTGCCGATCCATGTGTCATGTTCGTGAACGGGCGCCATCAGTTGGGATTTGTCATATCTTAGCTGCCTCCGCCTGTTTTTAATTACTTATTTATTGTATTTTTAATTGTTTGTTTTACTGCAGTTAGACGCTTTTAAGTGCATTTTTTTTACATCGTTCTCACATATATGTATTTTTCCTACAAGATTATTGTAACCAAACACTTGTAAAACACATTTTTTTTTAAAAGAGTAAGTGTGGAGTTTCTTGTCCGTTCTTCTCCATAACAAGCTACATTTCCGAATGGAAGGTAGAATCAATTATTATTACATTTAATTTTTTTTTGACTTTCGAAAGTGCCGCTTAATGTCCTAATTGAATAAATAAATTTTGATTTTGATTCATTTCCAAGATGTTGGTCTTGAAAGTTTGTGATACGGAAATACATGAACTTTATAAATACTGTGACTCATGATCTCGGAATGAGATTTCCAATATTTCAATTCCGATACTGAGTGATCCCATATGGAAATTTCGAAATCAGAAAAAGCTATATTTTAACTCCTTTGGAATCGTCGAACGGTTTAGCACTGTTGAACCCGTTGTCTACGGTAATTAGCTGTGATGGGATAATCGGGGGCTTATTTACTTGAACTTGGCTTCATCAAAAAATAATATGGAGATGTCTTGATGAACCCCGAATTTACAGTCCAGAGATTGCTAAAGATGTTTCCCATAAAAGTAAATACACAGTTTCATAGAACCCGTTATATATCACATTGATATTTACATTGAATAAAGTAGGAAGCCGCTGAATGCGAGAAGCACGGAATAGGTCTATGTGGCGTCACTTGGAGCTATTTTCAGCAGTGGACATCTTTCGGCTGAAATGATGATGATCAATGCTTAGATACTTTTTCATAGTTTTGAGAGGGCTGTTTAGGAAAAATTATCTACCCTTGTTAAACTTTTCTCTAATTTCTAATGTGTTACTTGGAAACCTCAATTAATTAAATCTTGATATTTTCAGCCTTCTGCTTGTATTATTGCAACAAATTAGTCTATCCGATCACTAGTATTTTGGATAAGCTTCCACTGTTTGACTTCATTTTCTCTACATTATATTTTTTTTATTGGTAATCCATTTGGTTTTGAATAAAATAAAGACGGATTTTTATATTTTATTTATAATTAATGTACACACAGTTTAATACATGATTACAACTCATCAAAACAATAGAGTACAAAGGTACTGCTTATTTTTTAAGAAACCTTACGACTCACTTCGTTGACCTGAGCACGCCGATTGGAGTCAATGATTACCCCCAGATATTATTATAGATATATATATAGCTAGTAATATATTGTTTTTATAGATAGAGATAGTTTTTCATATATTTTAATAAGTTTGTTATATTTGTTTTACGAATGAAGTTAATCTCCTAATCGTAATCGGCAATTCAGGTTTCATTTAATTTAAATAATAATGGTCAAAAGTACTGACAAAAACTCAAAAATCAATAATCGTCGATCACTATGATACCTAGAATTAGTTCTTAAAAAGTCTTACTTTATTCTTGTTCGCTCACTATGCTTCTGATAAGAAAGCATCAAATGAATAAGACTAATTGCTGGAGCTATGTAGCTAGAGCTGGAAGAGCTAGTACTATGTAGTTACAGCTTTAAAGCTAGAGCTATATGGCTACAGCTGGATAGCTAGAGCTTTGTAGCTAGAGTTAGATAGCTAGAGCTATGAAGCTAGAGCTATGTAGATAGGGCTATTTAGGTACAGTTATGTAGCTAGAACAGGATAGCTAGAACTGGATAGCTAGAGCTGGACAGCTAGAGCTGGATAATTAGAGGTATGTAGCTAGAGCTATGAAGATAGAGCTATTTAGCTAGAGCTGGATAGCTAGAGCTGGATAGCTAGAGCTGGATAGCTAGAGATAGATAGCTAGAGCTGGATATCTAGAGCTATGTAGCTACAGCTATGAAGCTAGAGCTATGTGGCTACAGCTGGATAGCTAGAGCTATGAAGCTAGAGCTATGTAGTTATGTAACTGGATAGCTAGAGCTGGATAACTAGAGCTATGTAGCTGACTTGGATAGCTTGAGCTGGATAGCTAGAGCTCGATAGCTAGAGCTGAATAGCTAGTGTATCTTGATTCAAAATCAATAAATTGCGATACCTATACCAATCAATGAGTAATAATAAGTTACTAAATCAGTGTAACTGGCCTTAATTCTTAAAAACTTTACTATAAACGTGTTCGCTCACAATACTTCTGATAAGAAAGCATCAGATCAATAAGAATCAGAATTTATTCTAGTATATTAAATTGTAATTAAATAAATAGAGATAAGCAAAATTAATCATTCTTCTTTTCTTTAGACATCTCCTATAGCATAGAATAAATAATAGCACTGAGCTTATAGATTTGGTAGTGATATTTATACTAAATATAATTATTACTTACTAATCGGGACTGCTTTCAGCTTGATCAAAAAACTTTTTTTAAATATTGTATAGGCTCGCGCTTGACCACTATCTCACCTGATGGTATTTTCTGGCTTTATTAGCATTGCCCATTTTTCAGAAAGACTTGACTTAAGTATTATTTTTTGGAAACAAATGTAAAGTTTTGGTAAATAAGTTCCCGACTATCCACTGGTGATTCGAGAGAGGCACAATAATAAATCTTATTAGGTATGTCGTCGCATAAACATGTTTTTTGTTGCAGATACTTAATCCAACCTCATACCGAAATTGTGCAATTACCAAAAAAATATTGCTTTATCTAACAAATGTGCGCAATTCCGATTTTGAGATCATATCTGAAATCAATAACGGAATACAAAATCTTCCGATATTACATGCCCTAACCGTAACCCTTAAAATTCTTAAGGAAACCTAAGAATTACAAGAACCTTGCCCTCATAAAACATCGTATGATATAAGAACATGTATTTATACGGGCTCACTCTCCCTCGTCCCTCAGTTGACGTAACAAAAACTATATCGTTTCGGTTAGTTAGTCGTGAAACTTGCCTCGTGTAAAAAGCGGAAAATGTTCTCTGCTTTTTGCCAAGATTTTCGTGGTTGTGTTGATATTCATGACATTAAAACCTTGTATACCATACTGATCGGCAAATGTTTTGCAGTTGAGTTACGTGACGAGATAATAAAGCAGAATCTATTAAACTGCAATAAATAGACATCGATTTATTTATTTGTTAGCCTTAGGTATACTACTGTATCATATGTTTGTTTTATTATTACCTTTATGCTGCCGTGGCTAATTGCACAGGTACCATACATTTAAAGATAAAAACATAACACTAAATAGAAATAGACGTTAAGAGTCCGACACCAAACGTCTAAATTGAAAGTCAACTACTTACAGGCTTTTTGTAATAATTGGTTCAGTCCTTCCTAAGACAAACAAACACTTTTACTTTTTCATACTCGTAGAAAAAGAAGTTTCTTCATCATGTTAGTTTACAAGTTTAGATTATCCTATATATTTTTTGAGTGGTGCAATATTATTTTTGATTAAAATAGAATCTACTGACAAAAGGGTCTGAAAAGTATCCATCCAACATTGTGTAATATTGGAGGACATCTCGATGGCCCCGTTTTGACTCGTTCGATATCCTCTCAGCCGAAGTTAGCGGCACATCAATCATCAGCGCCGGGGAGTGCCAATTGCTTGATTTCCTTTCTCCTAAATTTGTCATGGCTCATGTGTCATGAATGAGACGTTTTAATTAAATTTATTCGTCTTCCAGAGCTTTCGGTTACAATTAAAATTAGAAATAGGATTTTTATAAATCGTAATCTTGACGTTGGTTTTTTGTTTTCCACAAATTTGTAGGCCTCTCGTCATGGTCTGGTGGTCGCAACTGCTGAGCGAAGTTCCGCATTCGATTGCCAGGTCAGGTAAAGGTCAAAGTGTATATTAGGCTATTTCATCAATATATTATGAGTTCATATATGGATTTCTTGTCTGGTTAATAGACTGGTGTTCCATGGGGCTTAAACAGAACTGGCTTCAGCTTGTTGCCTATCCTATGGTATTGATTACAGGGTAAGTTTTATGCAGGCAGATAATCAGAAGTTCACTGGTGCACTGCCATAATTTTCATGCGATAAATGTCCCTGATAGGAAAATAAATCAAGATAAGGATAAAAGTTTTTTATATTTTTACCCTCGACTCCTGGCATATTTACCTACTGCCGTTTATTTCATCCCCAAGATAAATAACCGCTTCCTCAACAAATAACAAGATAAAAATAATACCATCAAAGTAAAATAAACATAAGTCCATAAACTCAGCTTTTAAAATTTGTCGTAGATTATTATTATCAAGAGTAGGCCAGAGTAGGCACAATGTTTCACAGTCGTCTCGTAATTTTCTTATCGCTTCGTTCGCAAATAATGCTTTCATGTTGATTGTGTACTGTATTCTATAGTCTATTGTGAATTGAAATGTAATCGTAGAGTGATTCTATTATGTCGACGTGATTTAGTGTTGGCATAGAATAACCATCTCACGAAGGCGAATGAATCGTATCAAAATGACTCTTATTTCGAAGTCATAAAAGTTACGTTACCCGCTTTCGTGAGATATAACAACTTTACAATCGATCTGCCTAGCCTTTTACCAACTACGAGTATGTTGAGGTCGTCTTCTAGTCTTACTGGAAACCGACCTCAACTCAGCTGCACTGAGAACCTACCAATATTTTACATGGAGCGACTGCACAACCAAGAAAAAGAAAGTTAATTCAAAAAATCAAAACGCCCGACTGCTTAAGAAGCGAACTAAAAAGACTCAAACAAGAATAAAAATCATGCTGTGTAGTCGGAGGATACATTTTCGCGAACTGGCTGACCAAAACCAAATTAGTTCCCTTCTTAAGCAGTCGGATTTTTGGATTTTTTGAATTAACTTTTTTATTTATAAGTCCGGTCCGTGGATAGGTTACCTTTTATTACACACCGAGGCTGGCCCGTGGATAGGTTACCTTTTATTACACACAGAGGCCGGTCCATGGATAGGTTACCTTTAATTACACACAGAGGCCGGTCCATGGATAGGTTACCTTTAATTACACACAGAGGCCGGTCCATGGATAGGTTACCTTTTATAACACACCGAGGCCGGACCGTGAATAGGTTACCTTTTATTACACACCGAGGCCGGACCGTGGATAGGTTACCTTTTATTACACACAGAGGCCGGTCCATGGATAGGTTACCTTTTATAACACACCGAGGCCGGACCGTGGATAGGTTACCTTTTATTACACACCGAGGCCGGACCGTGGATAGGTTACCTTTTATTACACACAGAGGCAGGTCCGTGGATAGGTTAGGTAGGTAGTAACCTCGGTGTGTAATAAAAGCTGGTAACATATCCACGAAGCGGCCTCGGTGTGTAATAAAAGGTAACCAAAACCAAACTACGACTGTTATTATTTATCCACGAGCTCTTCGACGTGGCTTATTGTGAAATTCAATCGCAACACAATGATGTATCTGTTTGTTCTATTAAATAAAAATAAAAAACTAACGCTTTGTTAAGTTTAATTCAGCAACAATCTACCTGTATTATTTGACGAGGGAATTTTCGTCACTGCATAATCTTATTCCCAGGATCCATATAAATCAAAACGAGTGGAATGAAACTGGATTAGAGACACCAATGAAACTGTTTTAAAATTCGGCAAATCGTTATTTAGTTAAGAATTCGCGTAAAAAATGTAGCAGTGTTACTGCGATGCGTCTGGAATACTTCACTGATTTGACTTATTGGATTTATTGGACAAGCACTTGTGTATAAATGAATTGCATAAAGACCTATCTACCGATACGTGATAGTTATATGGATAAGTCAGATCTATTGTAGTTTTATTTTTTGGATACCAATCACAACTTCATATGTGGCTGAGTTTGAGCGTTTATCTGAAGAATAAAATATGGCGGTTTGATAAATCTACACTAATATTATAAAGAGAAAAGATTTATATGTAATTTGTTTTAACTACAATATATATTATATTATAAAGAGGAAAAATATGAAAGTCAGTTTATTCTACTTTGTTAGTAAAATAAATCAGTGATTTTACCACACTCAACACGAGCGGTTTATTTCATTATCCCCGGGTTTCCATCATCTCAAGTGTACAGAATAATCATTGTGCACTTGAACAAAGTGTATAGACCTTCGCCATACAGTATCTGTACAAAAGTTGTTGAATAGCGATTCTTATTTTTCTGATAGAAGTTATCTGACTATATTAAAACCCAATTTAATAATTTAATAACTCGAAAATGATGTAGATTCACAAAATTCTTACGGAGCAACGAGTATTGTTTCATAATGATTATAAAATCGTGCACATTATGTAGTGTCGCGATGATGCTTTTACTGTAGTTGAATCCACGACCCTCCTGCAGCCCTCATCCTGCCAGGAAAATGGTAATAAACGACGCCATTTATTTTGCTGATTATATCGCGAGAGGCTTGCCTTGCTCTATGTACGCGGATTTATCCTTATTTTCTTAGCTTTCTTAGTTTCTAGGAAAACACAGCGAATAAATGTGATGTTAGCTTAAACTATGAACGTCATATTTTTATATTTACTTTCTATTATACTTTGTATTCGACAGGATATATAATATTCTTTATAATCAAAGCATTAAGCTAAATTATAGTGTTTTGTTCAAAGTGATTAGGTAGGTACACCTCCATAAAATATATGTTTTAAGCACAAACAAAACAAACAAGTATCTACCAAGACACATCTTCAAATTTGTGCTACGGTTGAAACTGATACATTATCAGTTTCAACCGTAGCACAAAGTTGAAGACTTCCCGTCTCGTAGCGTAGTAGCGCTACGCCGTGGCAGGTTGTTACAGCCACAAAGTAAGTAAACCGCGATGCGCCACAGAGAGACCACTACGAACAAAGCGACATTTTGCACACATACACATTGACATTACTATTTTACAGGAATTCTTGGTCATTATTGGAAAAGCTCAGTCAGGGCTCTCACGAGTGCTAGCGTGGGCGTTTGTCACGTCATTCAGTTTTATGGAAGAAGTTCAAAATCTTACTAATATTATAAATGCGAAATTTGGATGGATGTGTGTATATTTGTTACTCAATCACGGCAGAACGGCTGAACGGATCTGCATGAAATTTTACCCCGAGTTGACTTCACCCGGACGAAGCCGGTCGTAGAAGCTCGTACCTGCCTGCCTAAGGCTGAGGCTGTCCGCTAGAGGCAGTGCGTCGCGGAGTGGGGTTGGCTGGCTGCACTGCGACCTTACGAGTGACAGGCCTTCTGTTTTTTTTCTGTTTTTATTTTATTTTGTTCTTCCACCTTCAACTTAAAATAGTTGATAAATTTTCAACAAAGCAGGTTTGACCAGCCAACTGAACCAACACACCTATATTATATACATTTACTTCTTTATTGTGACGTGTTTCGGGGAAAATGGCAGAATAAACACTGATATACCAGTATTTGCACATGTATTTAAAGCAAATACAAAATATTATTTTAAGTCCATAGACGAAAAAACTGTACAAATTTTTAGCTTTGTTTAAGGAAAGGCTATGAAACTACTAAGTACTAGATATCAACTCTTCTTCGTCAAACTTGGCGCTCTTTTCACATTTTGTTTTTGGTGGGATCATTATTACACCATTGTTAAGTCTTATTAACAACCAATAATCGTCGAATGTGGAGTCGTGATCTTTAATTGACACACTGGCTACCCTCTGAGGCATGTAAGTATGATATGAGGTATGTTAAGACGAATCGATGTATTTGTGTTTGTAACTTATACTACCTACTCTTTTTATTAAATTCGCAATCAATATAGTAGCAACCCTAGTGAATCTGTCAAGTTTAGGTGTCAATTTTCCCCTTTTATACCCTTCTGTATAATTTCAAATTTTGTGCTACAGCCTACAGACTTCAACGGCGCGAACATCCCTTCTCCTGTCAGTCATTACACCGAAGTTAAACCTGAGTTCAACTACTTCAGACAGCTGACAGCTCGGTAATGAGTTTGCGAGCTAAAACAAAAACTTTAATCACCACTACGAAGAAAACTTTTGTACTAAAAACAAAAATTCTGTATACGTTGAAGTATGTAATTAAGCAGGACTCTTGAACACTTAGAGCAGACTATACGCTCCGTTATTTTGTGAAATAAAATAGTTAAAGCTCCTTTATTAAATCGCTGAAAATTTATTTGAGATACCTAGCCTAATATTGCATCTATAGAAGCCCTATAGGTATGTCATCAGAAAAGTCTATGATAAAATATTTGAGTAGTATAATTAAGTGGCAGTGTTACCTAATGACGAAGTAATTTGGGCGCTACGTGCCGAGGAATAATGTGGGTGACTTGATTTTTAATTATTGAGATGTTCTGCACGACGCTTTTGTTCTATAACTCGTGTTTGCATAGAGGTTTTACATAATGATTATGTTATTAATTATGTTATGACTAGTTTGGGTGTTTAATAAAGTAGTTAATAGGGATATTCCAATAACAGTTTTCGGAAATTTTTATGTTTGCTTATATTTATTTTATTAATATTCTCCAGTCCTTTTTACAGCACTTCGTAACTAATTGGCTCTAGAAGTTCACGTATAAAAGAATAAACTATTAATTTGCACGTAGCAGTAAACCTTAACCGACTACTTTTTTAAATCCAATCGGAAACTCTATTATTCAGACCGAGGAAACAATAGTAAAAGCATTTTAATGTCATGTAAATGTGACGTATCTCACCTTTCTTTTAGCTACGTTAGCTATTCCCGGACCGAGCGAGTTCTACGACCAGCGAGGAAGGGATTCATCTGCAATGCAAATAACACCGGCATCGATGCATCAAATGCGCAGCGGCGAAATGTCATAAGTAACTTTACACTGAACTTTTTTGAACTCGTGTTATGAATTATTTATTTCCTATAAAGGTGAAACAGTAGGGCTCTTGATTACGCCTACAGTTCATGTTGAACTTTTTTAACGTTCTATTGTTTAAGTGTATTTCTGTTCAGTCTCAGTATCGAAATAACTATTCCATACACTTCTAACTCTAAAAAACGGAACTCGGAAGTCGGTGTCGAAAATTTATAAAAACAAGAGGTACCAAAGACACCCGACTTACGAAACGAAAGTTATTTTGCACTTTTTAGTGTTTTGCTTTTAAAGTCGGTTTATTTTTTGTGAAAAAGATTTTATTTCTCTTTTTTTCGGTTTTAGTGCACCATCACAAAAAAATGGGCAGATAAAGGATTGACAAAAAACCTGTAATAACTCAATTTACACATTCGTGCTGTTTGTCGCTAAGGAGTTCGGTTGTATGCTCCATATCTTGAAAACTGCTGGACCGATTTTGATGAACCTTGCACTTTTCCCTAAGTTGAAAGATATTCAATCCAACACAAAAATAATGTTCACGATCCAATTAGTAGTTTCGGAGAAATGCGTGGACAAACATACATACACTCATGAAATGTGGCACATGTGTTTAGGCCCACATAGAGTAAAATATGTGAATATTGTGCAGTTCCAACATATATATCATACATACGTATCGAATCGATTACCTCCTTTTTTCAAAGTCGGTAAAAAGGCTCAACTCGACATGACATAACATGATGCAGTTCTGATTTATTGATATGTTGTATGGATCAGTTAAGGTAGTGTGAATCCTCCCCCTGCATCCCTTTTTACATTTGCAGGCTATGATTTTGAGAAAGTTATTACTAAACCGCAGCTTAAATTGTTGCAAATTTATTAAACTATAAAAACGTGAAATTTTACCCAAAATTTCGCAGTTTTTCGCGTGGTGCGCAGCGAGCACACATTTTTCAAAGTTGCAAATTTGGATTAACACTACCCTAACTGGCCCATACACCTTAAAAAAATCGTAGACCCTAAGGCTCCAAAAACAGCTAAAAGCTGTAGCGGATTTACGTGGCATTATAGTGGTTCATGTTTATGCTATTAAACAGCATTAATCCAAATGCACTAAACACAGCTGAAAGCTGTTCAGCTGCGTTGTGGTATGCTGCACTAAAACTAAAGGCTTTACAAAAGCATTTTGATATTCCATTATCCAAACGTTATACAGGGTAAAGCATCATAATGGTTTAAAAATGCCAAAATAAATCATCAAGTTGCACGGTGAGCTTAATAAGAGTTTATACGGACCTTAAGTTCTGCATATGTTTAATTTTCGTTTGTTAAAATGCTTCCTGTGTTACTTGGGTGGCCTCGGCAAGTGTTACTTAAACTCGAGTACCAAACTGTACGACTGTTATTATTTATTCACGAACTTCTCGACGTGGCTTATTGTGAAATTCAATTGGAACACAATGATGTATCTGTTTGTTCTATTAAATAAAACTTTTTAATCTATTTAACGCTTCGTTAAGTTTAATTCAACAACAATCTACCTATATCATTTCACGAGGGAATTTTCGCCGATGCATTATCGGATTCCCAGGGATTTGTCCGTTTAAAATCGAAACGAGTGGAATTAAACTGGATTAAAGACACCAATGAAACTGTTTTAAAATTCAGCAAAGCGTTATTTAGTTTAGAATTCGGGTAAAAAATGTTGCAGTGTTATTGCGATGCGTCGGGAATACTTTACTGATTCGATTCATTGGATTTATTGTACACGCGCTTGTGTATAAATAAATTGCATACAGATATATCTATTGATACATGATTGTTATATGGATAATTCGCCGTTGGAATGCTCCACTATCCCCGGGTGACATAGGCTACTTTTTATCCCTGTATTCCCACGGCAACGGGAACTAACCGGGTGAAACCGCGAGGCGTCCGTTAGTAATATAATATTATAACGTAGTTAAATATGCATTAAGTTTACCCTACCTCACGTTAGGCAGGTGAAAACCGATGTTTTGATAAAGGGCGAAGAATTGAATCCTGAAAATAGCACAGTATTCTTAGGCTTAACTTTGGATGCTAAGCTTCAGTGGGGCCCACATATAGATAAATTGTCAAAGAAGCTAAGCTCCGCAGCATATGCTGTTAGAAAAATTCGTAATTTAACTGACATAGAGACAGCCCGTTTAGTTTACTTTAGCTATTTTCATAGTGTAATGTCGTACGGTATTCTGTTGTGGGGAAATGCCGCCGACATCTAGACTATCTTTGTTTTGCAGAAAAGAGCTGTTCGATCAATTTATAAATTAAGCCCGAGACACTCTCTCAGAGAGAAATTTAAGGAGATTAATGTAATGACTGTGCCTTCTCAGTATATTTATGAAAATCTTTTATATGCCCATAAAAATATAAAATTGTTTAAAAAATACAGTGATATCCATAACATAAATACTAGGAACAAACACAAATTTGTAGTACCTACAACAAGGCTCAAGAAAATAGGTGGCTCGTTTAGATGTCAATGTATACGCTTTTATAATAAGCTTCCAAGCCACGTACAAGATCTAAGTCTTAATAAATTCAAGTCTTTCATTAAACGTAAGTTGTGCCAGAAAGCGTTTTATACAACAAAAGATTACATCGAGGACAAAAAGGCTTGGGATTGAGCTGCTCCAATTAATTTTGTTTTTTTATTATATTTTGCACTATGCATTTTGTTATTATATTTTTTTTTTTTTTTTGATTTTCTTGCAATGACAAGAATATTTACTTTTTAAAGTATTATATTATTTTATTTTAATTATTGTGAATGTGAAGACTATGTGGATATATATATTTTTTTTGTTTTTATTTAAATTTATCTTAGTTTTTAATCATGGTCTGGCAGTTTGAGTAGTTTATGCGGCCTACCCGAATATCCTTTCTTTGGTATTGTTCGTCGAATCGTTGAGCTCCTTAAATTCTGAGTTGAGCTGCTCGGTTATTGACAAATGCGTGCACTGACTGGACAGGTCCACTCAATCTGGCTGGTTCTTTCCTCAAAAGACCATTTCAGACATCAGTCTACATGGTCTTCACATGATCTAATCAAGATTTTGTCAGGACTTTAAAAGAGACTGTGACCTCTGAGTTTGTTTCGGCCTTTCTTCTCAGAGTAGTCAGATAGGAAACGCCGGCCTCATCTAGTTTTAAAAATATGTTCGACATGTAAAAGTGTTTGTACAAACCAACTTACAGAAATAAAATCATTTATCATATGGTTTATTTTGAGTGTAATTATAAGTTAGTTTTAAGTAATTTATTTCGATAATATCAATTAATGTAATTATATTTTTTTTTTTTAACAATGTTGGAACGCCAACGTCTTTTCTCTCGGAGGTGGGCGCTAATGACTACAACATAGTTTCACACTAATGTACCTGTTAAAGATTACTAATATTCTGTAAACATGTTAAATGTTCTAATAAAATATTTGATTTGATTTGTTATTTCGGTTGTGATGACAACACGTCACACTGGCTATGCCGTCCCTATCCTTAATAGGTCAATTTTACTAATACGTCACTTTGTACAGGTAGTCAGCTTCCCAATTTGTCTTAAGCCATATTACGTCTCTTTCCCAACTCGTCCGACGCTTATGTACACTTAAGCACAAAATATGCAATAATTGCAAGAAGTCATCCAAATTTTGAAAACAAATGGTTATCTGTTGGAGCAAGGTCCGGGGAGTACGGTGGATGTCTTAGACATTCCAATTGAAGCTCCTCTAATTTGGTAGCCGTCTGTTGTGCAGTGTGTGGTCTAGCGTTGTCCTGAAGCAGCAGTGACCTAGGGCGATTGACCAGCCTCGGCTATTTAGCAGCTAGCTTTTCCATCATGGTTGCAAACCATGTTGCTGACAATAGAGATCCGCCTCTGGCCAGATTTAAGAAAGCCATAGTAAATGACAACGGCACTAGTCCACCAAACGCTCACAAGTTTTTTTTTTTCAATTTTCGCTTGTGGCAGGATTTGGCTGGTTCGCCAGGGTTCAGCCATTGCAATGAGCGTTTCCGATTATTGTTCAGGATCCACTTTTCATTACAGGTAATGATTCGGTTTAAAATCCCTTCATTATTGTGCTGGTTGAGTAATGTAACGCAGCAGTCGACGCGCGTTTGTCGGTTTGCTGCACTCAATTCATGAGGTACCTTTCAAACTTTTTCACCTGCCCAATTTGCTTCAAATGGATTAAAACAGTTTTATCACTAACACCGCAGCCTGCAGCTAACTCGGACGTGGTTTGCGATGGATCCGCTTCCACAATAGCCTACAATTCTTCAGGTCTGCTTCTTCTGCAGGTCGAAATTTCCAGAACGAAAACGTTGAAACCAAAAACGCACTGTGTTTTCTTTTGCGACACCGTCGCCATACACATCATTAATCCTTCGAGACGTTTCTGCAACACTGGTGCCACGATGGAACTCAAACTCGTAAATAATGCGATATTTCAAGTTTTCCATTTTGTAAACTGACTGGCGCAAAGAAAAAACCAAAAGAGGAAAAACAAATGAATTAGGTACGGTTTTCCAAACACAAAAGCATGAGTAAATAGCTGTATGAATTTAAAATTGGAATTCAAAACCAAAGAGGAGATATTTGAGATCAAAGTGGCCAGTACAACAAAACGCCTATTTCATAGGTAAGGACCTAATATTTAAGTGGGGCTCCCATGCAACAAACGTGATTTTAGCCGTTTTTTGCGATAATGGTACGGAACACTTCGTGCGCGAGTCGGACTCGCACTTGGCCGGTTTTTTATAATGAGCTGATTTATTTAAAAAAAGGCCCCATCCGATGAATTCGCCATTGTCATAATCTAGGTGATCTACCTGTCTAACAACTTTCATCTGAATGTTTCAGCCAACTTTAGCAAAATTTGTTGCAAATATGATCATTCTTACCAAGTGTCTTTTCAGGCAGCAAAATTGTTGCGATTACCTGCGAAGTTGTGCGTGAAAGTGCTACGCGAAACAGCTACGAGTACGTCCGTAGCAAGTGTCTACGCGAGGCAATGCTTTGCTACGCCGCTCGTAGCCACTTGTTTACGTTACACACGTGATTCTTTACATACATGCAGTATATTCATGCGATAATATTGACATAGGTAATATCATATAGTAATAAAGTAGACAATTATATGTGCATGTAATTATGTATTATGTATTACCACTACTTGACACCGACTTCCGAAACGAAAATTATTTAGCACTTTATGTGTTTTGTTTTTGAAGTCGGTGCATTTTTTTATTTCTCTCTTTTTATTTTTGGTTCACCATCAATACAAATTGAGCAAGTTACAAAAAAAGTAAGGTAAAGGATTGACAAAATACCCAAAATAACTTAATTTACAGATTCGTGCTGTTTGTCGCTAAAGAATTCGGTTGTATGCTCCATATCTTGGAAACTGCCAAACCGATTTTGATGAAACTTGCACTATAACCTGAGTTGTGAGATACTTAATCGAGAGAGATAAATGATCGTATTACTAGTTTCGGAGAAATGTAACATACAAACATATAGGTCAACTGAGAACCTCCTTTTGAACACACACACTTTGGTACACCGCTTTGTTCGTCGAGTAGAGTCTATAAACACATTGTATATCGTTATATTCGGTTTTACAAAGCAGAAGCTTATCGGATTATTGACGAATTTATCTCACAAAAATATTTACCTAACAAGATTAAATACTAAGAAGATAACATACCGCTTTTGAAAAATAATGCTCCGTTTAATCCTGATCATGCATCTTTAATTTCCAATCCGCTAAATCTTATTATCGTTAACAAATATTGGATCCTATGAAATAATATTATTTTCTCCGTACACATATTTTCATAGTTCTGGCTTAATAAAGGGTGTCTCAGAATGTTTTCTTTTTTGATACTAAAAAAAGATACTAGAATTAGTTAAATCTCTGTTTATTTACTGTTGAATCTAAACATATAAAAGAAGAAAGTGACTGACTGACTGACTCACTCACTGACCATCAACGCACAGCCCAAACGGCTGAAGCTACAATCATGAAAATTGGCACGTAGGTTCCTTTGGTAGTGTAGGTGAGCACTAAGAAAGGATGTTTGGAAATTCCACCCCTAAGGGCGTGAAATAGGGGATGAAAGTTTGTATGAAAATCCGTCAGTTTTAAAGCCAGTATCTTCATATTTTTAATAAGTATAATTGTAAAAGAGATGTGTAACTTTAGTTTTTGGTGTACAATAAAGTATATTCTATTCTATTCTATTTTGGGTTTAGGCTGAAGATTAAAAAATAATTTACACCTGTCTCAGCGATTTTGAAGATTCCACCCCCATGAGGGTGTAAAGGGAAATCGTCTAGAGACATGGAATTTTTACTTTATACTGTGCAGGCATCCGCTAAGAAAGGATTTTTGTGAATTGGCATTCACAAAAATCAGGGGTGAAAGTTTGTGTAAAGACAGGTGTAAATTATTTTTTAATCTTTAGCCTAAACCCAAAATATGAAGATACTGGCTTTAAAACTGACGGATTTTCATACAAACTTTCATCCCCTATTTCACGCCCTTAGGGGTGGAATTTCCAAAAATCCTTTATTAGTGCTCACCTACACTACCAAAGGAACCTACGTGCCAAGTTTCATGTATATGCAAAATGTTGTTATTTATTACAACTTGAATTTTTGGTCAAGTTGTACAACGACGTAACTAGATGGCGTTGGCGTTGAATTAGAAGTCGCTAGCGAGATGGTTTGCCGATTTACTTAGGCTCCTGTGAATTTTAGTAAATCTATGTTGTTATTTATTACAACTTGAATTTTTGGTCAAGTTGTACAACGACGTAACTAGATGGCGTTGGCGTTGAATTAGAAGTCGCTAGCGAGATGGTTTGCCGATTTACTTAGGCTCCTGTGAATTTTAGTAAATCTATGTTGTTATTTATTACAACTTGAATTTTTGGTCAAGTTGTACAACGACGTAACTAGATGGCGTTGGCGTTGAATTAGAAGTCGCTAGCGAGATGGTTTGCCGATTTACTTAGGCTCCTGTGAATTTTAGTAAATCTAACGCAACTTCATATTCGAATATATAGTGTGCTGGTGAAGTGCACTACTGCTTCTATGATCCACCAGCCGCCACTGATGCGTGACTACTTTGTTGTTTTGCTGAGAACAGTTTCTTTTCTTTTCTTCATTGGTTTTGTAGCAAAGTTTTGTTAGTTTAGAAGGTTTTTGTTTTGATAATAGGTATAGTAAGTAGCATAGCATAGTATTGTACCAAATAGGTAGTTTAGTGGTAGTTATTTGTGTTTTTTCCTGGAATAGTATAGATAGGTATAAGTAGGTACGTATAGGTAGATTAGGATCTTTTCTTCTTTAGAATACATAGGTACCGTATAGATTAGGTTTTTCTTCATTCATAGAATAGACCGTATTAGGTAGATACTATATAGATTAGTATTTTCCTGTGTTAGATAGGTATTCTTTATTAGGCTAAACAATTTAGTGGCAACAATATGGTTGTTGAAATTCTAAATATTGGAGGTAAAATGGTAACCCATTTTATAGTACCGATAAAAGGGGACGGAGCTTGCCTTTTTAGATCTCTTTCTTATTTAATGTACGGTAACGAAGAGATGGGATTCGAAGTACGTGAAAAAATTGTTCAGTACGTAAAGGAGCACTGGGATGAGTTTTCTGGTTTCATTGACAACGGATGTGGTGACAACTACAGCACCCTAGAAGAATATTGTGCTCATATGATTCTGCCTTCAACTTACGGCACAATATGTGAGTTGACCGCTGCAGGCAGAATATATAACTTCGTTTTTGAAGTGTACCGCCATCGCAAGTTGTATGTGAAAGTTGGCTCTGAAGGTTGTCCAATTAAGCGCCTTCGCTTTTCAGGCGATCTAGCTGGTGGTCATTTTGAAGCATATGTGTCAGGTGGGGATGAATTTTCTGGGGTGGAAATAAATCCTACAATCAATCCAATCTCAGTAAAAGCTGGCAAAATTACTTCGAGACGCGCCGAGGTCGTTGATATTGTACCGTTATCATCGACTGATTCGGACATTTCGATAGAAATGAAAACTAGCTCGGCCTGCAAAAATAAAAACAAGAAACGTAGAGCTAGATTTACTAACAAAACGAGAAGGAAACAAGTTAAACAGGCAGAACAAAAGTATTTAAAGAAAAACGCTGAGAAGCATAGGCAGGCTGTTGCTGAATACCAGCGTAAACACCCTGAAGTAAACAGGCAGGCTGTTGCTAAATACCAGCGTAAACACCCTGAAGTAAACAGGCAGGCTGTTGCTATGTACCAGCAAACGCACCCTGAGGTGCACAGGCAGGCTGTTGCTGAGTACCAGCAAACGCACCCTGAGGTTCACAGGCAGGCTGTTGCTGAGTACCAGCAAACGCACCCTGAGGTGCACAGGCAGGCTGTAGCTGAGTACCAGCAAACGCACCCTGAGGTGCATCGAGCTGCACAATCTCGACAACGACTGCAGGTGGCTACAAGAAAATGGATGAACAAGTTTCTGTCAGGCATGTCCTACAGTTCTGAGATTGGATACGAACGTGATGAGGTTCTCGGTATCGGTAATATGAATAAAAAGTGTCAGTGGTGCAACGCATTAAAATGGAAAGATGAAACATCTGGGATGTGCTGTAGTAGTGGGAAAGTGGACCTAGAAGTATTACGCAGTCTTCCTGAGCCCCTTTATAGTTTAGTTATGGACCTGCACCCCGATCATAAACATTTTATAAGCAACATACGAAAATATAATAATTGCTTCCAAATGACGTCATTTGGAGCAAAAAAAATTATAGAGCATGGTTTTATGCCAACTTTTAAAGTCCAAGGGCAAGTTTACCATTTAGTGGGCAGCTTATTACCACAACCAGGGCACCAAGCACAATTTCTACAAGTTTATTTTGTTGGGGAAGACGAAAGGGAAGCCAACCTGAGGTGTTCTAGGCATCCCAACTTAAAACCGGGATTAGTGAAGCAGTTGCAGAAAATGCTTCACGATGTAAATCCTTTTATAAAGGACTTGAAGACTGCTATAGACAAGGTACCTCCATCATATGACTCATTCAAAGTCGTTATTCATGCTGATAAAAAGCCATCTGAAGGGCATAGAGGTTGTTTTAACGCCCCAACTGTCAATGAAGTGGCTCTGGTGATGACGGACCAACAATTTGAACGTCGAGACATAGTTATAGAAGGTCGCTCTAATTCTTTACAGCGAATAAAAGAAACCCATAGGTCTTATGATGCTTTGCAATATCCGTTATTGTTTTGTTACGGCGAAGATGGTTACTCCATTGCCATATTACAACGTGATCCAAAGACCAATAAGTCTTTGAAAAAGACTGTTTCAGCGGCAAGTTTTTATTCATACCGTATAATGATCAGAGAAGGGGAAGATAACCACCTGATGCGTTTTTGTGCTCTTTTTAGTCAATTTTTGGTAGACGAATACGCCAAGATTGAAACAGAAAGATTAACTTTCATAAAAAATAACCAATCAAAGCTACGCGCAGAGAGTTACATTCATTTAAAGGATGCTATTGGTAGGCAAGATGCCGATCAAATGGGTCAGATGGTCGTGTTACCATCTTCGTTTACCGGAGGGCCCAGGTACATGCATGAGCGAACACAAGACGCCATGACCTATGTTCGACACTATGGTCGTCCTGATCTTTTTATTACTTTTACCTGCAATCCTAAATGGGAAGAAAATACACAAAATTTGTTTTCAGGCCAAAAATCACACGATCGTCACGATATTATTGCGAGAGTTTTTCACCTAAAAGTAAACAAAATGATGAATCTATTAATTAAAGGAAAGTTGTTCGGTGAAGTGCGATGCCATATGTATTCAGCGGAGTGGCAAAAACGTGGCCTTCCGCATGTTCATATTTTAGTTTGGTTAGTAACTCGTATCACACCGGATAACATCGACAAAATTATATATGCCGAAATACCTGACCCAGAACTTGATCCCCAACTTTTTGAAAACGTAAAATCGCACATGATACATGGTCCTTGCGGTAGTTTTAATTATAACTCACCTTGCATGAAAGAGAAAACTTGCAGTAAAAGGTACCCCAAACCTCTACTCGATGAAACGCAAACCGCTGATGACGGTTACCCTCACTACAGACGACGTTCTCCAGAGAGTGGCGGCTTTACATGTAAAATAAATGGAATAGAGCTTGACAATCGCTGGGGTGTTCCATACAACCCCGTTCTTTTACGAACGTTTAAGGCCCACATCAATGTTGAGTATTGTAGCTCAGTTAAGTCCATAAAATACATTTGTAAATACGTCAACAAAGGATCTGATCAAGCTACTTTTGCTATAGAAAATAAAAATGATGAAGTAAAAATATACGAAAGTGGGCGATACATAAGTAGTTCCGAAGCGGTTTGGCGAATATTAGGTTTTTCTATTCACGAACGTTTACCTACTGTACTTCACCTTGCGGTTCACCTTGAAAACGGCCAAAGAGTATATTTTAATTCACAAAATCTCGCAGATAAATTGATTTCACCTCCAAAAACCACGCTTGTAGGCTTTTTTGATTTGTGCAAAGCAGACGAGTTTGCAAAAATGCTTTTATATTTCCAAATACCAGCATATTATACATGGAACAAGCACCGATTTGAAAGGAGGAAAAGAGGAGTAGATGTAGATGGATGACCTGGTGTAAAAAAAGATCATGCTCTGGGTAGAGTATACACTGTACACCCTAATAACACGGAATGCTTCCATTTAAGAATGCTCCTTCATGAGATCCGAGGTCCAACATCTTTTGAGGCATTAAAAACAATTAATGGGGTTGTGCATGCTACTTTTCAATCAGCTTGCAAGACGTTGGGGTTGCTTGAGGATGATGAACATTGGCATGCAGCGCTCAAAGAGTCAGCGTTGTGTCGATCGCCGTATATGATGAGAGAGCTCTTCACAACCATGTTGGTTTTTTGTCACTTATCTGATCCTTTGAGCCTGTGGAATTATTTCAAAGACGACTTGTCAGAAGACATAAAACGGCAAGTAGAGAGGCAATTTGGCAGCAATATCGACAATTTAAAAGATGAAGTCCTAAATAAATGCTTGATTGAAATTGAGGAATCTTCTTTGAGCTTAGGTGGTCTCCTTCTAAAAGAATATGGTTTGCCTCAACCAACTGTACCGCTAACTTTAGAAAATAGAGATTATCTAAGGGAGACTAACTATGATGTGACAGATATGCAGACTTTTGTAACTAACAATTATGGTTCTTTATCACAAGAGCAAAAGTCAGTTTATGATCGAGTAACAAAAAGCGTGTATGATGGAAAAGGAGAAGTATTTTTCTTGGACGCCCCCGGGGGCACCGGAAAAACCTATCTAATAAATTTATTACTTGCAAAATTTAGAAGTAATCGCGATATTGCTATAGCAGTTGCTTCTTCTGGGATAGCTGCTACTCTATTGCAAGAGGGTCGAACTGCACACTCTGCACTAAAATTGCCTCTTAATCTCACGAATGTAGATACTCCTTTATGTAACATTTCGAAACAGAGCAATCTGGCGGAACTGTTAAGGAAAGCTAAGATAATAGTGTGGGATGAAAGTACGATGGCTCACAAAAAAGCCATTGAAGCTTTAAATAGGACTCTACAAGATATTAGGGGTAACAAGAACTTGATGGGTGGCATGACAGTATTACTGGCAGGTGATTTTCGTCAAACATTGCCAATTGTTCCGCGAGGAACACGTGCGGATGAAATTAAGGCGTGTCTTAAGAAGTCATATCTGTGGTTTTCAGTAAAAATACTTAAACTGTCCAAAAATATGAGAGTACACCTAAAGGGCGAAGTCGCTGCGGGTCAGTTTTCGGAACTATTACTAAAAATCGGAAATGGTATTTATCCAGAAAATGATGGTATGTTGAATATACCCGATGACCTTTGCACTGTTGTAACAACAGTTCCAGAGTTGATAGATAAAATTTATCCGGATGTTGCTAACATACAATACAAATCTTTGGAATGGTTGTGCGAAAGGGCAATTCTGACCCCAAAAAATGACCAAGCAGCAGTAATTAATGACATGTTGTTGAAATCATTTGAAGGCGAAGAAATGCTCTACAGCTCGATTGACACTGTAGTAAATCCAGACGAGGCTGTCCATTATCCTGTAGAGTTCTTGAACACTCAAAACCCATCAGGTTTCCCATACCATAAACTTTTACTGCGTGTTGGTACACCAGTAATGTTGCTGAGAAATTTAAAACCACCTAAACTTTGTAACGGAACTAGGCTACAAGTCAAAGCTTTGTCGCGCAATGTGGTAGTGGCCACTATTTTAACCGGACCTTCTCAGGGCGAAACTGTGTTCATACCACGAATTCCATTGATTCCTAATGATCTTCCCTTTGAATTCAAGAGACTGCAGTTTCCTTTGAAAGTCTGCTTCGCCATGACAATTAATAAGGCTCAAGGACAAACTCTGAAGTAGTGTAGTGTAGTTTTAAGGGAGAATTGCTTTTCCCATGGACAGTTCTATGTAGCGTGTTCACGTGTTAGCTCATCAAATAGTCTGGTGATATTGGCGCCGACATCCAAAATGGTTAAAAATGTTGTTTATAAGGAAATACTTTAATTTAATTATACTTACTTATGATTACTTATTATTAGTCATGGATAAACACATAAATAGTGAAGGGATAGGCTCGGGACATTTACTTTTTCTCTACATAATGTTAAAATATGGTAAGGAGAAGCATGTAGTCTACGCGTGCGAAGCCGCGGGCAAAAGCTAGTTAATTATAAAGCTGTTTGATTCCGTCATACTCGAGGGCAAAATGCCACAGTCATGGTGAGGGGGTGTGGTGGTACTCTTCTTCAAGAAAGGCGACAATGCCCGGCTGAAGAACTATAGGCCCATCTCACTTCTGAGCCATGTCTACAAGTTGTTTTCAAGAGTCATCATGAATCGACTCGCGCGTAGGTTTGACGATGAACGAACGGATGGCCGATAGGGCTGAAAAGTTCTGGAATGGCGACCGCAAACCGGAAGACGATACGTTGGAAGGCCTCCCACTAGGTGGACTGATGACCTGGTTAAGGATGCGGGAAGGCGCTAGATGCGAGACGCACGGGATCGGTTAATGTGGCGACGCCTGCGGGAGGCCTATGTCTAGCAGTGGACGTCTTTCGGCTGAAATGATGATGATGATGATGATGAATTAATTAACAGTTTTTCAATTTTATTTGTAAAAAACGAAATTAAGTAAATTCGCACCCTCCACTTCCTGGCACTCATTTGGCCTGGAACTAAAATCACAACATCTGTGAGTCTTTGCTTGCTTTAAAACATTCAAGTTGGGTGGCAATGGTTTGTAAACTTTACTTTTTAAGTAAAACAGAACACAAGAATATCAGCAAGCGTTTAATCTGGGCTATTTGGGCTGCCATATCACATCAAGGAATTGTCGGTCCCTCACTTATTTGCGTGTGATTGATGATTTTAGTTACAGGAAAATTCAGTGTCAGGAAGTGGAGGATGCACATTTACTAAACATTGTTTTTAATAAACAAAATTGAAAACTGCTCATTAATTCAACAGTAAATAAACATAGTTTTAACTACTTCTAGTATCTTTTTTTTTGTATCAAAAAAGAAAAAAACATTCTGAGACACCCTTTATTTATGTACACAACCACAAAAACCATCAATCAGGCATCCTTGGTTTGACAGTTTGAGAGTAACTTCCGTGAGTACTAAACGGGACAAAAAGTTGGCTTCACGCTCCATTTGGTGAAGCTGGGAGTATCTTCGAGGCCTGTTTGTGCTCAAAGTGATGGAGTTGGCAGTCTAATCGCATACCACAACAAAACTCGTTAAAGGGAACATTCCTGTGTCGCTTCGGACGGGATTTATTGGCTGGAGCTAATTAACTGAATACACATTTATCATGGAATTGGTCGATCGAATTGTTAATCCTAATATACGGGCTTGCTATGGCCACTATAGAACAATGGTCTGTTTAGAATTCTGAGATTCATTGGAGATTGAATTGTTGGAAATTTCTGACTATTTCAAATATGTAATGTTTTATGCATAGTTCTTCACGGACTTCAACTGACTTCGAATTCCAAGATCCAGTGATTGTTAATTAAATCAAAACAATTTCTTATACCATTTATTTTTTTCGCTCTTGCAAGCAGTAAGATTCGCGAACAGGAAATAATAAAGTAATTAAATATGAAATTACGTATGCACACGATTTTACGAAATCTGATGTAATCTTAAACCGAACACTCGGATTCATCATCTTTATTTTTCAGCCTAAAGACGTCATCTGCTGAACATAGGTTTCGCCACACGTCCGGTCCCAATAAATCGAATTAAAACAAATCAAAAAGTTTCTATAAATATCTATCTAACAGCTAAGTGCTAAACTAACGAGACCGAAGTGGATAGCAATGGCGGTGATTGCGGACAGCCGACGACTCGCTACAGTTTACTTTAAGTCTCGCCCCACGCCACCATTACACAAAGTTAGCTTACTATACTCCACCCGAGTAAACTAAATCTGGCCGCACTTCCACACTATTGCTGGACTTTACTACAAATATTATAGCTTTAACACTTTACAGCTATATGACGTGAAAATAACTAATGTTTATTTGTTGGCAACACAAAATTTAATTTATGATATCAATGCCAATGTCTCTTGTGTCTCTTCACTTGTACAAGAATACAATATACGGACACACGTCTCAAGCCTGCGTTTTACTTTTAAAATTTGGTCCAGCGTTGCCAGAACGTAACTTTTGTTACATTTTACGTAACTTTTGACCGTCTCATGTAACCTACATGTAGCACGACTCTAAATGTAACTTTTACGTTACTTTTAGGACTTACTAAAACTATTGAAATATTTGCTCGCAATTAAAAAATAATCACGAAACGGAACGCATCTAAGAAAGCTTTTGTTTGTCGTGTTGTCGCACCTGTGACTTGACTTTATTCACTTACTCACTCACGTGTATTTCTAAATCTTCCTTCCCACTTACTCCGGGGAGTGAGTGAGCGTCGTGTTTTGTTTGCTAAAGTTTTATTATCTCCAAAGAATAACAGATGAATTGAATTGTGAGTGATTGGTTTGTTTTCGAATTGTTTGTGCTAACAATACTTGGTTAGTAAATGTTATATTTATTGTAGTTTTAATTTAATAATTAATTATTTAGGGCATCAGTAAATCAACACCAAAGTCGTATTTGCAACTGAAATTGACTTGGTTTCGTTTACAAGAACTAGTGTGTAATTACCGGTCGGCGTACAGTGTTTCTTTCAGGCAAAATTCTCCGGGGGGGCGGTTAAGAGATCTGGGGGGGCGGAGTAAATATAGGAAACAAAGTAATATTTAAAATCAATTCCAATTATTATTAATATTTTAATAAATAAAAGATGCTATAGCTGAACCAAAATTTTCAAAGTAACATTGTAAAAAGCCACGAAGAATAATATTCTTTACAAAAATCTTATTCTTCGTGGCTTTTTTTCATAATACACATAACATAAGGACACAGCTATAATTTTCATTCTACAAATTTCGCGAAATTAATATCTATAAACAGTTGTTTAGTGTGGGAGAGCCTTATCGGATAGCGTTAGAGGAAAAGAGATAGCGATATTCCCGAAAGTGTTTCGTTCTTTTTAGGCGCTATTGTGGTTTCTTATTGGCTACTTTAGTATGTCATGCACTACTCAATTCCTGATTGGCTGATTGAGTGTCACGTCATGTCAATAAAGAGTTTTCAGCTCTAAAATGATACCAGGTTTAAATCATTTTTCAAATTGTAGGGATATTCATCGCGAATATACGTAAATCTGCTGTAGACACGCGAAAGTGAGCGAGCGCCAACTTATTGCTATTTATTATGTTCCAAACGCCCCGGGGGGGCAGTAAGGCTACTAAGTAGTACCTGAAAGAAACACTGCCGGCGTAGCCTAGATTAGATTTTGTTTATCGATCTTTTCGCTAATGCTACCAAGAATGTACCTAACTACATAGTTGTTTCACGATGTAATTTGAATGTTCTAAACTAAACGCAACGGATTTACCCGGGGTAGTTGCGGGGGAGGGCCCGCCTGTGCTAAAATTCGAATAGTGGGCGCGTTCCGCTACGTACATAGAAGAAAAAAATGACAAATTGTAGTATATTATTATTTTTGGGTCGTTTTGCACTTAAAATAAGGTAATGTAACTTTTCTCATGAAAATGTTTTTTTTTATTCCTTATAGGCTCGCGTTTGACCACTATCTCACCTGATGTTAAGTGATGATATGGTTTGTAGGCACGCTTGCCTAGAAGTAACCTATTCACTCTTGACTTGAAGACCCCTAGGTTGTAGCTATAAGGAAACAAGGACGCCGGCAGGGTGTTCCACTCCTTAGCTGTACGCACAATGAAAGTATTTACAAAACGCTTTGTGCGTATGGGTGGGATATCCACCATGTACCGATGGCACATTGCCGCACGTCTTATAGTCCGATGATGGAAAGGGCTAGGCGGAATCAAATTGTGCAGTTCCGTCGCACACTCCCCGAAATGTAACCGATAAAAAACCGACAGGCTGGCAACTCGGCGTCGATGTTCGAGGCTCTGGAGCTTTGAGGCGACCAGTGCATCGTTGCCAATAAGCCTTTTGGCCCGTCTGTCAACCGACTCAAGTGCATCAAGCTGGTATTAGGCAGATCCATCCCAGAGGTGAGAGCAGTATTCCATGCATGACCGAACTTGCGCTTTATATAAGTTGAGCAGCTGTTCAGGCGTGAAGTACCGTCTCACCTTCGCAAGGATCCCCAACTTTTTTGCAGCCAATTGAGCCTTTGCCTCAATGAATGGACCAAAATTGAGGGTCGATGTTAGCGTAACACCAAGAAGTTCAAGATGGTCCGTTATCGGCACGGTTACACCACGGAAGCATGGAGCCGGGTGGAATTGGCTCGTTTTTGCGGAAAAAAGACACGCCTGGGTCTTAGCAGCATTGAAACTGACTAGATTGGCATTGCCCCATTCGGAGACTGGTTCAAGACCTCCAAAGACAGGTTCAAGCGCTCAACCATAGCCTCCCGTAGAGACCGGACTTGAGGCCCAGTAGCCCGTGCGCCAGACACGTATCTCTCAGCAACAGTGCTGTCGTCTGCATACCCAAAGGTTCCGGGTTTTAGCAGGTCATTAATGTGGAGCAAGAACAATGTTGTCGAGAGCACTGACCCCTGAGGGATTCCGGCGTTAATACCTAACTGACCGGACGAGCAACCATCGATAACCACTCGGATGGACCGATCCCTCAGGAAGTCTGCAATCCAGTCACACAGACCACTAGGCAGACCGAAGGAAGGAAGCTTACCAATAAGGCTCTCGTGCCAGACCCTGTCAAAGGCCTTCGATATGTCAAGGGAGACAGCAAGCGCCTCCCCGTGCTTCTCGATGGCCTCACTCCAGATGTGAATGGCATACGCTAGAAGATGCCCAGTTGACCGGTTTTGGCGGAAGCCGTATTGTCGGTCACTAAGGAGGTCGTTGTCTTCTAGGTATGCCAGGAGCTTATTATTCAATACACGTTCCATACTCTTACAGAGGATGGACGTTACTGATATGGGCCTGTAGTTGGCCGGGTCCGCTCGACTACCCTTCTTGGGCACGGGCTGAACGTTAGCTTGCTTCCAAGCCTTCGGCACTTTTCTAGTCACCATCGAAAGGCGATAAAGGCGTGTCAAGATCGGAGACAATTCAGGCGCACAAGTTTTAAGTACAATTGCTGGTATCCCGTCCGGGCCACTAGCCTTGTTCACGTCAAGGTTTCGCAGCACCCTACAGACCTCTCTCTGATGGATGCGAATTTCCGACATACTCGTCTTACATCGAACAACAGAAGGATGGGGGCCGCGTGCCATCAGTATTCAGACACGAAGATTCCGCAAAGAGGGAGGCAAACAAGTTAGCCTTGTCCTCAGCGGAGAGGGAAACTTTTTGATATGTCTCATGTAACATTTGACTATCTGCCACTGGCAACACTGATTTGGTCCAACTTAACAAAGCCAGCAACATTATTTCGTCAATAAGACTACTAAGAACTTCATACAACGTCTTAAACTGTGTAAAACTAATAAGTCATAGTTGTGGAGTGAAGTTCTAAATTACCCAAAAAATAAAATATTATTTATTATATTCTTTATTGTACACCACACAAATATATATACAGGCCAAAAAATCATAAAAGTAAGTGTACAATGAGCGGTCTTATTGCACAGGGCAATCTCTTATAGACAACCTTTGGATGGACTAAACGAGAGGAATTTAGGGTTGTCAGTGTACAACATATCTTAAATAATAATACTTAGACATAATAACATAAAATACATACATACAATAATACATAATATACTAATAAATAACAAAAATATCATAGAGAAAGGAGAAGACTAATTATAGTGAATGGAAATGCTCCTTCACCATTTTTTTGAATGTTGGTAAGCACGCCTTACTTCAATAGGTAATGCATTCCACAAACGAGCTGCTTGAACTGTAAAAGATTTGTCGAAGAAGGATGTGGAATGCATACGTATACTTAATTTTAGATTCTCCGATGATCTCAAGGACCTGGAATGTGTGTCACAAAGGAACTGAAAGCGTTCTTTAAGATAAAAAGGACTAGATGGATTAAAGAGCACGTTATATAGCAAAGAAAGTATGTGGGCATTCCGGCGAAGGCGAATAGGAAGCCATTTGAGCTAGGTTCGAAATTCGGAAACATGATCATACTTGCGCAAGCCAAATATGAACCTAACACAGAGATTTTAAAGTCGCTCAAGCTTGTCCAATTGGTCTTGGGTGAGATCAAGATAGCTGACATCAGCATAGTCCAGGATAGGGAGAAGTAGAGATTGTGCTAACACAATTTTAGTGGTCATGGGAAGAAAATTACGAAGGCGTCTCAGGGAACCAGCAGAAGCAAATAGTTTACGACTAATCTCCTGCAGCTGTTTGGTCCAGGAAAGAGTGCCGTCGATATATATCTCCAGGTTCTTCACAGTGTGAGTTATAGGAATAATAGTATTGTTGAAAGAAATCAGGAGAAGTGACGCCCAATCAATCCTAGTTACAGTTCGAGAACTACCCACAACAGCCACTTGAGTCTTAGTCGGATTGTTCTTCAACCCAAACTCAGTGCTCCAGTTACCTATTCGAGCCAGGTCCATATTAATAGTCTCAATAGCGTCAGATAACTCACCGAGAGGGGCTTGGGTATAAATTTGCAGATCATCAGGTGGTAGAAAGAAGATAGTCGTTTAGTAATAGCATTAATAAAGAGTGCGAAAAGTAGAGGAGATAAAATGCCGCCCTGCGGCACACCGGCAGAGGTGTGGCACCAAGGAGAGAAATATTCCTCAATGCAAATACGCTGCCGGCGGCCAAACAGATAACTATGAAACCAGTCAATTACCGAAGGAGATATGTTAGAAGAGCATAGGACACCCAGCAAAATGTCGAAATCAACCGTGTTGAAAGCATTGCTAAAGTCAAGCAAAGCAAGTACAGTTAACTTGCCCATTTCCATGCCTGACCTGATATCATCCGTAATGTGCACAAGTGCTGAGGTAGTGCTGTGTCCCGGACGAAAACCAGATTGGAAGGGATTTAGCAGTTTTTGTTTGGAAAGGAATGAGCTAAGTTGATGGTGGACAAGTCTTTCAAGGACTTTGGATAGGAAAGGAAGAATAGAAATGGGACGATAGTCAGAGAAAGAAGGAGGATTAGATTTTTTGGGTAGAGGAATAACTTGGGCATCTTTCCAGGCTTGTGGGAAGACACCACTGGAAACAGAGAAGTTGAGGATGTAAAGGATAACAGGAAGAATATCATCAAGGATAAGGATAATCATTTTACGGCTGACACAGTCACTACCAACAGCATTGGAAGTAATTGATACAATACTCTTTTTAACATCACAAGCAGTGAATTGACTTAAGACAAAAGGGGAAAAATCAGGTACCGGAAGGTTTGAAAGATTACTTAGCGTAGTAGCTTTGGTGGCCCTATCCAATACGGGTGAAGTAGAAAAATGACTATTAAGTAAGTTGAAATCCAAGTCTTTAGGAATCGTGTTATGAGACTTTTTTCCGATACCTAATGATTTGAGAAAATTCCAGACCTTAGTTGGATCACCATTCTGAACTTTACTATGGATATGTTGGCGGTTTGCGATTCTACACACCTTGCTGCAGTGGTTTCTTATTGAGACGTATTTTTCCCTGTTGACGTCATTGGGCCTAATTTTAAACTTAAATTTCGCAGCTGCTTTTTTACTTAGTAAAAGTTTAATTTCCTCAGTCAACCTTTTTATTTGATTTTGAAAGCGCTAATTTTCGTTTAAACAGTTTTTTTATAAACCTTTCCCGTATATTTAACCTTCTCCGGCTAGTATCCCGTGAACGCCTCTAACTCGTCACACCAGCTAGGCAACGCTGTCGTAACGCGCTAGAGGCGTTTCTCCTCCCTTGCTCGGCTATGAATCCCATTTTCTGGTTCCCACTGCGAGGTGACTGTCAATGTGTATTCTGTATATATGACCTGCCCAATCCCATTTCAGCCCAGCAGACTTGTAGCCCACTTCGGCATTTCCTGTTTTAGATCGAAGCGCGGCATTCCGTATTCTCTACTGTATTGCAAACCAGCTTTATTACCGGAGTGCCCGCCCAAGTGTTACAAAATATTTATTATTAACATGTAGACAGATGGGCGTGATTCAAAACTGATGACGGAAGTGTTGCGTGACACCAAAGGTGATTAATAACAGCACTAAAGGTTATGTAACATCATGCGAGTGTATTTACGAGTATGTAGATACAGTAGGCGGTTCCCACAGTTATGTGGACTACATAATTTATGTTATTGCGCGAACATGCATAGATGTTAGCGATAACTAACATGACAACATACTGAACATTCATTTGCATATGAAATGATTTAATTATACTTAATTATGGTATATGGAAAACATAAAGTACTGCGTGGCATCACAAAGTCTTGTGCCTGGATTACATGAGGCTTGTTTTTGAAGCTAGGATGGCAAGGTAATGTCCTGATTTATTGTCCTGGCTTGGCAGACACAAAAATTAGGACAGGTTTGTTTAGGAAGACGAGGCCAAAATGACTAACTTTCTAGTTCAATACCACAATCTCAATATCCTAGCTTGGAAAATTAACCTCATGTAATCAGAACAACATGCACGAGTACAAAAAAACATCATGTATCACTAAGTGTTCGATAACATCGAAAGAAAGTTAAGTTTGTGTTACAGTTGCAACAAAACGTGGCGGAGTGCCAATCAAGACCGCTCTCGTTGCAAGCCATTTCCAACGGTTTGTAAAATAAAATTGAATCTCCGCAGAAGAATAATGTTGAAAACATAATGAGTTAGCGATGTGCAGTGGCATTTATGTCGTATTGTTTGTCTTTGCTTTGTAGAGATAATTACGGCACCTTTTAAATAATAACTGCGACAAAAGAATCGTATTTTCACTGCATCGCATCATATCCATCAAATTAATAAAAAGCCACTTAGGAGGGGTTATTGTTACCCGTCAAGTGAACCTCAAGCACACCTGGGCTCAAACAATTACTAACAAGATAACAATGATAGTTATTTAATAGTGCGAGACTACGAGGAGCCGATGCCTCCGGCAACAGGTTAGGCGTGATTGATTAATTGGTATCGTGCGAATAATGCGGGTTCATTAATCACCCAGTGGACACGGCGACATGGCCCGCAGCGCGTCACCGGCACCCACGCCGTGACAGGGTCACTGCCACAGCTGTCCATTGACAGACAGGATTCATTGCTTCGTGCTAATAAGTTACACTTTCACTGAAATATTTTACAAAAGAACTCTTTTACCTATTTGCCAATCTTACTCGACGGAAGTACCGACAACATTGTAATGTGAGCTCCCCAGAGCAGAATATGACACATTTGCTGGAGTGCCCCAAGAGCCCATACACCTGCACTTTGAAGGACCTAATGAACGTCACTGACGCTGCTTTTGACGTAGCTGCCTACTGGTCCCAAAGTGTATAGAGAGTTTTCCAGCGACTGAAAAATAAGAAGAGTTATTTTTTAATATTTTGTCTTTATAACTTGGTGCCCCAAATAATGGTTAAAATCATTAGCTTATCCAGTGGTGCAGCGGATATGCAGTATGTGCACTACATTAGGCTGTCACTCCAGCACAAAAGTGAAATACTCTTTTTGCTTTGGAACTGGGGCATTTTAAGTAGCCCTTGGCGCGCAACCGAGCCAAGCCGACGCGCGACGACGACGCGTCAGGCCCGGGGTGGAGGGAGGAAGGGGGGGAAAGCTTTTGCAAGGAAATACTCGTGAAGAATTCATATCCATTGTACCCACTGAGAAGGTTTTAATTGCGAAACAGCTTGAGTTGTTTCGTTGCTTGCATTTTATCTTTACTTTGCTCATTTTATAACAAGAGACAATTTCTAAAATGCTTTATTGCTATTAAAACTGTGTTAACAATTTAAAATGGTTTAAATATAAATGAGATATAAGTTTGGACGTTGTAATTAGTAGAAAACAAGAACAAAAGCGGTCGTCTGTTCGGTGCATGAAGACAGTTCGTTTGGAGGAAACTTCGCTGTAACATAAAGTTAGATTCCAAAGTTATCCTTCATAGCGGTACCTTGTTTCATTAACAATGAAACATGGAATAATTTAACTTACCATACTGTTTCATCATACCTTTATTCCGCAGAGCGATATAAAGTTTCCTTCAACTTATAAATAATACAAAGCACCGCATGTTCCATTTACATACTCGGTGCGGAATAAGAATATATGCCACTTTATCTGTATGACAAAAGAAGTAAGTTGAGACGACGGAGCTAAATGCATGTTAAGTTGAGCTAAGCCAAGTGAAGCCAGGACGGTGTTTGCTGAGCGCACCATTAGGGAGCCATTACTTAATGGACGTGGGTTAATGGTAGCAAAGGGCGGGCCTCGTGTGCCGCCTTCTCTCGCTAACTACCCCCGAATATAATAAAACTAGACTTTCCACTCTCATATACTTAAAACCACAGTCGAATCTTCTGGGAAAAATGACGTCAGCCAGTTACCGATTAATTTAAATTTAACGTCAAATAATATCGTTGTTCTAAAGCAAGAAGTAAGAAAATTATAATATGAAGTATTTAATTTTCATTTCATAAGATGAAATAGTAAAAAAAATAAGTTAGTACTGATAAAGTACAACGAACTCCAAGGTTCTTCGACTCTTTACCTTTCTTTTAAAATACTCAGAACTATTTTACACATGGAAAAAAATAAAAACAATGTTTCAGCTTTATCCTTCGATCATGAGTCGTAAACAAAATCACGACTTTGTTTTAAGTACTTATATACATTGGGTAACAACCTGTCCCCGCATAGTACAGTTTAATCAATATTGTACTTCAGCTGAATTTTAAGTGCATTTACTTTTTAACCCCCGACGGAAAAGAGGGGTGTTATAAGTTTGACGTGTGTTGCTGTGTATCTGTGTGTCTGTCTGTGGCATCAAAGCTCCTAAACGGATGAACCGAATTTGATATAGTATGTTTTTGTTTGAAAGGTGATTTTGTCGAGAGTGTTCTTAGCTATAATTTAATAAAATCGGTTTAGCCGTTCAAAAGTTATGGGCGTTTTACTGTTTGAATTGGGGTGTTTTCGCAAGATATCGTGTCATAATTACGTGTTCAATAGATTTCCGATCGAAGCGTGTCTACTATTTACTAGATAAATTATGTAGCATGAAATAAAAATGTGTCGGGGTTTTTTTAAATTTTCCTTGTGTTATTTTATGTACAGAGTATGTATTTATAGCACCTTTCGAAACCCGAATTCTATCTACGTTAATTTAGTACAAACAAACAAACTAAATCTCGTGTAATTATATTCAAAGTAGGGGCGAGTAACACACGCGATGTATGGAAACTATTTAAATGAAGTCCGTACAAATCCCCGTCGGGGTGCGATGCGAAATGCCAACAAAATTAAATGTCCTTATACATATGCTACAAAAATATACAAGTAGCGGTTAGACCCCGATGCCTTTAAAACTATTTTTATCTTTTGAAGTGAGAAATTCCTTAGACATTAATTAACATTGGACACTTTTATAGGTGCCTACTGAACCTTAATTTGCTTTACTTTTCGTAGTTGTAATGGTTACAAAGGGCATTTGAAAACTCCTGGGTACGAGCGACACGACAATGCAAAATACGTAAAAATGTTGTCACATTGTGTTTTTAAGCCTGTAAACGGGAGCTTTCTTTCTTTCATTGCTTCCTGCATTGAACAATCACAAATTATGTGAAAGATAATTATTATTTTTCATACACACTTCACACTTCTTAGTATTTTTTAACCCCCGCCCCAGACGGCAACAGTAGGGTGTTATAAGTATGACGTGTGTACCTGTGTGTTTCTTTATCTATATATTATGTGTGTGCGGGACGGACGTGATCGTTCAAGGCCCCAGGCTGACTGGAGGTTGTAAGGCTCCAGCTCGAACGCGTTGACGCCCCTTGCACCTATAGTTCGTTGTCTTCGAGCAAATACCGACCCTGCAGTGGTTGGAAGGCTGCCAAGGATGTTGAGGGGAAGGCGTGATGTCCAGTTCAGAAAAAGACTCAGGTTTTCATGTCCAAAAGCGACGTCTCTTCATGGTCTTCGTTACGCAAAGTGACGTGGATTTAATATTTAGAAATAATGGCTACAATTAGGACGGTGTCTCAGCGCACTATCCTACTACCACACTTGACCGTAACGAGGACCTCAAAACAACGACCGCACATAAACTTTAATTAACAAATTAATTATTATGACTAGTCGCTGAAAACCGACAGAAACTCCCCTTCTACTGAACCGATTTCGATGAGACTTGTGTCTCTGGATAGGTCTCGAGAAGACCTTCCTTCCGGACCCTGGTCCAGGTCCCTAACTGCTACCTTCAGGGAGCTCTTGCGTGGAGAACGCCTAATAAGGGGAAGTTCTGTCAATTTATAGCTTTACACGCTACTTTCTAATACAATGGTGCACTTTAGTGCCAGGGTACCAGCGAGGGACTTGTAGCCCTACTCCTGGACCATCGATCTGTGACAGTTCCACAGCTTCATCTGTCACCTCCACGGGCACAGCCACGTGAAAGTGCGAAAACATAGCTTCAGTGCCTGTTTTCGGCATATTTAGTGAGTTTGTACTCGAGCTGGTGGGCGGATCCGCATTCACCAACCGTCATCGGATAGCCCTCGCGATGGGCTACTCCATGGTGGAAGTCCGGTGGATACAGCTCCAACCCTCGATCCAGTATTCACTCTGATGTGGTCGACGATGCGAGAAAACCATGGAACCTCTTACTATATTAAGTCGGTTAGTTCCCTAACCACCAGAGCTAGGCTCCTTCCAAAAATGTGGTTGGGAAGCTGGAGAATTGGGCTATCGAATGGTAGTACCCTGATGGGTGTATCACCAGCCCTTCTGGGACTTCTGTTGCCGGGAAGCGGCCGAAATAGAAAATATCGTGTTGTTCCACGGCTTTAACGCCTCTGTGTGTGTATGTGTAGCTATATATTAGCTATGTGTTGTGACTGAGTCCAGGCGTGTGCCTGAGGGTCCCCAAAGGTAATGCTTCCGATAGCATATCAATAATCCTTCAGGCACCAAGTGTGTCTGAAGGTAGTGGGCCCTCTGGCAGACGCGTAGAAACGTCCATGCTGGCACATACAGACACATTATTTCAAGTAAGTAATATCTATGTACTAGAATTACATAGATGCCATCTATATATAGGGCCTGGACACAGTTCCACGTCACCTAGAAGCGCTAAAACGCTTATAACCAAAATTCTATTTACTTACCTGAGCAAAAATGCATGTATTTACCATCTCAGAGTGAAACTGTTTTAAACCTGGCTATGTACTGTTATTATGTACAGTTTTTCAGTCATAGCACCAAGGTATACTATCTAGAACACCTAGATGGTGTTTCCTAACAAAACAAATGTGTAAGGTAAATAATACGATTGGTAGGTGGGCAGAGCGCACCTATCGATACTTGCGACCCGGCCATTTTCGGGGGGTCCAAAATAAGTAAACAAATATTTTTTATTTGCTTAAAATACTACTTACACATTTTATCTAAAGTATATTAATTCTAATAATACTAGATAACCGTATTTTAGGTACTATAGGCTATTATAAAGCCCTCAAAACGCTATTCTAAAATACCAAATTTGCCTGCTTACGCGCTAGACTATATATACGTGTACCGCCATCTGACTGCTCATTTCGAACTAATTGGTCGTGGCGGCCGGTCGTTTTTACGGAATTCGACTTGTTTTGATTTTGCTTTCTTTCCGTAACTACCGCATTTAGTATGTATGTAACGATTCTAATTTACTCTTTAGACCCCATATTTACTTAATACATACTCATATACACTAAAACATAATGTTTAGTGCCTCAAAAAGTGGTCGAAATTTTATGTTTGAAAAACTATAAAAGAAAAATTCTCGTCTAAAACTTTTTAGTACGAGCTCGCGCGCTGGGGTAAGCAGACGTATGTTTTGTTTATACTATTTATATCTACAAAACTATTCTAACATTTTTGTGACGCCTCGTCGCGAACATCTCTCCCGCCGTGCAGTGTTGTGTCGACCCGATGTGTTGACGCGGCGCTGCATCACGCATAGTGAGCGACGCACGTCGGCAGCGCGCGTGCCACGACGCTCAGCGACACGTCGCTCAGCTCTCGCCGCGGGAACTCTGCTACGCTCATTTCGGTAGTGGAATGAGCTTCTTCACCGGACGCTTTAGAGTGCCGCCAGTGGTGCGCACCTCAGCGGTCCGGACTTCTCCATCAGGCCCATGGAAGCTCCAGGTATATGGCCTGGATGCTGCCTCGCGGCCACGTGTTGCGTGGCAGCTGGCCGTCAGCAATAAGGACGGGGTCGCCCACCAGCAGGTCAGGCCCGCGGCTGTGGGGCTCCCGCCGATTTTGGAGCTCAGGCAGGTACTCTCGCACCCAACGGCGCCAGAACATGTCGGCCAGGATTTGTGACCGACGCCATATCTTCTTGCTGTCGATGTCTTGCTCGGTGAACACGCCGGGGGTTGGTAGTCTTGCCGACCCATCAAGTAGGAAGTGGTTCGGCGTGATAGACTCGTCATCATCGCCGTCAACTGAAACATGTGTCAACGGGCGACTATTTACCGTGTACTCTGCCTCACAAATCAGTGTGGACAACACCTCTTCATGTGGGTGTTTCTCTGTGAACACGGTATACAATGCGTTTTTCACGCAACGAACTAGGCGCTCCCATGCGCCTCCCATGAAGGGCGCTGATGGGGTGATGAAGCGCCAAGTGATGCCTCGGCGACTGGCCTCCTCACGGAAGGCCTCTCGTAGCTCTCGATCGGCACCATGCATGTTGGTGCCGTTGTCCGAGTGTATCTCGGTTGGACATCCTCTGCGGGCGGCGAATCGGCGCAGCGCTAGTATAGCACTGTCTGCGCTGAGGCTGGCCGCTATCTCGAGGTGGACAGCTCGTGTGGTGAGACATGTGAACAAGGCTACATATCTCTTGTGATGTTGGCGACCGACGGTTATTGATAGTGGGCCGAAATAATCTAGCCCCGTATACGTGAACGGCCTCTGATGATGAGCGAGGCGCGTTCGCGGGTGATCGCCGGTCGCTGGCACTGGAGCTTGTGCCTTACGTATTCGACACTGAAGACATTGCGACAGTACTTTCTTCGTCGTGGGACGCATCCTCACGACCCAATAGTGCTGTCGCACCTCATTTATTGTGAGTTCCGTCCCGCTGTGCAGTAGGCTGCGGTGTGTCCAGTCTATATAGAGCTGTGTTATGTGATGGTCGCCGTGTAATATTGGCGGTCGCCTCACATCTTCTGATATCTCGTCCGTGACGGCTATGCGGCTTCTTATGCGTAGTAGGCCATCTACTAGCTCTATTTGCAGCGAATGTAGTGGGCTATTCTTGTCCACTACTTCGTGCTCGTGCAATCGGGCTATCTCCTGAGCGAACGATTGCTGCTGTGCGACTCGTATGAGTATTTTCTCAGCTTCTTGGAGAAAATTCGCTTCAATATACTGCTTTCGGACTTGTGGCGCTGTATATGACGGCTTTGTTGCTGCAGTCGCTGTCTTCTTCTTCTTCCGCCAGTCCGTGTCCTCTTCTGCGTTCTTCTGTGTTCTCTTATAGAACGTTTTCTCTGTTTTCTGTTTACAGAGAAAAATAAAACGTAGGACAGTCGCAGTCGCACGTAATAGCCGCTCCCATCTTGAAAAATTGACGGGATTAGGTATAGCTTCTATGAGCTTCGAAGTGTATGTATGTTTGGGGGTTCTTTCCTCCGAAACATCTTTTTCATAGTCGTTGCTTGTGACAGTGAGAGTTCTTTCTTCTCCTGTCTCTTCAACCATTGGAGGCTTTTCTGATGGCCATGAAGTGGGGTCTTCATATAAAAAACTAGGGCCACAGAACCACTCGTGATTCGAATCGAACTTGTGTGGCACGTCACGAGTTGCTATGTCGGCGATGTTCAATTTTGTTGAAATCCATCGCCAATCCTCCACTTTGCTGCCTTCCTCTATGGCAGCTATACGATAAGCTACGAAGGCTTTATAGGTTCGTGCTCCTTTTCGTATCCATGACAGAACTGTTTTGCTGTCTGTCCAATACGTGACCGACGATCGCTCATTGTCGTGCTCACGTTTCACAGCTGCAGCCAGACGGGTTCCCATCACCGCTGCCTGCAGCTCGAGGCGCGGTATCGATTGTAGCTTCAATGGTGCTACTCTCGCCTTGGCCATGACTAGGCTCACCTTCTGTGAGCCTTCTGCTGTGGTGGCTCGCCAGTACACAGCTGCTGCGTACGCCATCTCGCTTGCGTCGGTAAATACATGTATTTGTATTTCACTGGCATCACTATACCCAGGATAGCATCTTGGTATGCTGATGCCCTTGATTTGCCGCAGGTTTTCGATCCAGCTTCTCCACTGAGCTGCTTGATCGTCTTCTAAAAGCTGGTCCCAATCGATGCCTCGCCTCCATGCCTCTTGCAGTATTTGCTTGGCTCGAATCGTTACGGGTGAGGCGAGTCCCAGCGGGTCGTGACATGACGATCTTGAGGGCCTCTCTTTTTGTAGGGGCCTCCTTCTCAAGGATTCCTGGCGGCAGCCTCGCAAGCGTTAGGTTGAAACCCAGCGTGTCTTCACTAGGTCTCCAAATCAGGCCGAGAATTTTCTCCGTGCCTGTCGCATCTCCGATGTTCACAACCTCAGCGCAGGTTTGTGTCGGATCTAGGTTCTCTAGTAGGCGCGAACTGTTCGATACCCATTTTTATAGGTCGAATTTCGCCCCTTGGTGAATTTCCTTCACCCTGGTCGCGACTTCTGTCGCTTCTTCGACCGTTCTATAGCTGTCCAGATAATCGTCCATATAATGGTTCTCAATGATAGCCTTTACTGCTACTGGATGCTGTTCGATGTGCCTTCTTGCGTTCCAATCTTTCGCAAAGATGGCGGTGCACGGCGAACTTGCCGCGCCGAAAATGATGGACGTCATGCGGTACTCTTCTGGGGCTCCCTCTCTCCTGTTGCCTCTCCATAGGTAACGAAGTGAGTCTCGGTCTTCACTCCGCACCTTCACTTGCATGAACATCTCGGCTATGTCTCCAGAGATGGCCACGCAGTGTCTACGAAATCGCATCATGACGCCGGGCAGCGACTGCAGCAAGTCCGGTCCAGTTAGCAGGAAGTCATTGAGTGACTTTCCTCTCGATTTGGCAGCGGCATCATGTACTATACGAATTTTCTCTGGCTTCATTGGGTTGAAGACATCGAAATGAGGCAGGTACCAGGTCCTTCCTGGCGTGCTTGATTTGGGGGCCCTCTCAGCATATCCCTTCTCGATTAGGGAGTCCATCTGTTGTGAGTATTTCACACGAAGAGCTGGGTTTCTATCCAGCTTCTTTTCTATAGAGACCAGCCTTGTAAGGGCTGTCCCATAACTGTCGGGCATTTCTATGGCTTCTTCCCGCCATACCATAGAGGTTTCTATGTGCCCGCTATCGAGCCGCCTTATGTCGCGGTTCAGGATGTCTTCTGCCCTCTTCTGAGGGTCAGAAGCTGGCTTTCTTGGATTAATAGCCAGTGACTCGATGGCGAAGAATTCACGGAGCTGCTCGTTCAGTTCCGCATTTTGCCTTGACCGCCTTCTGTCGCGGTCCGATGCGTCTTCTGCCCTCTTCTGAGGGCCAGAAGTCTCGCTGGCGAAGAATTCACGGGGCTGTTCGTTCAGCTCCGCATCTTGCCTCGCGTCAACGGTCTGAGTGCCGTTGACTTGGTTTAACCGCCTTTTGTCGCGGTTCGGTGCGTCTTCTGCCCTCTTCTGAGGGCCAGAAGTCTCGCTGGCGAAGAATTCACGGGGCTGATTGTTCAGCTCCGCATCTTGCCTTGCAACGGACTGAGTGCCGTTGACGTAATTCACCCGCTGGCCCAGTGTTCTGGTGTGTGCACCATGCAATGTCCAGCCCATCATGGTCCTTGACGCGATGGGTTGGTCTCTTGGTCCCCTACGGACCTCAGTGGCCAGCAGCAAATGCATACTCATATACACTAAAACATAATGTTTAGTGCCTCAAAAAGTGGTCGAAATTTTATGTTTGAAAAAACTATAAAAGAAAAATTCTCGTCTAAAACTTTTTAGTACGAGCTCGCGCGCTGGGGTAAGCAGACGTATGTTTTGTTTATACTATTTATATCTACAAAACTATTTTTGTGACGGCTTGTCGCGAACAATGTGTATTTGTGTATCTGTGTGTCTGTGGCATCATAGCTCCTGAATGGATGAACCGATTTCAATTTCTCGAGAGTGACTTTATGGAGAGTGTTCCTATAACGTGATTTATTATTTCGTAGACTTAACTGACATTCGGGGTTTGTCACTTTATCGTTACATAAAAATAGTGTCGTATCCTGACTATCTTTAGTGATCGAAAGTTGATCGAAAATCGAAGTAGATTGAAAATGGAACTATTTCACGTTAAAAAAATACATTTGTTAAGAAACTTGCTGCCTTATTTAGTTTCTACTCATTTATGGAAGACTTAATTTTATCGACCGCATTTATTTTATTGTTGATTTCATATGTAATACAATAAAAGTTTATGTACTATGTGTATGCTTTTTTTTTATCTTCTATCGGCTTGCGCTTGACCACTATCTCATCTGATGAAAAGCGATGATGTGGTCGACGGTGAAGCACGCTTGCCTAGAAAAAACCTATTCACTCTTGACTTAAAGACCCCTAGATTGTAGCTATCGGGAAACACAGACTCCGGCAGGGAATTCCACTACTTAGCTGTAAGCATAATGAAAGTGTCCCCAAAACGTTTTGTGCGTATGGGTGGGATGTCCACCATGTACCGATGATGCATCGCCGTGCGTCTGGTTGTCCGATGATAAAACGGGCTGGGCTGAATTAAATCATGCAATTCCATCGCACACTCCCCGAAATGTAACCGATAAAAAACCGACAAGCTGGCAACTCGGCGACGATGTTCAAGGCTCTGGAGCCTTGATTTGACCAGTGCCTCATTGCCGATGAGTCTCTTGGCCCGCTTTTCGATCGACTCTAGTGCATCTAGCTGGTATTTGGCATATCAGTCCCAGAGATGAGAACAGTACTCCATGCACGATCGAACTTGCGCTTGATACAAATTGAGCAGCTGTTCCGGCGTGAAGTACTTTCTCACTTTCGCAAGGATCCAGCTGAGCCTTTGCCTCAATATATGGGCCAAAATTGAGAGTCGATGTCAACGAAACACCATGAAGCTTAAGATGGTCCGTTATTGGCACGGTTACATCACGGAAAGTTGGAGCCGGGTGTAAATGGCTCTTTTTTGCGGAAAAAAGACACGCCTGGGTTTTAGCGGCATTAAACCTGACCAGACTGGCATCGCCCCATTCGGAGACTGCCTGCAAGGACAGGTTCAAACGCTCCACCATGGCCTCACGGAGAGACCGGATCTGCGGCCCGGTAGCACGTGCGTTGGACAAGTATCTCTCAGCAACAATGCTGTCATCTGCATACCCAAAGGTTTTAGCAAATCGTTAATGTGCAACAAGAATAATGTTGCTGAGAGTACCGACCCCTGAGGGACCCCGGCATTAATATCCAATTGGTCCGACGAGCAGCCATCGATAACCACTCGAATGGACCGATCTCTAAGAAAGTCTGCAATCCAATCACACAGACCACCGGGCAAACCGAATGAAGGAAGCTTACCAATGAGGCTTTCATGCCAGACCCTATCGAAAGCCTTCGAGATGTCGAGGGAGACGGCAAGCGCTTCCCCGTGTCTCTCGATGGCCTCACTCCATATGTGAATGGCATACGCTAGAAGATCCCCAGTAGACCGATTTCGGCGGAAGCCATATTGGCGGTCGCTAAGGATATCGTTAATTTCTAGGTACGCCAGGAGCTTTGTGTTAAGTACACGCTCGGTATGCCAGTATCTTTGTGTTAAGTACACTTACAGAGTATGGACGTTTCAGAGATGGCTCTGTAGTTGGCCGGGTAAGCTCGAATGCCCTTCTTGGGCACAGGCTGTACGTTGGCTTGCTTCCAAGCATTCGGCACTTTTCCAGTCTTATATGAAAGGCGGAATAGGCGTGTCAAGATCGGACACAGTTCAGGCGCACAGGTTCTAAGAACTATTGCTGGTATTCCGTCAGGGCCGCTAGCCTTGTTTACGTCGAGGTTGCGCAGCACCCTACGGACGTCCTTTTGATGGATGCGAATGTCCGATATACTCGTCTCGCATCCAACAGGAAAAGGAGGGGGCCGCGAATCACCAGAATTCAGACGCGAAGATTCCGTGAAAAGAGAGGCAAATAAATTTGCCTTCTCCTCAGCGGTGTTGGCCAGCGACGCATCTGGTTTCAGCAGTGATGGTAGTGAGGGACGGCAGAAGTTCGACTCGACCGACTTAGCCAGGGACCAAAACGCTTTACTAGCTGCTGGGTAAGAAGCAAGTTTGGCGCCTATTCGCCCAATGTGGTCGAACCGAGCCCTTCGCAACACCTTGCAGGACTTGGCAGCCCTGTTGTAGGCTTTCTTCCTCAGACCCACATCACTCGCCTTGCGCGATCGAGCGTCGACCCATGCCAGAGAGAACGGAATGTAGTACTCCATTCCCTGACGCAAAACATCAGTCACGGTGTCCACGCACGACGAAGGATCAGCCGAAGAAAAGCAAGTAGGCTGCCAAGGATAGCATGCAAAGAAAGATCGCATGCCATCCCAATCTGCTGACCTGTACCGCCAAACCCGCTGGGTGCCTCATGGGCTGGGATCGGGCGGGGATTAGACGGACACAGACTTTACCAGACAGTGGTCGGAACTACCCAAAGGTGAAGTTATCGACACAGAGTATCGGTCTGGATCTGTTGTCAGCAGAAGGTCCGAGCAATTGGCCGTGTGCGAATCAACATCCGGCACCCTCGTTGCTCCGTTAACCAGCTGGGTAAGATTTAGTGCAAGCGAAAGCTTACGTATCTCCCGTCCAGCATGGTCAGTACACTGGTATGGGAAGAGCCACTCCTGGTGGTGGGCATTAAAGTCCCCCAGTAACACTAACTGGGTGGAAGGGTACCGCTGCTGTGCCGCATCTGCCGCCTCACTGAGATACTCTGTGAGCCTAGTTGTCTCCTGATCTCCACTGTGCGAACGGTAGACACAGGCGTAGATAATTTTATCAAGACCTGTGTCTACCAGAGCCCAAAGCGTTGAGAATCTGGAGTCCTCAAGGTTACGGAGACACGGATAGCAAGTGTCGTCGCGGGCGTACATACACACACCCGCACGTGGTTTAAAATTCTGCTCCAGCGCAAACCCTGGGTAAGACAAGTACGACACGTCTGACGGATTCGCTTTCGCGTCTCCGTAAGGAAATACAGCGCTGGCTTTTCAGCCTCCAGGTGGTAGTGGATTGCAGAGAGATTTGAGTGCAGACTTCTAATGTTGGTGAGGTGCACTTTGTGGAGGAGGGGGTGCCGAAGTCTACCACCAGTATCTTATCTTATCTTGTGGAGGGGCCGAGAAAAAACTCGGACACTTCGACCCATTGGGATCTATTGTGGTCCCCTAGATACCTATTACTCCTCTCCAATCTCGTTGAAAAATCTTTTCATGAATTTTACAACGAGACTGGGAGATACGAGCCTATAGTCTTCTGGTCTTGGATATCCAGCCTCTAAGAGACTCATTCGCTTACCAGCCAGTGCATCGCATGTGCAAAGAACCTCACCCTCCATGGAGTGCTCAAGTGGCGATGCTACGGTAGCACCAGGGATTAGCCGAGGGATATTGCCCTCCCCCCATTAGTTGCTCACGAGACTGCACGACACCAACTCGCACCACTACCACTAGAGATGCGAGCGAGCGCCGCCATCTGCAAGCCCCCAATGGAAGTGAACTCGCCTGGGGGCCGTCTGACCGGACCCCGCAGCCGATTGACCGTAGCTGGCTAGGCTACGGCCTCCCGTGTCGGAAGAAATCCGGGCCAAAGCGATGTGTTGTGTGCAACCTGCTCCACTCAATCACCAGGATCCCTTCATCCCTCCATACGGGTCCCAGCGCACGGCACAAACACGCGGGAGCTCATTGCTATCCAACATTTTCCTTGTTCAATGGTGGACACCCAGGGGCATGACCTCGCCAACCCTGTGATACGTCGCCCGGTGATTTCAGTTACGTCTATTTCAGAGGGAATTAGACCAATAACAGGGCGGCAACCACGAGAAGGAAAATCACCGCACTTGCCTTGAGGATCTACACGACCGTAGCGCTCTCCCTCAAGACCACGCCACCTTGCCTGTTCTGCCTGTCATTGTGATTTGGAGGTTATGAAAAACTATAAAATACCTGAAGGATTTAAAGGAGACGATATTCGTGAAATAATAAGCTTTGAATGTTGTTTCTTTATTTACAGAATCGCAGGCGAGTTTATTTACAAATATCTTATATTCATAAAATATGTATTTACACCAATTAATAAAATTAAATTTAGGAGTCACGTCACATCGATTCGATGAATCACTTATGATTGAGCCTTACCTACAACACTATGCTCCGCGCTTGCAACATTTTAAAAAGATAAGGTCATTGACAGCTGTCAGTTTAGTCTACGAAATTTAAAATCACAGTATAGATATGTTTGATAAAAAATCAGGTCAGCCGTTCTAAAGTTATGGACGTTTTACTGTTTGACTCGGGGTGTTTTCGTAAGATATCGTGTTCGAAGCGTGTCTACTACTAGATAAATTATGTAGCATATAATGTGTCGGTGATTTAATATTTTTATAATTTCACTTGTTACACAATAATGATAGCGTTGCCAACATCAATGCTGTTTGAAAATCCATACATGAACAATCACCCAGAAGCTCACTTCCGTATCGAAAGTAGACAATAATTAATGAAAACTGCGCTGATCTTCGTTCATGTTACTTCGATCGCAACCGGTCAGCTTACAGGTTACTGCTGACGGGGAGTAATGTCGTTGTAATCTAATAGAAAAATACAATGTATCTAGACTATTGGACACGATACTACACAGGAAACGTATGAGGAGAGGTTCAAAAGTTCGCGGAATATTTGCCTTCTTTTCACATTTTTAGGCAAATATTCGGCGAAGTTTTGGACCTCCCTGCGTACCTATCCAGACGGGAATAGGTACGCGCGAATTTACTTATGTTCGGGGGACCCAGACTCGTGGTAACAGTACAGTAGGAACTGGTTCCATAGCCGTCCGAAATAACCATCCATCCAGGTTATCTATGAAGATTTCCACAATAAAAGAAGGCGACGTACATCACAAGTTATATCAGATTTATCAACAGCATTCACTAGCAGTCTATCTTTGTTGGATAACATCTAAATATTTATTTATAAATGATTGAAAAAGCTTTATAATCTACCTGATATTATTATAACCTGAAAAGCTGTTAGAATTTAGAAATGTAAATGAAGGCATTTAATGATTTATTTGCAAAATTAAATGGCAGAAATTACAAAACATAAATGGGTTTTCAGAAACCAGAGTCTAATAATTTTAACATATTTTAGACTGTTAGAGTTTCCGGGAATAATTCACCAGATGGTTGTGAGCTTCTGCGAATATAGCCAAAAATTTCGAGTTTCCATCAGTTTGTTATCTGGACCATCATGTGGATTCAGCAAAACCGATTTTAGCAAAATTCTTGACGTCATAAAAAGAGAATATTCTCATTTCGACTGTTTTTTTTTTTGTATTTATACAGTGATATTTTCGCAATTTTTGTACCGATTTTCAAAAGTATTTTTTTGAAGTGACCCCTGTTTCAATTTTGTAAAGGTCTGTGATATAACTTCAGAGATTTCCATTATCTAATGGAACTCTTCAATAAATTACAGTACATTTCGCAATTGCTGCAATCGCATATCTTTTTTTGTTTACACAATTTCTTTAATTACAGCGTGCTGGTTCTGAAGGAGTATACAGACGTGTACAGTTCACCTTGGTATGAGTCATTTCTCTGTTGGCTTTAGTTGGTAGTGCTTTTTTATGTAAAACTTATCTTTGTTGTTTCCCGGTTCGACGACCCAGGATGGAGTCAGAGCGATTTCCTGCCAAAGCCTGTTAATGGATTCTGATCGTGTGTTGAACAACAATGCGCCATTTAGCGCTCTGGCCACGTTTTCATCATCGCGCCGATATACCAAACACACGCCATGACGTCATTCGATCCATCCTGTAACCCACAAGGGATGAAATGTTAAAATATTTTAAGTGAGTTTGGCATAATCCTCGCCTAAACCTCAAAGGAGTAGGCAAAGTTGTTTTACTTATCGAGTACCTTTTAGTTTAATGACATATTAAATTTCAATGAGCTTTCACCTATACCAGAGGGCAAGTCGTATGACCTTTTGTTATCGCGATCATAATAAATTTTTATTCAAACAAATTCTCAGATTAGAATGCACGCTGCGGCTTCTTGTTACAAATGGTTTTATACGAGTCATATTATAAATATTTTTATCTACTCTCATATCGTAATATTCGAATTATAAAATTCAAATCGAGTTTATATTGGCATACTTTATAAACACAATACCGAAATTTAAAAATAGAATCTTATTATAACACTATTTCTCTAACAAAATAATGCTATAAAACAATTTTTTTTCTATTATGATACAGGACAAATCCAAGAAGTTAATCACTAAGGAGTTTCCATCAATATTTTTTTTTGTAATGCCATTTTATAGTACCTATTATAAAAAGATTTGATTCCAATTTTAAATTGTCTATGACAAGTCCCGCTTTAGACATAGCACGCACTGTGATTTTTATTCGCGCGAATTTTGTTTCCTTCTACCTGTTCATAGAGCTCAAAATATTCGGGCGAATAAAATTCGCGCCGTGGTGCGGTGGATTCTGTGGCAAAACACGGATTTCTTGCGGAATTATTTCCGCACGATTTCGTTACCGATGCGAACAACTTCATACAATTACATAGGTCGCAGAATGGGCGGAAAAAAATCGCGCGAATAAAGATCGCAGTGCGTGCTAAGCCTTAGCGCATGCGCGGTTAATGCGGTGATGTGCTGGGTTTTGGCGCCATTCATACGTTTTGCAAGTTTTGCTGTACTGAATTTCATGAGTTATTTAAATTATTGTGTGTGAAATGTCTGATATCATTGAATGTGAAGAAAATTTGACTCCGCCCGATGTTTTAGATGCGGCGAAGGAAATTACTCTTAATTTATTACCAGCAAAGTCGAGAAAAGTATATGACAAATGCTATCACGATTTTATCGCATGGAAAATGTAAAAAGAGGTATTTAGTAGATTCAATCCCAATTTATGAGTGTAGATAAAGTAGTGTATGAAACTGCACATAACTAGGTATTAAAACATTCGTGTGAAAGCTATTAAAAACCTCGCCTACGGCTCGGTTTTTAAACACACACTCATGTTTTAATACCCCTCATTATGCAACAGTTTCATAAACTACTATTATTGCCATGTACGCATATTCAAACGTGCGTTTCACATGGATGTTATCTGACCTCCACAAACCATTAACTGGGTAACATGATAACTCTTGGTCAGACTTGAGTCAGATTTTCAGCTTCTGACCAAAAGGTATTAGTATAGGAACCTAAATATTTTATCAATTACACAATTAAGTACACAGACACGCATCCTCTTTTAGGACAACTCCACAACTAGCAAAATTGCTATATAACTAATGATTTATACAGGCTTAACTCTTGTACATATTTTGTAACAGCATTAGTTTTGCAACTCTCCTCATGTTAAAGTGTTTTTTGCTAATATGGCAAATTAGTCTTATAATTTTGTCTTACAAACGTTTATATAACTAATTTAATTGTTTCTTGTAAAGCAATGGACATATAGAAGCATATAATGTATAAATTAAATAAATAATTAAATTGTGTTTGGCTACGCAATATTACGAACACAAAATTAGAAGTCAATAATTGGTCCCCAGATCCTGCGTAGGTAACTTGGCTGGTGTAAAGTTTTTTTTTATTTGGGCCCGCGCTTGACCACTATCTCACCTGACGGCCCAGCTTTCGGAAAACACAGATTCTACTCGGCAATAAAGAAAATGCTTAAAACCGTTCACAGACAGTCCGGTATGACAATCTGAAAGCTGAAACTATTCACGCCCACCGGCAGTGACATTAGCCGTGACCGATACAGACCCATCAAGATCACATTACAAATGGAGCAATTAAGCTATCAATCGCGATTTTCAATTTATCAGATACCTCGTGTTGGTGTCTGCACAAACAGTGTGTCATCTTGATGGTCATTCGAAGTCACATGAATCTTATATAAAGACTTAAAATTGTACCACGTTACGCTTGCCTAGAAGTAAGCTATTCACTCTTGACGTAAATACTCCGAGGTTGTAGCTTTCGAAAAACACAGACTCCGGCAGAGAAATCCACTAATTAGCTGTACGCTTAATGAAAGCATTTCTAAAACGTTTAGTGCTTATGGGTGGGATGTCCACCATGTACTGATGGCGCTACTGTTACCTACTCGGCAACAAAGAAAATGCTGAAATCCGTTCACAGACAATTACGCCATTTCTATGTGGCCTGCGCCTAAGTTACAGGAGTCATTGTCCTCACCCGCTATGGTACTAGTGTTCACAACATTTTATGCATCAAAAATAGAAAAAAAAATATAATAATCATTAAAAATAATACATGCGTGCTCTTTTGTGGTGTGTGTGCGTGTGTTTATGCGTAGGTGTGAATGAACCGTTAGTAGATCGGTCGAGTCCTTTGCTAAAACAAATTCTCCATCTGTTGATTCACAGGCTGAATTTATTCGCATACTCTAAACAAGCAGATAATTATACAAAAAAGTATTAGTCAATCAATCTACCCAGCCATTTCCCAACTATGTGGTCAGCTTCCAGTCTTACCGGATTTACCAGTGTTTTACATGGAGCGACTGCCTATCTGACCTCCACAAACCAGTATCTGAGTAACGCAATAACCCTTGGTCAGACTGGAGTCAGATTTTCAGCTGTATAGGAACCTAAATATTTTATCAAATACACAATTAAGTACACAGACACTAGACAGGAGAACGCGCATCCTCTTTTATGACAACTCGGATCGCCATGTCCTATTTATTGCCTAGATCGTCACAGGACATGGTTATAGTTACATAAAGTACGCCAGGCCATTGTTCCAGTTTGTAACAAGTCTGCACGTAGTTTTTAGTTAAAAACGACCCGATCTCGGGTGCTATAGACGACGTGCTAAAAACTCTGGACCCGTTTAGATCAGCTATAAAATGGGACGGTCGCACCAATAAATTCCAAGATAGCACCTTTATTTCTACGAAAAACGGTCGCCAACTGTATTCGAGGAGCGAACTGTAGATACATTCTAGGTACTTTTATTTAACAAAGCTTAGAAGATGACAAAACGTAGAGAAAATATTTCCTCAAAGGTTTAGAGACCAATCATGTGTCAATCTCATGAATATGAGTTTCAACGGTAAGCTGATTTATGTATTTAATAAAAAAAACCTTTCTGCATCGGAAACAAAGATTGATCACATGTTATAATCATGAATGGAACTCTATATAAAAGTCTTGATATCTACCCAGATAGCAAGCTTTGAATGTCTTGACATTCAAAGCTTGCTGTTGTTGGTTAGTTACTGTGTATCAGAGTTCCAATGTATGTGGTGTGTAAGGGAAGGGTTTTATGAATAAAAGCACAGAAAGACAAGACTAGGCATTCAATTAAATAAGGATTGTCAATTAATTCATATTGAGAAGGCTCAGTGAGCTTACCAACCTGTCGCTAAACTAGTTCTTCGAGGAGAAGAAGGGCAACAAACTCCACGGAAGCATTTTTATAGTATTTATCGATATCTTTTACAAACAAATAAAGTATTTACAATATTAAAAACCAAAATAACAATGATAAGGCAAATAACATAGACTAGCCCTTAAACCAATTTAACACATTAGGAATAAAGGTCATAATATGATAAAGATACAGTTTCAACACAACCATTAGCAATAACAAAGTTATAATATCAGTTAACTTACGTTTACCTCATGAGAGATCGACTAGATCTTTCACAATGTGTTAAGACGTCTATATAACATTATCTGGCCTGTACTGGCCAGATAATGCTAGTAGCTAGTAGCTGACTTACTTTTTTGTGAAATACAAGAGTTCACAAAAAAGTAAGTCAGCTTATCAATTACACGATATTTTAAAATAACGGGTCTATTTATTTATGATAAGCTTTATTGTACACCTTAAAATACAATTATAAAAAGAAACTTAAAATTAATACAAATACAATGGGCGGCCTTATCGCATTCTGCGACCTCTTCCAGGCAACCTGGTATGGACAGTAATTGTCTGGACTTGAAGTGGGGTTGTCATTGGTGTGACATTAAGATTGTTAACATACTACATTATAATAGATATACAGATAAATACATATGCTATGTAATAAATAAATACATAGTAATATTTACATAAATACATACATATTAAATATAATGACAATCAAAATAAATGACTCTATAGATAATCACAATCACAAATCAACACGCTAAGACGAAGACAGTGACAGGTCTTTACGAGTCTTTTGAACACAGGCAATGATTGAGCACGTTTGATTGGATCTGGCAATGCATTCCACAGACGAGTAGCCTGGACAGTAAAGGATTTATCCAAAAAAGTCGTGCAATGTGTTGGAATTTGAAGTTGTAAGTTGTCTGATGACCTAAGTAATTGTGGGAATCGCGGAGAAACTGAAAACGTTTCTTAAGGTAAAATGGGGTGGAAGGAGTAAAGAGCACATTATATAAAAGGGCAAGAATATGAACATTCCGGCGAAGGCGAATTGGTACTTGAGCTTCACACGAAATTCGGCAAGATTTCGGTCATATCTGCGCAACCCGAATATGAACCTTATACAAACATTTTGAAGCCGCTCAAGTTTATCGAGTTTTTCTTGAGTAAGGTCAAGATAGCTGGCATAATCAAGTATGGGTAAAAGAAGAGATTGTACAAGCACAATCCTGGTGGCAGTCGGAAGAAAATTACACAGTCTCTTCAAAGATGCAGTAGATAGCTCAAATAGCTTGCGGCTAACCTCCTGTAGTTGGGCAGTCCAAGAGAAGTTCCTATCAATGAATATGCCCAAGTTTTTAACTTTCTCGCAAAACGGAATTACTGAGTTTTCGAAAAAAACCTGGGGAAGAGTAATCCAATCGATTTTTGAACCCATCTTAGAACCGCCCACCACTATAACCTGCGTCTTTGTGAGGTTAACCGCAAATCCATACCTTTTGCTCCATTCGCATATGCGGTCCAGATCACGATTTATTGTTACGATAGCCTCAGACAGATGTCCGAGAGGATAACAATAATAGGCAAGCAAAGCCGATGTCGACTATTCTGCCAATGTCTAAAGTTACATGAAAGAGCAGGTATATTTTAATAATAATTTAAAAATAAGGAACTGTAGACACAGGCTAAGTTGCTTGATTGATACATTTGACACTTGTTTGGTTAGTACGGGACTGAAACAAACAGAAAAAAAAATACATAAATAATATAATTGTTAAAACATTAAAGATTGTGAAAGACTCATAATTTTATATTATTGTGGCGGATAAAAATCATCAACGCCACAAGAAGTTCTGGGGAGGAATAAGTCAGAAGAGATGGGAAATTTATTGGGAGAGGGATCTTAAGTTTAGAGAGACGGCGGTATAAATCCAGTGAAGGGACATTATTTGGACATTCAAAAAATATGTGATCTAGGGTAATCACCTAATCCGCACTCGCAGAGAGAGTAGTCGCGTTTACGGATTTTATGAAGAAAGACAGGGTTGCAGCAAAAACCTAAACGGATTCTACAAAGGACAGATATAGCGGTTTTGGAGACCTTTCTGAAACCAAAGAACCATGGTTTTGGGTTTATGACCGGTTGGACAGCATGGAAAAATTTGCCTTTCTTCCTGCCCACATATTCCAATGTGCCTGCCATGAATCCTGGAGACTCAATTTGGGAAGGGACAGCAAGTCATAACTCAGGTGAGTGTTATGTGAGATATCAGCCGTAACAGATTAACAGACATCTTTAGCCAACACATCAACACATTCATTACCCTTGATGCTACAATGACTAGGTATCCAAACTAGCTGAACCTCTCTTTGACTACTAGCACAAGTTAGTAAAGATTTTTTGATTTTTAAGATAGGAGGGCTGTGTAATTTACTTCTAAAAGGACTTTGTTCCAGGGCCTGCATACAACTAAGAGAATCTGTAAAGATGACGGCTTTCTCAATGTTAGTGTGTGACTCTATAAAGAGACAAGCTTCCAATATAGTCACACACTCGCCTGTGAATACAGAAGACACTTTAGGACACTTGAACTGTAATACAATTCTAGAGCTTTGGTAATATACCGCAGCTCCAATGTTGTTAAGGCTATTTAATTTCGAAGCATCAGTGAAGAACAGTTGAAAACCATTCCATCTCTCGCCCACCACTGCATTGAAGGTCGATATTGAAGCGAATTAGCTGATTATCTTTTGGATATACCAATATTATAAGTAATTTTAAGCGAAGTCAAAAAGGGGTAATCTATGATGTTGGAGAATCGGACAATCTAAATTTTGAACACCCCGAAATGCTTTTATAATTAATAGTCTTTCTTTATTTCTCCAATAGTTGGAGCTTCTAGCTCCTGTAATCTAACTATAAGGGGATGGGACGACCTTGAGATTAACCTAGATAAAAAACGGGTGGCAAGCAAGATATTGCCGTCTTAACGCAAGGGGAGGTTCGGCACATTCAACCTGCAATGCGTTAACGGGGAAGGACTTCATGCAACCAGAGATGATCCGAAGGCACTTGGACTGAACTCTATCTAGACCCGCCAAAAAAAAAAAAAAAAAACTACAAGTAACATCCATATGGGTTAGTAAACGAGAATACTTATACCTATGTTAGTACACTATTAATTTAAAAAAATAACTTATTTAGTAACGAGGTTGTTGTTCCAAATGCATTTCAGAACAACATCCCCTAATAACGCCAAAAGCACTTTTGTTACAAAGAATCAAGTGATACGTTCCATAGTCCAAAACGCTACGAACTAAGCCGTTATACACTAACTTCATGGTATAGGGGGGAGCACCCCACCAGACCCCCGCTAAACAAACTATTAAAATTGAAACAGTTCTTCGCATTTTTTAATGAGGTTGTTTATTTGAGGCTTGCCAGTTAATTTAGAGTCTAAGAAAACCCCTAAAAATTTAACTTTACCGACTATTGGGATATTATGACCTAAAATGCTCATTGATATCTGAGGGAACTGCCTTTTGCGAGAGAAAGAGGGAAAGACCATGGCTTAAAAGCCACTGGCTCAGAGAGTCCAAAGAGAGGCATAGAGAAGATGGAGAGCCGGAGATCAATGATGGAGGAATCTGTCACGTATATAGCAATGTCATCGGCGTATTGCTGGATCTGACAATTATTGTTTAAGCAAGACCCGATATCGGCCGTATACAAATTGTACAGCAGAGGACTGAGGACAAAGCCTTGAGGGAGTCCCCTCCACGCCTGCCTCTTATCAAACTCCTCTCCCTGAACCCTCAGAACCAATGACCGGGACAAAAGAAGTTCACATATACACTGTATCATCTTTGCAGGTAGACTCAGCTGTAGCAAATTTTTGCCTGAGTACGGGAAGAAGAACGTTGTCGTATGCGGCGGAGATGTCAAGGAAAGCGGCAACAACAGACTGGTTTCTGGAGAGGGCCAAACGGATGTCTGTGACCAGGATGCCAACACTATCCATTCACATACTAAGCCCGTTCCTTGATTCGACTAACCTAACTCGAGACGATTTTTTATAAGGTATTCCAGTAGCTTGGCTAGAACTGAAGATAAAGCTATCTTCCTAAGGCCATTCAGATCATTTGCTTGTTTGCCAGGTTTCAATAATTGAATTATGATCTGTAGCTTCCACTGATCTGGTACCCAGCCATGACTATAGCAGAAGTTAATTATGTTCAAAAAAAACTTTTTAACAAAAAATACAACCGACTTCCAAATAAAAACACTACAAAGTGAAAAATAACTTCAATTTCGGAAGTCGGTGTTCCTGTTTTGGGCTCTTCGTTTTTTGACACCGACTTCCGAAATTGAAGTTATTTTTCACTTTGTAGTGTTTTTATTTGGAACACACATAAAAAAAAAAAAAAACAGTCGAATTGAGAACCTCCTCCTTTTTTGCGAAGTCGGTTAAAAAGTAAGCTTTCGCTTTGTCGCCAGGTGAGAAATAAAAGAATATGGTACACCGTCAATACCAGGCGCTGAGTCCCGGACATGACGGAGTACCACGTTCAGTTCTTACAAGGTGAATGGCGCATCAAAAGGATCCTCTGCTGAATTGGATAAGGGGACATTCACACATTCAGAAAAGAGGGGAACATATGGTGGTGCTATTTTATCAAAGAAAAGTTCAGCTGTTTCCCTAGTTACTGGTGAAGTGATAGAAGGGGAGCAGCCTCGTCTAAAACTATTGATGCTTTTCCAGACTGCTGAGATTGGAGTGAAGGGGGACAAGGATGTACAAAATTGAACCCAGCCAGCACATTTCTTCTTGCGAAGAAGAAGTCTGACCCTGGCATTACACTGAAGATATGCCAAGAGATTACAGGTACTCATATCTGCATTGTAGCGCCTCTCGGCCTCATTCCTTGTTTTAACTGCTGAGGTGCATTCTGGATCCCACCACGGAGGTGAAGGGATTTTATTTCAGGCACTGTTTCTCAGCGGAAAAGAGGAACCTGCACTTCAGGTAACAGCTGGGACGAAATGGATAGAAACTTAGTCCAATCTGGTTTGGACAGGTTATATTTCAAAAGTGGAGGAGAAGTTTTTTCTTAATTACTTCTGTTAATTAAGGATATAACAATAGGGTCACTTCCATGCGACAAGGTTGTACATTCCCAGTGAGCAGATGCAGCCAATTCAACAGAACAAAATGTAAGGTCTACACAACTCTTTTGTTGACCGGGAGGGGAACGACGAGTTGGACAGCCATTATTCAGAATGCAGAGATCTAGATCAGAGCTACACCGAAGGCATCACAGCGTACGGATCCCCATCTATAATGGTGGCAATTAAAGTCGCCCATGACCATCAATGGACCTTGCACAGCTATGAAATCAGGGTGAGGGTGTGCAATATAGATGGAAAACACTGTGATGCCCTCAACCCTTCCTGCTACAATACTCAAATTGCCCTCAAATAAAGGCAAAGAAAAGGGAGAAAGTGGGTCCTGATTATTAACGAAGAGAACCGACCCTCCGTACCCATCGGATCTATCACACCTAAGAATGTTAAAATGTGGCATACGGAAGCTGAGGCTTGGGGTGAGCCAAGTCCTAGCTATGGAACAAGCCAATGGCTTGTATTTATTCAGGAGGAATATGAGGTGTGTATGCTTTTTATGCCACACACTCTTCTCATTCCACTGGAGAAATAATTGGTAGGAAGTCATTTTTAAAAGATAATAGGAGAGATATTAGTTGATTGGCAATGTTGGACGGTATTTGAAATTTACTAGAAGATGAAGTAATAAGTAAAGGTAACAATTTAATTAAAAGTTCAATAACTGAAACAGTATTATTGGTGGGGACATTATCGTTAAGAGCACAGCCATTAGACTGTTAGGATTGAAGAATGTTTACTATTTGCTGATGAGCAGCTTTATTATAAGATTGAGAAAGTGTGGCATTTGTCTTAGGCTTGAGAGTGACAGTTTTTCGGTAAGATTGTGATTTGGTGACATTGGAATAGTTGCGGGAAGCTGCTGGAATTGTTTTGCTTGCTTCAACATATGAAATTGATTTCTCAGCCATGACTGTCTTGATGGCTTTCTGCCTACCGCGCTCAGGGCAAGACTTGCTATTAGCAAAGTGGTTTCTCGAGCAAAACACACAGAAGGCCTCGCCCTCAGAAATGTTGCAACCATCACCGGGGTGATCGTGTCCAAGTTTACTGCAGCGTGGATTCGACCTACACACATTTGCAACAAGCCCAAATCGACAGCATTTACGGCATTGGATAGTGGGGTAGATATATTGTTTAACAGGAAGGGAAGTGTAGCAGCAAACACTCGTTTAGGTAAGGCCTGTCCGACCTTCTGGTTGATTCTCCGCACCTTTAAGATTTGGCCAAAGCCTGAGGGCACAGCCAAATATGTTAGAGACTCTTCTTCGGTCAAATCTGAAGCAACTCCTGTCACTACGCCCATCCTGGTAATATTAAAGGTCGGAATTGTGGCTGTATAACCGTGCTTTGATAGTAAAGCATTGACTATAAAAGCGTTTACATCCTGAGGGGAAGCAAACTTAACGGATACCCTGTTTCTGCCGACTTTATTAACTCCGCCACGAATAATGTTGGCTATTTTATTTAATATTAGAAACTTCCCGAAGTTCACGGGATGCAAAGTGGTGCCAGAATTAATCTGGGTTTCCACTCGAGAGACGTGTACAATAAATGGTCCCTTATCCATAACTGAGTATTTTACACGGTCAATTTGGCTCTTAGGTTGTTTGTTATATGTCGGCGTAGATATTTCTTCATTACCGGGACGTTTACATGATGTTTGCGAGACTTCAATCTCGGAAACGCTGCAGACTACATCTGCAAACTGCGATAGAGGGTTCGGCGAGGAAGGAAAAAGACGTAAGGAAGCTAGGATGTCAGGCGGATCAGGATCGGGCGGTTTATTCCTCTCCATTTTTATGGAAACTAATAAAAAAGGTGACAATCACAGTACCAACCTGTTGACAAACACAAGGACATCTCACTTTTACACAAAACAAGTCCAAAAGTAGCAAAATTAAAAACAAAACCACAAGTATTCGGAACTACACGTGCTTTTCAAGCAGTACTTATTACTTAAACAAAAGGAATCCGGAAGATAAGCTTACCCGGGGTTTGCATGTAGTTAGTATTATTGCCCTTAATCCATTTTCATTATTTTGTAATTCTTGCAAACACCACACCACACATGATAACATACACATCACTCTGTTTTATCCAATACTAGCAAAACACTATTCTATGTATCCTTTTCGTCTGGTTTATGTACACTTATTTATTTACACTATTTCATAACATAATTCTTTTGACAGCCGACCATAGATTTCCTTTTTCTTTTTTTTTCTCTTCCTTTCTAAGAAATTTAATATATTACCTTTTGGTCCGCGCGCTCTGTCATTTGTCTATGGTTTTGACAAATGATCATTGAGCATCGCGGACTTTGTACATAGGTCTACCTACGTTTAATATGATTTTATTTATGGATTCTCGCCACGGGTTTCTGGGAAAGCACGTGTAGTTCCGAGTACTTGTGGTTTTGTTTTTAATCTTTGCTACTTTTGGACTTGTTTTTGTGTAAAAGTGTTTTGTCCTTGTGTTTGTTAACAGGTAGGTACTGTGATTGTCCCCTTCTATATTAGTTTTCAATATGGATAGCAACAAACCGCCTGATCCTGATCCGCCTGACATCCCAGCCTCCTTACCTCTTTTTCCTTCCTCGCCGAATCCTCTATCGCAGTTCGCAGATGTAGTCTGCAGCGTTTCCGAAATGGAAACCTCACAAACATCACGTAAACGTCCTGGTAATGCTGAAATTTCTACGACGACATCCAACAAACGACCTAAGAGCCAAATTGGCCGTGTAAAATACTCGGCTGTGGATAAGGGACCATTTATTGTACATGTCTCTCGAGTAGAAGCCCAGGTTAATTCTGGTACCACTCTGCATCCCGTGAACTTCGGATTTTTTTTAATAATAAATAAAATAGCCAACATCATTCGTGGCGGCGTTAATAAAGTCGGAAGAAACAAAGTGTCCGTTGAGTTTGCATCCCCTCAGGATGCAAACGCTTTTTTGGTCAATGCTTTGCTTTCTAAGCACAGTTATACAGCTGCAATTCCGACCTTTAATATTACCCGGATGGGCGTAGTGACAGGAGTTCCTTCGGATTTAAGCGAAGAAGAGGCCCTAACATATTTGGCTGTGCCCTCAGGTTTTGGCCAAATATTAAAAGTACGAAGAATCAACCGTAAGGTTCAGAATGAAGGAATAGTAGAGTGGAAGCCTACAGAGACTTGCGTACTCACATTTGACGGTCAGGCCTTACCAAAACGAGTGTTTTGCTGCTACACATCCCTCCCTGTTGAGCAATACATCTACCCCACTATCCAATGCCGTAAGTGCTGTCGATTTGGGCATGTTGCAAATGTGTGTAGGTCGAATCCACGCTGCAGTAAATGTGGCTACGATCACCCCGGTGATGGTTGCAGCATATCTGAGGGCGAGGCCTTCTGTGTGCTTTGCTCGAGAAACCACTTCGCTAACAGCAAGTCTTGCCCCGAGCATGGTAGGCAGAAAGCCATCAAAACAGTCATGGCAGAGAAATCAATCTCATATGTTGAGGCAAGCAAAACAATTCCAGCAGCTTCCCGCAACTATGCTAATGTCACTAAATCGCAGTTCTATCGAAAAACTGTCAATCTCAAGCCTAGGACCTAGGAAAGCTGCTCATCAGCAAATAGTAAATATACTTCAATCCTCACAGTCTAATGGCTGTGCTCTTAACGATAATGTCCCCATCAATAATACTGTTTCAGTCATTGAACTTTTAATTAAACTTTTACCTTCACTTATTTCTTCAAGTAACTCTAGTAACTCTCAAATACCGTCCAACGTTGCCGATCAACTTATATCTCTCTTATTATCTTTTAAAAATGTCATCCCACCAAATATTTCTCCAGTGGAATGTGAGGAGCGTGTGGCATAAAAAGCACGACCTCATATTCCTCCTGAATAAATACAAGCCATTGGCTTGTTCCATAGCTGAGACTTGGCTCACCCAAAGTCTCAGCTTCCGTATGCCACATTTTAATATCCTTAGGTGTGATAGAACCGATGAGTACGGAGGGTCGGCTCTCTTCGTTAATAATCGGGTCCCACTTTCTCCCTTTTCTTTGCCTTTACTTGAGGGCAATTTGAGTATTGTAGCAGGAAGGGTTGAGGGCATCACAGTGTTTTCTATCTATATTGCACACCCTCACCCTGATTTCATAGCTGTTTTAAGAAACATTTTTACCAATGTGCAAGGCCCATTGATGGTCATTGGTGACTTTAATTGCCACCATTACAGATGGGGATCTGAACGCTGTGATGCCTTCGGTGTAGCTCTGGTTGAGATGTTGGATGATCTAGATCTCTGCATTCTGAATAAAGGCTGTCCAACTCGTCGTTCCCCTCCCGGTCAACAAAAGAGTTGTGTAGACCTTACATTTTGTTCTGTTGAATTGGCTGCATCTGCTCACTGGGAATGTACAACCTTGTCGCATGGTAGTGACCATTACCCTATTGTTATATCCCTAATTAATATAACTTATTTAGAAAAAACTTCTCCTCCACTTTTGAAATATAATCTGTCCAAACCAGATTGGACTAAGTTTGCATCATTATTGGAGGATAAAATTGATTCTCTTCCAAATTTAATTTCTTTTTTACCAGATCCTTCTGGTCACCACCATGCCAAAAGTTGCTATGAGGGTTTCGTCACAGCTGTTATCTCAAGTGCAGATTCATCTTTTCCGCTGAGAAACAGTGCCTGAAATAAAATCCCTTCACCTCCATGGTGGGATCCAGAATGCACCTCAGCAGTTAAAACAAGGAATGAGGCCGAGAGGCAATACAATGCAGATATGAGTACCTGTAATCTCTTGGCATATCTTAAGTGTAATGCCAGGGTTATACGTCTTCTTCGCAAGAAGAAACGTGCTAGCTGGGTTAAATTTTGTACCTCCTTGTCCCCCTCCACTCCAATCTCAGCAGTCTGGAAAAGCATCAATAGATTTAGGCGAGGCTGTTCTCCTTCTATCACTTCACCAGTAACTAGGGAAACAGCTGAACTTTTCTTTGACAAAATAGCACCACCATATGTTCCCCTCTTTTCTGAATGTGTGAATGTCCCCTTATCCAATTCAGCAGCGGATCCTTTTGATGCGCCATTTACCTTGGAAGAACTGAACGTGATACTCCGTCATGTCCGGAACTCAGCGCCTGGTATTGATACTGTATGAATATGGTACTGGTATGCCATATTCTTTTATTTCTCAATCTGGCGACAAGGCGAAAACTTACTTTTTGAACATAATTAACTTCTGCTATAGTCATGGCTGGGTACCAGATCAGTGGAAGCTACAGATCATCATTCCATTATTGAAACCTGGCAAACATGCAAGTGATCCCAATGGCCTTAGACCAATAGCTTAATCTTCAGTTCTAGCCAAGCTACTGGAACACCTTATAAAAAATCGTCTCGAGTGGTTAGTCGAATCGAGAGATTTACTGCCGAATTTCCAATTTGGTTTTAGGAAAGGGCTTAGTACTATGGATAGTGTTGGCATCCTGGTCACAGACATCCGTTTAGCTCTCTCCAGAAACCAATCTGTTGTTGCCGCTTTCCTTGACATCTCCTCCGCATACGACAACGTACTTCTTCCCGTACTCAGGCAAAAATTGCAACAGCTGAGTCTACCGGCAAAGATGATACAGTGTATATGTGAACTTCTTTTGTCTCGGTCATTGGATCTGAGGGTTCAAGGAGAGGAGTTCGATAAGAGGCAGGCGTGGAGGGGACTCCCTCAAGGCTTTGTCCTCAGCCCTCTGCTGTATAATTTGTACACAGCCGATATTAGGTCTTGCTTAAACAACAATTGTCAGATCCTGCAATACGCCGATGACATTGCTCTATACGTGTAAGATTCCTCGATCATTGACGCGGCTTCTTCTCTATGCCTCTCTTTGCACTCTCTGAGCCAGTGGCTTTTAAGCCATGGTCTTTCCCTCTCCGCACCGAAAAGCTCGGCACTAATTTTCTCTCGCAAAAGGCAGTTCCCTCAGATATCAGTGAGCATTTTAGGTCATAATATCCCAATAGTCGATAAAGTTAAATTTTTAGGCGTTTTCTTAGACTCTAAATTAACTTTCAAGCCTCACATAAACAACCTCATTAAAAAATGTGAAAGAATTGTTTCAATTTTAAAAGTCTTAGCGGGTGTCTGGTGAGGTGCTCACCCCTACACCATGAAGTTAGTGTATAACGCCTTAGTTCGTAGCGTTTTGGACTATGGAACGTATCACTTGATTCCTTGTAACAAAGGTGCTTTTGGCGTTATTAGGGGATGTTGTTCTGAAATGCATTCGGAACAACAACCTCGTTACTAAATAAGTTATTTTTTGAAATTAAGAGTGTACTAACATAGGTATAAGTTTTCTCGTTTACTAACCTATATGGATGTTACTTGTCCGAAATAAAGTTTTTTTTTTTTCTTTTTTCGGGGCTTGATAGGGTTCAATCCAAGTGCCTTCGGATCATCTCTGGTTGCATGAAGTCCTCCCCCGTTAACGCATTGCAGGTTGAATGTGCCGAACCTCCCCTTGCCTTAAGACGGCAATACCTTGCCACCCGTTTTGTATCTAGGCTAATATCTAGGTCGTCCCATCCCCTTATGGTTAGATTGCAGGCGCTAGACGCCTTGTGCAGAAGCTCCAACTATTGGAGAAATAAAGAAATCCCATTAATTTTAAAAGTTTTTCGCAGTGTTCAAAATTTAGATTGTCCGATTCTCCAGCATCCTAGATTACCCCTTTTTGACTTCGCTTACGAAGTGTTATTTTTTACCCCCAAAATTATCTACAATATTGGTATATCCAAAAGATCCCCATTAGCTAATTCGACCTTCAATGCAGTGGTGGGTGAGAGATTGAATGATTTTCAACTGTTCTTCACTGATGCTTCGAAATTGAATAGCCTTAACAACACTGGAGCTGCGGTATATTACCAAAGCTCTAGAATTGTATTACAGTTCAAGTGTCCTAAAGAGTCTTCTGTATTCACGGGCGAGTGTGTGGCTATATTGGAAGCTTGTCTTTTTGTAGAGTCACACACTAACACTGAGAAAGCCGTTATCTTTACAGATTCTCTTAGTTGTTTGCAGGCCCTGGAACAAAGTCCTTTTAAAAGCAAATTACATAGCCCTCTTATCTTAAAGATCAAAAGATCTTTACTAACTTGTGCTACTAGTCAAAGAGAGGTTCAACTAGTTTGGATACCTAGTCATTGTGGCATCAAGGGTAATGAATGTGTTGACGTTTTGGCTAAAGATGCCTGTTCATCTGTAACGGCTGATATCTCACATAACACTCCCCTGAGTTATGACTTGTTGTCCCTTCCCAAATTAAGTCTTCAGGAATCATGGCAGGCACATTGGAATATGTCTAGCAGGAAGAAAGGCAAATTTTTCCATGCTGTCCAACCGGTCATAAATCCAAAACCATGGTTCTTTGGTTTCAGAAAGGTTTCTAAAACTGCCATATCCGTCCTCTCTAGAATCCGACTAGGTTTTTGCTGCACCCCCGTCTTTCTACATAAAATCCGTATACGCGACTCCTCTCTTTGCGAGTGCGGATTAGGCGAGGGTACCCTGGATCACATCTTTTTTGAATGTCCGAATAACCACCCTTCACTTAATCTATATCGCCGCCTCCCTAAACTTAAGATTCCTCTTCCAATAAATTTTCCCTCTCTTCTGACTTTTCCCTCCCCTGAACTTCTTGTGGCGCTGATGATTTTCATCCGCCACAATAATATAAAACTATGAGCCTTGCAAAATTCTAAACTACCGTCTATTTGTATGTGGTATACAAAGTATCTTTAGTGTGTTAACAATATAGTTTAGTTAGTATAGTTTAGTTTTGTGTTTAGTGTGTTTATTTATGTATTTCTATTTTTTGTTTGTTTCAGTCCCGTACTAACCCAACAAGTGTCAACTGTATTAAGCGAAGAATTTAGTTTTTGTCTACAGTTCTTGGTCTTTTTTTTTTTCATTACTAATAAACACTTGCTCTTCCATTTAACTTCAGACATTGGCAGAATAGTCGACATCGGCTTTGCCATATAAAAATATAGAATAGAATAGATTTTATTTATAGATCTGTATCAAACTTACACATAATTATAATATACATAGTTTGACCCACCTTCTGTGTTTATTCTATTTTGTTTGTTATTTATATATTATTTTATTATTTAAGTATTTTCGGTTTCCGTAAGTGTGTCCGTGGCATCAACAGTGGGTCCTATCAGAATATCAGCGCGGCGTTATTTTCTTTTTGGATATCGCTGCACATGCTGATAGGAACCTTTTTGGTCTCGCATAGGGCTTTAATTTTTTTTATTTTATATTATTGTAAAATTTTATGCATATTTCTCGTGTCTCCTGTGCGGGTCACAAATAAATATTTTTTCTTTCTTTCTTTCTTCTTTCCCAGAAACCTGTGGCGAGAATCCGACAACACAGTAGTAATTTAGATAAGTACTTTTTGTCGGTAGGTGCTTAATAAATATGACAGGTATGTATTATGAAGAAAACCATAGTGACTTGAAAAATGAAAATTCATGATTTAATGACGTCACACATACTTCAAATTCTAATACACTCCCAAAACACAATCTTCTTTCTGGAGCAGTCGGGTAAAATGCGTAATTTGCGCTTGCTGTATATTGTGTAGCTGTAGGTACCTATGAAACATATTCGTATAGGCTTTGGTATGACGCATATTATAATTAATTGTAGTGTTAATTGTGGATCTGTCAACAATGTGCTTAGTTTAATGAAAATTACATTAATTTTATTGATTACAGTTTTATTAATATATCGGTACTGAGTGATGACGCAGTTGTCTCATTACCACAAATCGTCCTAGATAATAATAGTAATTGTAATGTAAAGTAAATATAGGCTGCATACTTGTGGGGCGACCGGAGTGGGGAGCGTGGTAAAGGCATTACTTGCCGCACCTCCTACCCGACAGCCGAACGAGTAAGTGCGTGATTATCCTAGGTGGTGAATTATTTAATACTAGTATAGTGACCTGTCCCCGGTCCCGACGGCATACAAAACGAAACCCTAAAAGCCTAGCCCAGCCTCTTACGTACCTATTCAACAAGGCTCTCAACACAGGCCAGTTACCAGGACAGTGGAAAAGATCCGACATTATTCTTCTGTTTAAAAAGGGAGACCCTCGTGATATTGCTAATTACCGCCCTATTATCCTTCTTTCAAGTGTGTACAAACTGTTTACATCAATCCTACAAAGCCGCTTGAATCAGAAGATTGATCAATTCCAGCCGGTAGAACAGGCAGGTTTTCGTTCAGGTTTTTCTACAACGGACCATATGCATGTAATGCAACAAGTGATAGAGAAGTATAAGGTGTTCAAAAGGCCACTATATATTGCGTTCATAGATTACGCCAAGGCGTTCGACACGATTTCTCAAGATGCTATCTGGGAAGCGCTAAAGAAATGTCACATTAACGAAAAATACGTCAGAGTACTAAAATCCATCTACGATGGCAGCGTAAGCCATGTCAGACTACAGACACGAGGTCCAGATACCAGAAGTATCAATTAATGTAAGGGACAAACCACGGTTTTTCAGGAGAGCCAAAATACGATTTTATTTTTTTATATCTGTCTATAACTTTTTACTGTCGGCTCCAATTTTAATTGTGTCTAGAGCAAAGTTTCTTAGATTTTTCTCTTCTTTCATGTTATAAACGTACGATTAAGGAATGCCCAGTGGTTTCAAATATAGCATGTCCCTTACATAAAAAAAGGTGTTTAGTTGTGACGTACGACACATTTCATATTCCATTTTTAAATCGGGCTTTCATTTCCAGTACATTCTTTCAATTACTTACTAAACAAGTAAAATTTCAGAATTTATAAAAACCCCGACACATTTATCTTGCGAAAACACCCTGATTCAAACAGTAAAACGCCCATAACTTTTGAACGGCTCAACCGATTTTATTCACATAGCTAAGAACACTCTCGACAATATCACCTTTCAAACAAAAAAAACTAAATAAAAATCGGTTCATCCGTTTAGGCGCTATGACATAAAGAAATCCCATCATGCCACAGATAGACACACAGATACACATACACACAGATACACCAGCAACACACGTCAAACATATAACACCCCTCTTTTTCTGTCTGTAAAAACATTGTATTTTATGTAATTGGTGATTATAATTATAAAGCTAATTAAACATAATTATTTAAAGTACAGAGTTTGTAAGATTACATAATATTTGTATATTTATTATTATTTATAATCATTATAATGATTATATGTTATTTATTAATATATAATTAAAAGAGATCAATTCAAAAAGAGTCAATTCAAAATAATTATTTTTACACTGAGTAGTTAATTAGTACAATTTTACTTTTTAGAACTTTATGTTTAACACAAAGTTTTATTATTAACCGACTTCAAAAAAAGGAGGAGGTTCTCAATTCGTCGGAATCTTTTTTTTTTTTTTTTTTTTATGTATGTTCCCCGATTACTCAAAAACGCCTGGACCGATTTCAAAAATTCTTCTTTTGTTTGAAAGGGTATACTTCTTAGTTGGTCCCATAATCATCAAGTCAGGATCTGATGATGAAATCCTAGAGAAATCGAGGGAACTCCTCAAATATTATAGGCAAACATATAGTGATTTTGGTATTTTCATCAACAATGCAATCATCTGCACTCAGAAAGTATCATTTGGTGAAGTGGAACTGATGAAGAAGACCACAGATGGCCACTGGATCTCCTAAATGCTAAATATGTCACGGGCATAAGATATCTCGAATAGTTAACCGACTATAATGAAGCAAAAAAATAAATAAATGGTACTGGTGAAAATGACACCATCGAACTGATCTGATGATGAAGCCGGAAGGTAGGCACTGGAACTCTAATATAAAACAATGTATCCTAGTCGTGTTTGGGCTTATTGGAATCGCCATGAGATGTACTTTGGCTATAAATGATAATCATGTTAATAGGAGGTACCTACCAAAACTAAAAACAGAAAAATAAAAACTTTTTAACAAAAAATCAAACCGACTTCCAGAACAAAAAACTACAAAGCAAAAAATAAATTTCTTTTCCGAAGTCGGTGTCGAAAAACGGGAAAGAATGGATAGGCACAAAAGACACCGACTTCGGAAAAGAAATTTATTTTTTGCTTTGTAGTTTTTTGTTCTGGAAGTCGGTTTGATTTTTTGTTAAAAAGTTTTTTTAGGCAGACATAAAAGTCGAAAATAGAAAAATAATATACACAATTATTTTATTTTTGTATCCCTAAATTTCATTTAAATCTGTGAGAGCTAAGCTTTATAACCTGAAACTAACTTATTGATTTGCTTTGAATGATTAATGTTATTTATTATTTATTTAATACATCATGCGCACAAACGTACAGAGGCGGACTTAATGCCTTAGGCAAATGCTTAATGTTGGTTCATACCAACATTAATTATGCAAAGAACTTATTTTCATGGAGTTATAAACCATAAATTTTAGTAGATACATCAAATTGCAACACTGTAAAAGTCCTTTACAATAGAATTAAGTATAATTTTCTGTTTCTCTTGCTGCTTACACTATGCTCGACGGTTTACACATAAAATATTAGTACCGTAAGGCACAATTAAGCGCCTTTTTTTATGTAAGGGACATGCTATATTTGAAACCATTGAGCATTCCTAAATCTTTCGTTTATAGCATGAAAGAAGAGGAAATTCTAAGAATCTTTGCTCTAGACTATTAAAATTGGAGCAGACAGTAAAAAGTAATAGAGAGATTTAAAAAAATAAAATAGTTTTTGGCTCTCATGTAAAACCGTGGTTTGTCCCTTACATTATTTGATACTTTTGGCATCGATATGTGAATGAAATTAATGTAAGGACTCAGTCTTTCAGCAATGATCTTTTATAGCAAATATAATAAAGCAAATACGAATTTGATTTCTACTTGTTACCTAATAGGCATATTACAGTAAGAAGAATTTAGTGAAGATAGTTTTGTGAGATAATAATGTAAGTGAATAATTCTTAAAAACTCTAATAATTAATTAAAGTAAGGGACATGTTATTTAAGTTGACTGATTTGAGGTTTAAGGTAAGGGTCGATGTCATCGTAACTCGTCCCTTACTTTATTTTTCTGAGAAGAAAAAATGATAATGGCCGTGAAATCATTTTTTTTGTCATAAATCGTTTTACGCAGCCCAAAAATGTTTAGTGCAAAGGACATTTTTATAACGATAGAGAAGTTTTAATAATACCAATCGATTGAGAGCGTGAAATTTTGAATCCAATGATATATATAACTCATTTTCGCCAAATTGTCCCTTACGTTAATTGATACTTCTGGTATCGGCTTTTACAGCACATTTTTGATAGTCTCAACTGGCAGTCGGAAGGGATTACAGTTAACAGAGGTCGACTTACTCACCTAAGATTCGCAGACGACATCGTTCTTTTCGCTGCAACAAGTAAAAGATTGGAGAAGATGATAAACGCATTGAACAAAGAAAGCTTAAAATGAACGAGAGTAAGACGAAAATACTGACAAACAGCCACACAAATGTGATAAAACTGAACGGTATGCCACTCGAATACGTGGAAAATTACATTTACTTGGGGAAGCAGATATCATTTGAGGATGAAGATGGAACAAGAGGTCGAACGCCGCGTTAACATGAGCTGGAAAAAGTTCTGGTCCTTGAAAGAAATCCTAAAAGGCGAATTTCCCCTTCACCTAAAGAAGATCGTTTTGGATAGCTGTATTCAACCTACTCTGATATACGGATGCCAGACATGGACATATAATACTAAAATAAAATCCTAATTTGTGGCATGTCAGAAGGAATTCTTCTTATTTGAAGTATGCTCCTTTCTATTAAAGGAGCATACTTCAAATAAGAAGAATTCATAAAGTAAAAAGCGAACACATAATGACGGAGAACGAAAATTATAGATGCCCTTCATTATGCTCTAAAACAGAAATGGCGCTGGACAGGACATTTAGCAAGGTACACAAATAAAAGATGAAGGACCGAAACGAAAAAGAAGAAGAGAGCACCCTAGAAAAAGGTGGATACAAAACATAAAAGCTGTAGCAGGAAGCGAATGGATAACGAAAGCAAAAGACAGGGAGGTCTGGAACAAGCTGGAGGAGGCCTATACCCAAGAAGGGGTTCCAATTAATGAAAATAAAAACAGTAACGATAGTGATTAAAGTGAAATTCAAACAAATAAAAATATTTTTTTAATATTTTAAGTAATGAATGTTTAATGAAATTAATATTTTATTAAAATTTTATGACTGTTTAATTTACCTGAAATTAAATTGAATTTTAAGAATGTTTAATGCAACTATTCTATTTCAGTTTTATGAATGTATAATTTGATTGATATTTTATTTTACTGTTAAGAAATGTATAATTTAATTTATATTTTTTTTTAATGTTTATGATTGCATAATTTAATTGATATTTTATTTTAATGTTTATGATTGCATAATTTAATTGATATTTTATTTTAATGTTCTTGAAAGTATAATTTAATTGATATTCTATTGAAATGTTTTATGAATGTTTATTTTAATAATTTTAACATTTTATATTTTTTATAATGCATGTATTTTAATGTTATATTGATGATTGGAAATAAATGGGTTTTATTATTATTATTTATTATTATAGTGACCTGTACAAGTGGCGACCCTGCCAGGATTACAACTAGTTCACGTAAGTACCAACATAAAGTTGAAAATAAATTAAAAAATCATACCGTTGCATTAGGAATATGTGCCTACTCGTACATCAGTGATACCTCTATTGCTGTCCTAAAATCAGTAGTAAAGTCAATTAACATAGTCAGCCCTGTGAGTATCGCACATTGCACACCTTGTTAAAAACAATTACTCCTGCTTACCGAAAGCTAAAAGTTCCTTAGTTCATTTAATAGAAGATAAAAAAAATTGTTTCTAGTTGGTTATTAAACGTGTGTTAAATGTCTATATTTTAATACAAATTGAACCATGTAGACATAATACAGCATGTCAGTCGACGTAGGTACAAAATATCGCTGCGGCGATGACCTACTTACGAATACCCACATATATTTTATTTTTTTCTTTTGTTTCTTTTAGTTATAACTTATTTGTTTACATGTTATTTGATTTTATTTTGGTCAACAATTGAGGTTAAACGCTGGATGTCAGAGGTAGTTTGGGTCACCAATCGGAACCATAATGATATTTTTGTGCTGTACTCGTGTATAGTGACAGCTTGACTAAATCTAGAGGTAGTTCGATAAAATCTGAACGGTACCTACAAATACAGCCAGAGGTAGTTCGATAAAAATCTGAACGGTACCTACAAATACATCTAGAGGTAGTTCGATGAAAATCTGAACGGTACCTACAAATACAGCTAGAGGTAGTTCGATGAAAATCTGAACGGTACCTACAAAAACATCTAGAGGTAGTTCGATGAAAATTTGAATGGTACCTACAGATACAATTAGAGGTAGTTCGATAAAAATCTGAACGGTACCTACAAATACAGCTAGAGGTAGTTCGATGAAAATTTGAACGGTACCTACAGATACAATTAGAGGTAGTTCAATGAAAATCTGAACGGTACCTACAAACAGTATTGTTACTTGTTTAAAGGTAGCCCAAATATGTCGCTAATACCACCCATGGAGTCCTCGGACTGTGACGGAGAATCAGCATCAGTTTGTTTACGTTGGGAAAAATGGAAGCGAGCACTTGGGTTATATCTGACTGCGACAAATGTTACCACGCCAGAAGCAAAAAGAGCAGTACTCTTGCACATGGGTGGGCTGGCTTTGCAAGAAATATATTACAACATTCATGGTGCACATGTAGAAACCGCTACTGATGATGGTGACGATATTTTCACGGTAGCGGTTAATAAATTAAATGAATACATTTCTCCTAAACAAAGTCGCGTCTATGAACGTCATTTATTTAGACTCATCAAGCAAGAAAGCGGAGAGAAATTTGACAAGTTCCTCGTTAGACTGAGACATCAGTGCTCTAAGTGCAAGTTTACCGCTTCGGACGAGCACATGATAGATCAAATCACGGAGAAATGTGAATCAGCCAAATTGCGAAAAACAATTCTAACTCTTGGAGATGACGTCACACTTGACAAAATTATTACTGAAAGCTACCGCTATTACCGCTTTAGAAACTGTCCACCGACAACTTAATCATTTCGGCTTGCCTGGACCAAGTAATGATTTGTCAATAAATCGTTTGGATACTGCTACAACGAAGTTAAATCCTATCCCATGTTCCTGCTGCGGGGGCCGTCATTCAAGTGATAGCAAATCATGCATCGCGCGTGATCAAAAATGTCTCAAGTGTGGGCTCGTTGGCCATTCCCTAAAATTTTGTAGAACTAGGGCGAGAAAACGGATAGTTCGTAGACAGCCAGCTAAAGGCCCTAGTGCTGGCAAAAATCTAAGCCTAAAGAGGTGGATTACATATTTCATCTTGATGGTGACGACACCATCACATGCACCTTAGGAGACGTAGGAATTAACATGCTCATAGATTCTGGCAGCAAATGCAATAACGAAATAACATGACAGATGCTTAAAAATAATGGATTTCGTGTTGAGAATCAAGTAAAAAATCCAAACAAGAAATTTATGGCTTACGGGAGCCGAAACCCTTTAACTGGTCTTTTGATTCTCCTATAATGGTTGGGAACGGGTTTCGAAGTATAAAAGCGACTTTTTATGTCGTAAAAGACGGCATCAGGAATTTACTCGGGAAAGACACCGCCACGAAACTTGGAGTCCTAAAAGTAGGATTGGGCGTTAATACAGTGGATGGTATGTTCCCTAAATTCAAAGATGTTCAAATTCACATCCCTATTGATACGTCTATCAAACCAGTCTCTCAGCCTTGTCGAAGAGTCCCCATACCCTTACCGTCTTATTAATAAAAATGGCGTATTACCAGCTTACTCCGAAGTTACTCTTGGACTAGCTAATCCCGGAGTAATGAAGGATTAACTTAGGTTTCGCAATGTTATTCATAAACACGGAATAACCTCGGACTAACTATTCATTCCTTACTCTTGGATTTACGCGTAAGCTATGGCAACCCAGTTGAATTTAAAAGTAAATAGAATGAACTAGTGAATGAAACCAATAAAGTTGATGATTTAAAGTAGAAAAAAAAAAGAAATTGCCGACGGATCTGTCATACAGTTATGAGAGAGATGGAGGCTATTTTAAATTGATTTCAACAATTTCTACTTAAATCGCATATAAAAAAATATTATAGATGCGATAGTAACTCTGTGTTTCCTTTTCACGTTTAAACCGGTTACCCGATTTTGGACGTGTTAGTGATTGTGATAATATCTTTAAACTACATAATTATCTCAATCAAGTTAGGTCGAGACCCGGGAAAGGACATAGGATAGTTTTTATCCCGGCAACCATCCTTATTGGGGGGCTGGCAAGGGAGGTGGAAATTTGTATATTGAACCAATAATTCCTCAAGTAAGGCGGCCCACACTCCTACAACATTATTCCGCGAAATTAAAAATAAGCTATTAGAAGTACTAATGCTACGCAGACGAAGTCGCAGACAACAGCTAGTATTTAATATTCGTAGTGCTTTGATAGATCCGATGACGAGTGTACCCCTCATACTAATGTTAATAAACCTAAGTATTAACCACATCTTCATGCCAATTCCTGAAATAGTGTTCCTGTCTAGTCTTACACTGTGTTATTTTGATATATTACTAGAATAAGAAGGGATAAACAATAAAATATGGAAAGATCTTGAATATAAATATCTACAATATATTTATTTAAATTATATATCGTTGTGATATTATGTTGAAAAATTTTTCAACATCAAATCACAACGAATAAAATGTCAATCAAACATAATAATTGTTGTTGTTCCTTGCCATGGACACACTCTTAATCCAACTTTAATCCGGCCTTAAACTAACTAGCACCATGGTGTAACTTTTAGTCCGAGACTAGAGTCAGATTAGTATAATTCCTCCTTATTCCGTGTTTATTTTTTTAACATATTTTCAAAATAAGAGTTATTTTACCTTTTACCAATGACCATACGGTAGGTTCTTTTGATAACTGTACCCAATAAGGGAGATCTTAGTCAATGCGATAACTGGAGAGGTATTAAGTTGCTCTCAATTCCCTCGAAGGTTTTTTGCAAGTATATCCTGGATGAGGATTAACTCAAGGGGGATAGAGACGTCAGAATTTGTGTAGACATGAGGCAAGCCAACCGGGCCATTATCAGAGAGAAACATCCTTTGCCTACTATGGAACAGCTGATACCCAAGTTTAGAAATGCCAAAATGTTCTCTAAGCCGGATTTAAAAAATATTTCCACCAGCTAGAACTTAGCGAGTATAGTAGGCACATTACGACATGCATTTGTAGTCAAGGGCTCTTTAGGTACAAACGTCTTATGTTTGGCATCTCGTGCGCTCCTGAATTTTATCAAAAAAACTTAGAAAGAATACTCATGCCTTGTGAAGGGGTAGTCAATTTCATCGACGATATTGGGAGATAACGTATTGTTACAAGGTAGGGCAACGCCATCTGGTGACGATTGGAAGAACAAAGTAGTAACTAGTGGCGCCATCTATAATCGCATAGTGGAACTATGCGATTATAGATTCTCGTGTCGAATGGAATTTTCCAGAATATTCGAGCCGAACCTTCTAGAAGTTTCTAGTCGCTTCGGGAACAATGTGTTCGAAAGTCGATTGTTCTGGAAGTTTCTCAAATTATCTAGGAACAGTATGGAACGTTCTAGAAACTTCTTCCGTGCTATATAAAGAGCGGTCGGGTTCGTCGTGAATCACTTGTCCGTTCTTCTCCACGTAGGCTTTTCCGAACGGATGGTAGAATCACTTTATTAGATCCGGCCTTAGCCATCCCCCCAGCGACGCCCTGAGCCGAGGTCCGACCCCAACTGGGGTAGCCCTTAGTGCTGTCGCTTTAGGTTTAGAAAATTAAAGCCTGGCCGGAGGCTAATAGATTAGTCTCCACAGGTTAGTCCGATTAAGCAGTGAACGGCTACTTTGGTCGAACTGCGAGACGCAACGTAATAAAAAAAAATCGTCGTGAGTCAGTTTCGATTGAGAAGCGATACAGAGCGATCAAAACGGAAAATAGTGCGAAGTAAAAGAATTGTTTAAGAAGTGTTTTTGTAGTAAACAGTGATTAATTGACGTCTGCTGTTTAAATAATTTATCCCTGAACCCCAGCTCGTAACAGTATTATAACATATTATATATACGGGAGCAACGAGACTGAACATGTGGCAAGACTCAAAAATGTTATGCAAGTTTTAAAAGATAACCATGTCTTGCTCAATGAAGCCAAATGTGCTTTTGGGGTTAAACAAATCGAATTTCTCGGACATCAGTTGTCTTGTAATGGTGTTAAACCTCTAGATAAATATGTAAAAACAATCGAATCATTTCGAGAACCCACTGTCGTAGAGAAAGTACAAAGTTTTCTTGGGCTGGTAAACTATGTAGGTAAATGGATCCCTAACCTTGCAACATGGACCGAGCCATTACGCGAACTTTTAAGGTTAAAACTAAGCAAAGGGGCTGATCGTACTGGCATGCTAAACAAACTCAAGCATTTGACGGGTTAATTTACGAGCGATGACTCAAATTAAAACCTTAGCTTACTATGATCCGCAGGATAGGACTCAAGTCTTCGCTGATGCTAGTGCAGTTGGATTGGGGGCAGTACTTGTTCAACATGGCATAAGTGGGGCGCGAATAATTGCATACGGTAATAAGAGACTGATCGTGAATAGCGATATTGTCAGACCGAGAAAGAGGCCCTTGCTTTAGTTTTGGCCGTGGAGCATTTTGACATGTATTTATTTGGCAAAGATACTTTCGAACTTATCAGTGACCACAAGCCACTTGAAGTAATATTTGGCACCAAATCTAAACCACTGCGAGAATCGAGCGTTGGGTTTTACGCCTACAGTCATATAACTTCAAAATCGTATACAGTCCGGGCAAGAAAAACATTGCAGATTCACTATCACGGTGGTGTTCTATTGACTGTTCACGAGTTCCGTTCGATGACGATGATTATTTGAATTTAGTAATCGATCAGTGTCTTCCTATGGCAATCACCCTGTCTGAATTGAAGGAAGTTTGTGAAATCTCTAAAATTGGTTAAGAATAGTATTTACAACAATAGCTGACAAAAAGACATGCAGCAGAATGTAGTATTGACGTTGGAGAAAAAATATACGTGAAGAATATGACGAAGGAGAATAAGTTGTCTACCACATTTAATGATACATCACACACAGTCATCAATAAGGAAGGAAATGATATAGAAGTTCAAAATGATAGCAGCGGACAACGATTACGTAGAAATATCGTACACCGCAAGCGAGTTGAAGGACAGTGGAAAGTTTGTGAAAATGACAATAATTAACTGATATCACTGATGACAGTGGTCTTGTTAAAAATAAATAAGTGGCCATTTATATTAATGATGAGTGATGATTTTATACGTAAAAGTAAAAATATGAATTAGTAACTGTAAGTTGAATCAGTAGTGCTGTGCTATAAAGAATTAGTTCTGATTTTTATATAGATATAAAACTAACAGTATGTTGATTATGTTGAATGATTGCATTTAACTGTATTAAGAATATATTTATTATTTTTCTAATTTTGTAAAAGGCAGTTGTAATATATAATAAATATAGGCTGCATACTGGTGGGGTGACCGGAGTGGGGAGCGAGGTAAAGGCATTACTTGCCGCACCTCCTACCCGACAGCCGAACGAGTAAGTGCGTGATTATCCTAGTTGGTGTATTATTTAATACTACTATACTAATATTATAAAGAGGTAAACTTTGTGAGTTTGTGACGTTGTAAGGGGTAATCTCTGGATCTACTGAACGGATTTTGAAAATTCTTTCACCAGTAGAAAGCTACATTATTCCTGAGTGTCATAGGCTATAATATAATTTTTTAATTAGAGATCCTTATATATGTTGCCTGTAAAATACATTATTTGGCGTGCGCTGCGAAAACTATTGATGATAGATAAAAATTAGTAGGTAGGGTAGGTAGGTTAGGCAGGGTAGGCAGGGTTGGCAGGTTAGGCAGGGTAGGCAGGGTAGGTAGATAGGTAGCCAGTTGACCGGAGCGAAGCCCCGAGGGTCAGGTAGTCTAATTATAATTTTACAATAGTTACCTATTTAATATAAACGGGTAGGTATACTGTCGAAACTACAATGGAGCACCGGTCAAGGGTCGCTTGGACTCACCCTCGAGGGGTTCCGCACCGTTTATTAGCATAAATACGAATTCCAGGCCTCAATCTAAACAATATGGTGACATTAAACTATAAAATGAAAAGTCTGTTTAATATCACGTTATTGTTTTGAAAACAATAATAGTTCACGTATTATTTAGTTTTGTCTACGAAAGTAACTTTGAAACTTAAGTTTTTAATAACCAAAAGCCTCCCAGTCTGTCACAAGGACAAAAGGTTGAAATACCAACACACTTTAACAAGATAACACGATTTTACGGATCCCTAGAAATGTTGTCCATAAGGATAACCATAAGCTCCTAGAGTAAGGAAATTTTCACACACCAACAGATAATTATGACTTGTATACATCTGTCCCTTACGCTAACTCAGAATCACTTTAAGAGCTAATGGTCACCCCAAGGTGTTTCTTAACCGGATTAGCTGGATAAACGAATGTTAATGGAATTTCAAAGTAAAATGGAAGTTAAACACAAACGGGGTGAAAATCAATTTCGTTCGGAGCAAGTTTTATCCCTCTAAGATTTCCAATAACTAATAGTAAAGACAAATATCATAAAAGAAGTGGCACAAAATCTTAGTTTCAGATCAAATGAATAACTACGATAATAATAAATACTTATAAAGATTTATTTACAGACGAAAAAAAAGGAAGAGGTAGGTTCTCAATTCGTAATTTTTGTTTTTATATGTAAGGCCACGCATATTTTTTTTATAGACTGATCCGATTTAAATTTTTTATTTAATTGGATAGGGTACTTCTAAGAAAAAAGAAAAATTCACCCCTAAAGGTAGGAAATAGGATGAATTAATATTTTGGCCACTGAATTTTCAATTTTGGACCGATTCTATTGAAATTAAGTATATAGAAACGCGAAAAAAAAGTAAAAAAAAATATCCGACGAAATAACGAACAATAAAAAAAAAACTTTTCGTCTAGCATTTAAAGGCGGCGCCAAAAAAACAATCAATGAAAACCAACAACCGACAATCATTCTACGCTTTAGGTAATTAATTGCATGTTTGTTTGTTTGGCGCCAACTCAAAATGTTTGACTAAATATTTAGCTTTTCAGTTCGTTATTTCGTTGTTTAAATTTTTTGTTAAAAATGTTTTTAAATCAAGGTTTTTGAACTGAAATATAATATCACTTGTCAATACACTACCAATCAGGCGAAACACAATAGCTTATGCGGTTGAGGAGTTGATAGCCACCTTCCGGCTCCATTTCGAGATCAGATCCATAGTACCATATTATTTCAATGCTTCCAAAGTTATTTATTTATTTTAGACTCCATACACAAAAGGTACAAAGGCGGACTAAATGCCTTAGGCATTCTCTACCAGACAACCAAAGGTGGTGAAGAGATAACATGACAGGTGCATTGTTTAATAATAAAAATAAAACCAGTTATTATATAACATACTAAAATAGGTAAATACACGTACATTTATCATCATCTGCCTAGCCTTTTCCCAACTATGTAGGGGTCGGCTCCCAGTCTAACCGGATTTAGCTGAGTACCAGTGTTTTACATGAAGCGACTGCTTATCTGACCTCCACAATCCAGTAACTGGGTAACACGATACCTCTTGGCTAGACTGGTGTCAGATCTCAGGCTTCTGACTACCCGCAACGACTGTCAAAGATCTGCAAATGCTGCAACAGCCTCCCGGCTGTCGGTTTAACGGTTTAACGTGCTTGCCGAGGCATGGAAGTAACTCGCTGTGAAAAGATGGTCACCCATCCACAGACCGACCTCAGCAAGCGTTGCTTAACCTTGAGGATCGACCCGTGCGGCTGTTTTTATTTAGCCACGAGTAAATATTATATACTTATATAAATATATATATTTATAAAGTAACAGAAAAGAAGAAAGTGAGATGACTGCTTAGAAAGCCAAGTTTGAGCTGCATCCGATTATCAGGAAGTGCTTGAAAAACAGTTTACTAGTTGCCGGACACGCATACGAAAGCAAATTAATATAAAGCTTGTAATAAAAAAGCCTCAAGAATAAACCATCAAGCTTATATTAGTCGCTAATCATTAAAAGTATGGGACAAATATATTAAGGAATCTCTGAAACAAATAAAACATCCGTTATTAGTCTTTCTAATAATAAACTCCACAGCATTATTTTATGCATTACATAAAAAATGGCATTTGCAAGACGTTGCATAAAAGATAGAGCTGCTAAATTCGTTATGAAGGCAAGACTATAAATGGAAATATAATAAGTTAATTTAAAAGACATGGGATTTCATACGCCACATTTAGATTATGCAAATATGTATGCAATTAGAAGAGCTCGTGGCTAAATAATAACAGCCGCACGGGTCGATCATCAAGGTTAAGCAACGCTTGACGAGGTCGATCCATGGATGGGTGACCATTTTCAACATACCGAGTTTCCTCCGTGCCTCGGCAAGCACGTTAAGCCGTTGGTCCCGGCTGACATTTGAAGATCTTTGACAGTCGTTACGAGAGGTCAGAGTCTTGAGATCTGACACCAGTCTAGCCTAGTTAACCGTGTTAACCAGTTACTGGGTTGTGGAGGTCAGATAGGCAGTCGCTCCATGTAAATACTGGTACTCAGCTGAATCCGGTTGGACTGGAAGCCGAACCCAATATAGTTGGGAAAAAGGCTAGGTAGATTGAAATATGTATGCAATTAGTAGAAAGACAGAAGTTTTTATAATTTAATACGATGTTTCTCACGCATTTGCCAGCCAATAAGTTGAAAACTTTTTAGGAAAAAGCCTTATTCTCTTTATATTACTTTACTGCAATCTGAATAGAAATTGCTTTCAACTTGCAGCTAGCGTAAAACAAAGGTTTAGGACCGTTGCACGTGGCTCTCTAAAGCTGCTTTCTCTCGAGACAAATGGCATGATAACAAATATCCTTGTAATTTTTACAAGGATATTTGTTATCATGCCATTTGTCTTATTGCGTATCTTGCAAGAGCAAAACGATAGCAATTATTGCGCAATAATTGCTCTTCAATCGTAAATCCGAATTATGTATCAGTGATAGATTTTTCGACGGTGCTGCTCTATGGAACAATTAGTTAACTAAAATATTAATATCAAGGTAGAGTGGTCGCAATTATGGCAATCAAATTTGGCTGTCAAATTATGATTACTTTGCCTCTTATTGTTGGTCGATTGCCAACCGCTCCCAAATTGCTAAGTACAGAAGTTTTAGAGAATGTGGTAGTTTTTTTTTATAAATAATTGCATTTGACAAACAGCGAGTGATTAGCAAATAATTGGTTACGTAATCCCGATTTTTATTACACATAGCGATCGATCGCGCGACGAAAGCGCGGTCGCGGCGCAATCATTGCTGATTGATGTTTTATACGTATTAAGCCTACGGAACCTCTCTCTATCTCTCAAGTCATTGTTATTCTGGCCGTTAGTGCATTTCTGAGAACCAATTTGTACTTATCCCGACTAGGTTTTAGCAATAGTAGTAGTCGGTGCAGGTAAAATTCTGATAGTTGTTGAATTTGGCTAGATAGATTAGTTGACAAAGCTGGTGGCACATTCATAGTCGTGACAATCTTAGAAGTCGGATTTGACAGCTATAAAAATACTTAATAATTAATAAACTTGATTCTTACGCATGATAGGTACTCGTTGTTATAGTGTTTGGGTAACATAGTAATTAATTAGGAGCATGAATTCGATTTTTCTATTTCATACGTACAAAGTTATCGAGGCATGTAAAATGAGAAACGTCATCGAATTTCTTAGATGTTCACGATTAAGTATACTTATGACAATGCATTGGCATTAAAATGAAAACGTGGCAGAGAAAACTGAATTTCAACCCTACGTCCCCTCGCTGATTTATACCGACGCGTTGTTCTGACATAGGTAATTAAATAACAAACGTGTTTCCTAAACGATACGAACATTTTATGTGAATTGACGTCACGTCATCTGCAATTCAGTTACATGTTTACTTAGGTATAACGTAAACATACCTTTATCAGATTGGGCAGTACATTTCGGTACGGTCTGCGCTAAAAATCGTAGGGCATGGATATTTTAATAACACAATATATTTTGTTAACAATTATTGTTAACCAAAACTGTGTCCCGCTACTCGGCAATCATCCCCTTTCTCCTTCCAAGCCTCTCTGTCTTTGTCCACGACATTTGCCATGAACTTGATCGGATAATCACACCACCCTAGTAGTTCCTCTATGCTCTAGTCCCGCTATGCTCGACTCGAAAAATGCCTACTAAAAAGTGCCGCCATCCTCGCAATTCTTCGATTCTACGTAAACAATGGAAGGTACAGTTGGAAAGAAAAGTGTCTGAATTCAATTAAATTAAGCACGAATCTGAACAATATTTTTCATCACACTTGCACGTAAAAAGCATCTAAATATACAGGTTAACTTGGCCGTAATGCTCCATATAAAACCATCGGGCTTTCTTTTTGTCATAAAACCCTAGGGCGGTAAGTAATATTTTTTTAATTTTTGGCACAGCACACAGGTCATGCAAGTTCAAGCAAGGAGTTTACACGCAATTGAAAAATTGTCTTAAAATGTTATCTAAACAGGAATTTCTTTGCAATCTCGCTACATGTTACTTAAATACTCAACTAATGTTCTTAATAATCGATATTAATAGTTATACTCGTAGTATGAAAACGTCGAAATTATTTAATTCTTTTTACACTCCGTCATGGCTGTATACCTACGTAAGTATTTGCCCTTAAAATTTCTGTACGAAACACTGTATAATCTGTGGTGTGGGCAAAAATTCGCCAAGCGCTTAAAAAAAAGTTCACGTATTTCGTAATAATAGCTGTGCTGACTTGTGTATTAAAGCTATAATTCATAATTATTACTCGCAAATGTGATGAAAAAGATTGTATGTATCACGGGCGGTACGGGAATTACGAAACTCGACTCAGAAAGCCCTCAGTCTTCGACTTCGGGCTTCTACTAGAGTCTCGATCGTAATTCCTTACTTACCGCCCTTAATACACAATGTACTAAAAATTAAACTAAAATATCTAAATTTTAGTTCGTAATATTTTTAGGCTAAGTTTCTCTTTTACGGCAAGACGTTTCGTTTTTCACAGTTCTGTGGAATGGATGGACACTGTGTTTTTAAAATGAATTTATTTATTTATTAAAACTTCATGCAACATATAGGTACATAGGCAGACTTAATGCCTGAGGCATTCTCTACCAGTCAACCAAAGGTGGTGGAGAGATAACATGGCAGGTGCATAAAAAAAGTTATAAAGTAAAATTGGTACAATAGTAGATATATATAGCTAAAATAAACATACTTATATATTTACTATAATAAGTACCATAAATATATATATATATATATGAATGACGCGACTGACGCGACGTGTTGAGTGGCGGCAAGGCCCACTCGCTTGAGTTATTATGATGAAACAGAACGTTTATTAACTTTATTCGCGAAAGTAACGGATTTTATATATTAGGTTTTAAATAATAATAATTTAGCTTTTAAGTGGTTAAACAAAATATTACACTGTAACAGTTTTCTTCATCACTGCCCGCAAATGTGATTTCGTGCATAGCGGCACTTTTTAGTAGGTATTTATCGAGTCAAGCATAGCGGGACTAGAGCATAGGGGGACTAACCGAGTAGTCCCTCCACCAGGCGTCTAGTGAATCACGATCTTTGTATGATGTAACAATCCCACTCCCACTCAAACTGTATACTAATTATATTTTTTGTTTAAACATATCATTAAAACTATTTACTAGTATTTAAATTCATTTCTTCTCTTACGTATAATCGCGATAAATCACGAGCGCGCGTTGTGGCAACTTTAAACTATGTACAGTAAAGCTATAGGAAATTTTCATTCATAAATCTATACTGTAACTCCGGACAGTAACCTAGTTTCGCTGCTGACTGTAGCAAGCCACAAGATGATTGGAGCCGGGAGGATCCCCTCAGAATTGGCTCGCTATCTATTAGATTATCACGATGTGTGTTGTTGGGCTATCCGATGGGTAGGTAGTATCCGATAGATACAGAACCTGTGACGTAGTAAACACAAACGTTACTGTTTCTGTAACGTTATTCAACATAACTATTAGTGAAGTTTATATTGTTTCGATACAATATAAGTTCCGTTTTGAATACTGAAAACTTATTTAGTATTTTTACCATCTGTTGGTAATGACTTTTTGTTTATGCTGCAACAATCAAAATGTTATGTGTTAACATATTCAGAATGTTTTTTTTTTTATATTGTTACAAAACAGTTCATATCGTAGATAACGGTATTTACACGTGTAGATTGTAACGGATATCGCCCTCATAGTAATTAAAATATTCAAACAAACAGAATAATTTTCCCGAAAAGCTCTTGACAACGAGTCATGTTTCAACATTGATTATATTATACCTCTGTATGCTAATGATCTTTAATACGGTTGTAATGCCGTATAAGACGATTTTCGTGTCACGTTGTACATGAGCATGATTCAGTACACAAGTACTCTTCATTTGTTTGTCACCGACGTTAAGTAGCTGTTGATAAGTTGATAACGGGATTACTGTAAAATGAGGATTTAATTAGACGCGTTTTATTACTTCCCCTCTTTCCATATTATGGTGCTCGTGTGGATCTATCAAAGGTTTTATAGGATTATACTGAGCCTCAAATAATTGTGTTTTCCATGGAAAATATTTTTTCTCAAACATGCATGGAAATATTGTCATTATTTTCGAAAAAAGAACACGCGAGATATCGAATTTACAAAACAAAGAAAATCAAATCCATTTCAGGAGCGTTTTTTGAATTTGGAACATTACAACGCTCCAACAATGTTGTTGTAACTTTTAATAAATTAAATGTATAATATAAAATATGTTTTATTTCTCTGCATTCTTTTGAGAAAAGCACTATATATGTCTCGGCGGAAATGGCAATTGCCTGTCTCGTATTAGTGAAGTCCTCGCTTATGGCTCCGCCTTCAAACTCATACCCAACCTGCAATTGCCTATATCCCGGCCTTTGCAATAATGTACTATTGTGTTGCTGACAAATATATTGCTGTTTTCTCTCCGAAAATAAAGAAGTTAAAGGAGATATTTATGTGTGGGTACTAAACCTGAACATGTTAATGAGCTTATAAAGAAAACGCAGGACTAGAACAAACACAAAACAAAGAAACAAAACGTATACGATTAACCACAGAGAGAGCTATATCGACCTCGAATACAACCATGACAATAAAATAAATTGTCATACGTTTGTACGGATAGACAAAGTGAAATACAAAACATTCCGCTTCTATGTACGGACATCAAAGAGCGACCAATCCCCATTTACGGGTACGACATAATAAGGTTAAAGAGTGGGATTTGTGAATGGAATTACACAAGCCCGGGTAAATAGGCTAACCATTCTTTGAGGTTAAATATTTATTTTTAGTTAGTGACCCTCGTCTGAAGCCACAATCTTTGCCCTTGTATCGTTCTGAATGAGCGGCGATCTGATTGATCGACCCGAATCCTGCATTATGAGCAAATGTGTTACTTGTACTAGCTTCAGCCTATAATAAATATAAATGGCAGCGTGGAAGTCGAAAATAATACCACGGCAACAGTAGTAGGTACGTTCTTTTATCAAAATATAAAATCAGGTTTTTTTTTTATCATCATCATCACCATCATCATATCGGCCGAAAGACGGATACTGCTGAACATAGACCTCTCCCAACAGTCGCCACATTGACTGAGCAAATTTTTTTATACCAGGATAAAAAGTGTACTATGCCCCAATCATCTAGTTCACCCGTTGGGGTTCAATTGATAAACAAACAAACATATTAGCCCGTTTTATCTATAATATTATCAGGTTAAATATAACTATATGTAGAGACTATAGCCACTTACTTGGTCGGTGTATGTGTTAATAGAACGTGTCTGGCTCTAATCTTAAGTTTGACCCCAACATCACTGTATGGGATTGAAGTGCCCATTTGCGTCCCCACAGTACAGCACTAATAGACACTATTGTAACCGAAATTGACGTGAAGTTTGTAAGGATACTGTGAATAATTCTACTACACCTATACTATTATTCACCCTACATTATTTTATGTGGCAATGTTTCAGGTATTGAAAAGGTTTATTTTTGTTTTGTTGTCAAATGTCTAACACTGTTGCTGAAGGCTATATTGCACATTTTTTCATATTATAATAATATTATTTATCAAACGGCTGCTTAATCTACCTACCTAATGAAAATGTGTATTATTTAAATTATGGTAGTCATACGATATCTTTCTAAAAACATCGGTCATAAAAATAAAAGCAAAATAAAATAAATCATACCTTCTTACTTTACAGAAAATTCCAGTAAACGAAGCGAATATGTCTTTGAAATACTACTAAATCGATCAGAAATGTTGGAAGCCTTTGAGTCAAGATCAAATCTCGAGGAACTCCTCCAGCTGGAGTATGATATAAACACTGAAATTCATATTAAGTTGTCAACGAACAAAAGCAAGCTCAATGAAAATAAAAGCTCCGATACTTATTTGAATTGTACATCAAAGTATTTATCTGCGTAGTACAGGTACCGCTATGTTTTTGTCAATTGATTGCTGATACTGTAAGATAATGCTCTAATCTTGATTTATTGCACATTGATGTCGCAATTTATTACGCCATCAGCCAGGGATTATAATGCAAAGTCAGCTCATAAATTATACTAGAAAAAAGTTTCAGTGTTCATATTACTTTTTTGTGCCGCTGAGAAGATATTTCCCAGGATTGGACGACTGAACTTCAAACTTCATGAATACAGATTTATTGACGCGAATCATAGACGCGGCTAAGTGAATAACTGAAAAGCTTAGTCTCTGCTAGTAATTAAAGCGAGCGAGGCGAAGACGTCTAACCCTAGTTAGAATTACAAATCCCTGATTATGTTGCGGCTTGTCAAGCCACGCGCTACAAAGTTATTGTAACAGACAATGGACAATTTGACACGCACCAGTTTGCTTATTCCAAGTTTTTTAACGTACTCTATCGTGATAACGTAAACGATCTCGTATTTATTAAATCAGGAATTCTATAAAATTCCTAGGAAATCTATAGAATTTCTAAAATCCATCGGCAAAACTGAAATATATTGTATTTCCCACATTTCCTAGGAATTCTATAAGATTCCTAAACTGTAATAGGATACGTAGTAATAGGAAATCTGTTAAAAATAGGATATGGGCCGATTTTAAAGATAGGTATCACAGCGCTGGGAGCGCACGCGTCTTGCGAAAGGGTTTGATACATTAAGGCGTCCGAATCTTGCTCACCCTGAAGAAAACTCTTATTTTTTAATTTAAAACAGTTGATTGTATTCTGATTGAGTAGGTCGTGGCTAAATTATAACAGCCGCACGGGTTGATATTCAAGGTTAGGTTAGCCAAGGTTGGGACGTGCATTGTTGACCATCCTTACATAGAGAGATTCCTCCGTGCCTTGGTAAGCACGTTAAGCCGTCGGTCCCGGCTGTTATTTGTATCTACAAAGATCTCTTTGACAATCGTTACAGATAGTCAGCCAGGCCAGGAAATCTGACACCAGTCTTGCCAAGGTGTATCATATTACCCAGTTACTGGGTTATTGAGGTCAGATAGTTAGTAAATCCATGTGAAATACTCTCTACTCAGTTGAATCCGCTAAGACGGGAGCCGACCCCAATGTTGTTGGGAAAAGGCTAGGAAGATTAATTGCTTGACTGAATATTTTTATTTGTTACTAAGTCTTATAAAGATTTAATGTTTTATAATGTGTGCCAATTGATATATTTTTTGGATACCATAATAGGAATGAAAATATTTGCACTGAGAATCTAAATAAAAACAAGTTTTGCATATTGATTGGATTCTTTTAGTTAACACATTTCCTTGAACCATTTAGGAATTGAATACAAATCCTAGGATATATATGCATTTCCTAGGGAATGTGTGTATTATTTAAATAATGCATTATAATAATATCTATAGGTTTCCTAGGAATTGTATGCAATTACAGGTTTTCACAGATTTCCTAAACATATACAAATAACCGGCCAAGTGCGAGTCGAACTCTCGCACGAAAGGTTCCGTACCATTATCGCAAAAACGGCAAAAAATTCACGTTTGTTGATGGGAGCCAAACTTAAATATTTATTTTATTCTATTCATAATATTTTTTGCTATAGCGGCAACAGAAATACATCATCTGTGAAAATTTTAACTGTTTAGCTATCACGCTTCATAAGATACAGCCTGGTGACAGACAGACTGACGGACAGTAGAGTCTTAGTCTTAGTGTAATAAGGTCCCGTTTTTATCCTTTGGGTACGGAACCCTAAAAAGAAGTTTCTTCTTAAGTTTCAATACAAATTGACGATTGCGTTAACGCGAATGAGCTTGAATAAAAACTCGCACTAAGCACACCGATGTCATTTATAATAAGCTATTTTTATAATAAGCTTCCAAGCCACGTACAACATCTAAGTCTTAATAAATTCAAATCTTTTATTAAACGTAAGTTGTGCCAGAAAGCGTTTTATACAACTAAAGATTACCTTGAAGACAAAAAGGCTTCGGATTGAGCTGCTCCAATTAATTTTGTTTTTTTTATTATATTTTGCACCGTGAATTTTGTTGTTGTTTTTTTGGTTTTCTTGCAATGACAAGAATATTTACTTTTTAAAGTATTATATTATTTTATATTAATTATTGTGAGTGTGAAGACTATGTGGATCATTTTTTTTTTATTTTTATTTAAATTTATCTTAGTTTTTAATCATGGTCTGGCAGTTTGAATAGTTTATGCGGCCTACCCGAATGTCCTTTCTTTGGTATTGTTCGTCGAATCGTTGAGCTCCTTAAATTCTGAGTTGAGCTGCTCGGTTATTGACAAATGCGTGCACTGACTGGACAGGTCCACTCAATCTGGCTGGTTCTTTCCTCAAAAGACCATTTTAGACATCAGTCTACATGGTCTTCACATGACCTAACCAATATTTTGTCTGGACTTTAAAAGAGATTGTGACCTCTGAGTTTGTTTCGGCCTTTCTTCTCAGAGTAGTCAGATAGGAAACGCCGACCTCATCTAGTTTTAAAAAATATGTTCGACATGTAAAAGTGTTTGTATAAACCAACTTACAGAAATAAAATCATTTATCATTTAAAGTTCCGGAACTGCCACTTTGTCTGTTGAACAGTGAGCCCTAACGTCTGGTTAGGCGTGATTAATAATCACGGAGTCATAAATTCAGCGCAAGCCTTTATAGGTGCTATAACATTAGCGTACATGCCCCGAACGCAATTATTGATATGTAGATAGGGTGTTTATGTGTAAGTAACCTATACATTTTATATGTTGAACAATCGTAAACGTAGCAAACGTAATTGATTTTAATTTGTATGTAGATCACGGAAATGGAAAATTGATTTTGGTGGAAGCCAAAATTGTGCTTTGCTGAGTAATAACAAAAAAATTATTAAATTACGGGTCGAGATTAGAGTCAGGAGGTTTGAAGTTTGGCATGAAATTCTTTGTCAACGACCTCCGACCACTAGTGGTGGCGAATCAATACACAATGGAGGCTGTGTGATCTGCAGGCAGGGGTTATTCAAAATCATCTTAATTTTTCTTCCACAATTAACACTTATCAACTAAAAACTCAAAAACGGAAAAACAACAATAACGATATACTACATAGTTACTTGCGGGAGACTGGTGCCTGAGCTAAGTTTCAACCTGTATTTCAGGACACCAGACTCCCCCCTACAGGCAAATAAAAAAAATATATACATGTCATCAAAAACTACTACTATAGCTAAAAAGCTCTTTGCAAAAGTATTTTTTTTTATGTTTCAAGTGCATTCAACTGTAAGGTTTTATTTCTTATTTATTTATTTTTAGGATCACCAATTTGCAGATAAGATATATTTTTTTTATTTATTATGTGAAGTAAGTGTGTCAGTGTATGTATATGAGAGTTTGTTTTTGTGTGTGTGAGTGTGTGTTTGTGTGTGTGGTGTTAAGAGGGAGATAAGTAATATGAATGGGTTCAAAAGGTATGGTGTTGGTAGGATATATTTACGTTTTTATGACGAGCAGCTCTTCTGTTTTTGTGTAGTCCAACTTTAGTAACCAGTTAGTTAACATTAATTTACACTAAGATTTGTTGTAATGGGAAAAACCTAATTCTTTATTTAATTTATTATAGAGTTCGGGTCCTTGGAAAGTATAAAATTTTTGGGCAAAGCCAGTTTTACATTTAATGGTGCTACATGCGTCATAATGCCTCCTAGTAGTTAATTTAGAAAGAATAAAAGAGGGTGGATCTGAATGTTGCCGGAGAATAGTAAAAAGGATGTAAAGCTGTATGACAGTCAAAACCTCAACTTCCTGATATAGTGTGGCAGTGGGTTAGAGTCGTGGTTTAGAAAGGCCAACTTTCAGAATCAGCCTTTGGGCCCTCTCTATTTCCAACATTTTAGTTTTGACAGCATCTCCCCATGTTGTTACACAATATATCAATATAGATTGAACAAGGGCAATGTATAGCATTTTTTTTTGTTTTAACACTTGCTACATGGCTAAGCTGTTTAAAGATATAAAAACGTTTTCGTAATCTTTTAGATAAGTTGTGAATGTGTTCGTCAAAGGACAATCTTTTATCAATGATAACACCCAAGTAACGAATACTTTGTGTTGGCTGTATAATTGAGCAGCTACATTGATTCAAAGGAGGAAATGAACACTGATGAACATAAATGGGAGGCTTGTCTTGTAAGAAGGTTTTAGCGCTCCTTATTGCAAAAGTTATGCATTTTGTTTTATCTGCGTTAAGTGTGAGCGAGTTTGCAGCGAGCCAGTGGCAGACCGTGTTCAGACCTTTTTGAGCTAAAGAATATACTTCTTCCCAAGAATTGCCTGTGAAAGTAAGAGTTGTGTCATCTGCATACGATATTATTTTGCAGTTTTCAAGATGAAGCTGATATAGCTCATTTATATAGCATAGAAACAAAGTGGGGCCAAGAATACTTCCCTGAGGAACTCCATACTCGATAGGAAGTTCATTACTGAAGTGGTCACCGATCTTTATTTGCTGCGTACGATCCGATAAATAGTCAGATATTAATAACAATTCGTTTCCCCGTATACCCATATTATTTAATTTACGAATTAGGGTGGGGATAGAGACTGTGTCAAAAGCCTTAGCGAGAGCGAGAAAGATGGTCAGACACTTTTTGTTATTTTCTATGTTTTTACCACAAAATCAGTAAAAGTGTGAACAGCCTCATCAGTGGATTTGCGTGCTCGAAAACCATATTGTGTGTCGGCAAGTAAGTTATTAGACTCTAAGAAATTTATTAATCTATAATTAATCGTACGCTCGAATACTTTAGACAGTGAAGAAAGGATAGAGATGGGCCTATAGTTGTTGACATAGCCTGTATCTCCTGCCTTATATATGGGGCTTACAATTGATTTTTTTAGTGCTTTAGGAAAGACAGCTGTATCAAAGTAACGATTTATGAGATCAGCAATAACTGGAGCCACAAAATCTACAACCCTCTGCAATAACTTGGATGAGATGGTGTCCCATCCAGGTGAGCATTAACTCCTTAAATTTAAGATAGCAGCCTTAACTTCCATAATAACACTTTTAAGTAGTACGAATGAGTTGCAAGGCGAGGTCTCTTTGTTTACACCGCTCTTAATGAAAGGTGAAATATTCGAAGGAATGCGTTGAGCGAGAATTGTAGAAAAGAAGGTATTGATATTATTAATAGACGATTGAGGGCTTTGATCTGTATATAGAAGATTATCAGAAGATTCATGATTTTTATTATAATTTTTTATAGTTTTAATGGAGTCCCATAACAATTTGGAGTTACTGTTACCAGCTAAGTTGTTTACATTTTTTTTTATTCTATATCTAATTTGTTAGTCTTAGTTAATTAAGTATTGTATAGATAATTAATATATACACTTATATACATTAATTTGCTATTTAATTAATATGCTAATAAGTTGTAAATAATATATTTTATTCAATGTTATGAATATTTGAAATAAAACATTATTTTCTATATATTATTAACAATACAAGTTACATAATTATTACAACAGTTCTCAAAGGTTTAGATTACTTGAAATCTAGTTACAGGTTTACGGATACGTTTGGGTCGACCCGCCGGCGAAGATGGTGAGGGCTGGCTGTCCTCTACTACAACTCGAGAGTCACTTACAATATCTAGCCTCTCTTTTACACCCTCACCAACTAGCTTCGGCTCGTCTATATTATCCCGTCCCTGAACGACATCCACCACCCTTGACGTTTGAGTTGTCACTAGTGGTGTACCGTCCGAGACAATACTATCCGAATCCATGAAGTCTGATAAATGGGATCTGCGTTTCAACAGGTCTATGTGTTTTTTGGATAGTCGACCGTCACCGTTATCTACGAGGTATTCGCGCGTCCCTGCCCTGGCTTGAACTGTACTCTTCAACCATTTATCCCCCGAGGCACAGTTTCTAGCCCACACTTCGTCTTGTGGTGCCAACTCTCGGTATACGCCTCCGGAATTTGGTACCTGACGTGGTTGTGCTGTTCGCACCCGTTCGTCAAGCGCGCGATCGGCACGTAATAAATCTAAACGAGTACGTAATGCCCGTTGCTGTAACAACATCGCAAGTGTTTCTCCAGTCGTACTTTGAACTGTGTTCCTATAATTGAGAAGGAATGTGTTCAAGGCTGCGTCCAAGTCTTTATTCTTCCTATAGGCTTTTTTAATTGCAGCCTTGCATAATTTTACTGCATTTTCTGCGGCACCGTTAGACGACGGATGGTATATCAGTGAAAAGGATTGACGTATTCCATTGTTTTTTAGGAAAGTACTAAACTCTATACTCGTGAAAGGTGGGCCTTGGTCTGATACTAATTCTATCGGGAGACCAAATCGCGCGAAGATGTTACGTAATACTTTGATTACCTGTTTGGCGTTTGTACGTGACATTTCGGAAACTTCTAACCACTTGGAGCTTGCATCAATTACCACCAAGAAAGTGCTACCATGGAAAGGCCCTAAGAAATTTATATGCACCCTACTCCACGGCTGTGTGACGTATGGCCACGGTTGCGGCTGCGCACGCGGCGGTGCAGCGCCCTCTACTGCACACGTCTCACAACTATTGCACAAAGCTTCTACGTCACTATCAATATTCGGCCACCAAACATAGCTACGCGCTAATGAATATATAAAATTATATAATAATAAATGATTTTGTTTTAACAATACCCATGTGACTAATATGTAATTGTTTAAGTATATCCTTTTTCGTAAGGTTTGTGGTATTACCATCCGATATTAAACATCCACAATCTACATACAACTCGTGACGTCTTGCAAAATAAGGCTTAACTTGCTCCTCTGCGCACGACAAAGGCCAGCCTGACTGTACGTAAAGGAGAATTCTATTTAATAAAGTATCTTTCTTCGTCTGTTTCCTAACTTCGCTGTGCGTTACTGGAAGAAAATCCTCCACAAAGTTAACATACGTGATCTCCGTACTCACGCTCGATGGTTTACCTTGTGGAAGTCTGGATAAAGCATCAGCACAATTTTTCTTTGATGACACATATTCTATTTCATAGTTATAACCTTTCAATAGTATTGCCCACCGTTGCAACCGAGAAGCTGCCATTATCGGAATGCCTACCTTATCACCGAAAATATTTGTGTTAACGGTTTATGATCTGTCCTTAAGATAAATTTTCGCCCGTACAAATATTGATGGTATTTCTTTATACCAAAAATGATCGCGAGTGCTTCTCTATCTATTTGTGAATAAGCGCTCCCGGCTGTGCCTAATGAACGCGACGCGTACGCTATCGGTCGCTCCCCGGCCGCGGTGATGTGCGAAAGCACCGCGCCCACCCGGACGCTACTGGCGTCGGCCGTCAACACGAGTGGTAAGTCTGGCGAGTAATGCATCAAAACCTCATTTGAAGCTAGCTGCTGCTTAACCTTCCTGGACGCTCTTGCACACTCTTCACACCAGTTGTAAGGTACATCTATCCGGAGAAATCTATACAGGGGAGAAAGAATCGTACTGACTTTCTTTAGAAACTTAGCATAGTACATGGTCATGCCTATAAATGCTCTCAACTCCGATACATTGGTGGGGGCGGGTGTATCAATTATTGCCTTTACTTTGTCAGTGCACGTCTGCACCCCCTCTTTACTAATTATATGGCCTAAATAATAATTTTTTTTCGCAAAGAAACTACATTCCTTTTTTTTTACTTTAAGTCCAGCTGACTGTAAACGATCAAAAACTTTGTTTAAATTCCTAATATGCTCTTCAGTTGATACCCCCGTAATAATAATGTCATCTAAAAATACGCCCACGCTAGGCAAGTCGGCAAATAACTGTTCTAAAGGCCTCTGAAATATCGACTCGACGACAAACCGTACACTAACCGATTAAACATAAACATGCCTTTATGCGTATTGATTACTGATGATTGATGTATTGACTATTGATTGATGTGTATGTCTTCGATTCATCCAGTTCAAATTGTACATATTGTGGTGTTCTGATTTACAGATCCACATTTTTTTACTCTATTTACAATTCATAACACTAACAAAACATACCTTCATATATTTTGATATTTTATCAACTTTTGTAATTCATTTTTATGTTTTGTCTTTTGCTATCATTTGAAAAGCTTACTTTTAGTTATAGCTGATTGTTTTAATATCAGAAACTTAAATTATATTGATAATTTGTAATTCTTGTTTTTTTTTCTACTGTGACATTTTCATCTGACATGACATCTGTCTGTCTATTTTATTTTTCTTAAACCATAGACTGTAACATAGGTACCATTGACTAGACCTTATTTTTTTTTTTTCCGGGGTGGAAAATCCTCATTGGATGTCTTCCGCCCTGGGGGGGGCGGGGGGGTCTGTCAGACTCGTACTGACTAAAAACCACCCCGGTGTTCCGTCTTACACCTACACCGGGGGTCGCGGGAACAACGATACTTCCGCAACCCCCGGCTAGTGCCGGCCCGCCTCTGCGGGCCACGATCTCGGGTTGGGGGGGGAGTGAGGTGTTGGACCATTGACTAGACCTCCTTTAAGCTAGGTGTACACTATTATAAGGGTAGCGTAGACTGACCCCTTTGTGAACCGTTTTTTATTCGTTCTGGTCTTTATTTCTTAATTGAAATTTGAATTTGAAATGTAGATATATGACACAGAACGATGAAAAACGGGCGTCAATTTTTAGTTTGGAATCGGGACTGAACGCCGAAAGTCGGTTTACTACTGGGTATTCCGAAGTGGACTTTTTTATCTAAAACTCTCTAAATCTAAATATCCAGCTTGTGTAAGAGTAATATAATCTGAAGTGCACTAAAATATATTTATTGTGAGTGATATACTGTTTATGATTTTACCTACGTATCAGACTACTATCCGTTTCACTCCTGGCTGCCTGCCTTCCTACTCTCTTACTCCTCATCCTACTGTATGCCTACACAACTGCATACCAAACCGTATGCCTGAAAGACCGTCGTGGTGTCTGTTCACCTGTCTCTCTCAAGCTTACCACGACTTTTAAAGAGTTCCAGTCCGTCCAGCCGCCTGCCTAAACGATTTGCTACCTACTCTTCTACCTACCTGCCCGATTGCCTGCTTGTCGTCGTGGAGCCCACTCACCCGCTTACCTCGGGCATACCACGGCTTCCAGCTCGTCATGCTGCCTGGTTAGCTGCCTAACTCCAGCACCCCACGTCGTGCGAAGCCGGCCCTTCTGTTTTTATTCTTAATATCCTTTTATTAATTTTTTAGTTTATAATGATTTAATTTTATTAACGTGGCTTACGTTTAGCTCCCTCTGAGCTAAACGTAACGCTACAATATGCTTGTGATAAATCCACTTTGCTTAAATATTCCCCCCCATGTAAGCGTACCAACAAATCTTCTACTCGCGGTAAAGGATAACGATCGACTTCTAAGACTTTATTTAAAGTTAGTTTATAGTCTGCACAAATTCTAATAGTAACGTCTTTTTTACCACTGGCACGATCGGCGTGGCCCAATCTGAGCGGTCCACAGGCGTGAGGATGCCGTCCCGTACGAGCTGGTCCAGCGCGTGCTCCACCGGCTCGCGCAGCGCATACGCCAGCGGGCGCGCGCGCATTTAAACCGGCCGCTCGCCCTCCCGCACGTGTATGCTTACTGCGCCGCCGGTGAAACGACCCAAACCATCCTCAAACAACTTACAGTATCTGGAATTAAATTCAGACATATTAAACTGTTTGTTCTGTAAACTATTAACCGAAACAACCCCGTCATTTATGTAACAAAATAATTGTATTTTTAATTCGGCCATCCACTATCGACCCCTTAATATAGTTTTCCCACCTTTGATTATGTATAAATCTAAATTTTTACTCTCGTCTTTATACCTTACCTCCGGTTTTATGACCCCAATATTTATTTATTTATTTAATACTTCATGCACATACAAGTACAGAGGCGGACTTAATGCCTTAGGCATTTTCTACCAGTCGACCTTTGGGTGATGGAGAGATAAACAGTGGTAGGTGCAATATAGAAAGTTAAGTAATGGATTAACCAATAGGATTTACCATTACCCCTGTGTAGTAACTTAGTGCGATATTACAAGTATCTATCCGTAAATCGCTAAACGATCTTTTGTATGTTTCATAATTTATACACGAGATAGCACTTCCCGTGTCGCATTCCATTTTTAAATCTCTACCCTGCACTTTTAATATTAAATGTATTAGTGGGCACTGAGATATGGATAAATTATTTATGTCGACTATCATTACCTCGTCGCTTCGCTCGGCGTCCGAGAAGCTAGCCTCTTGAATTTCTTGAAGATGATGATGTCCTACTTGTAGCGGACATACGCGGCGCAAATGTCCTTGCTTGTTGCATACCCGACACACGTATTGCGTGAATTTGTACCATGCCGTATCATGCAACCCTCCACATGCATTGCACGGTTGGTCTCGCCGAGCTCGCTCCCCCGGCGCTGGTGCTGCCGGTGCCTCCCTTAATAGGCGCGAGCGGCGCGTGCTCCCGCCACGCCGCTGCCCGCTCCACGTTACCCGCCGCCTGTTGCCGTCCGCACTCGGCCCCGCCGCCGTCCTATATTGCGTCGCCTGCGTCGCGTCGTGTCGCCTCGTTGTCACCACCGTAAGACAATCAGCCGCTGTTTTCGTCTTGCCCGTGGCCCTGGTACTGCACTCGACCGCAGCTGCATTTTTCTCCGCTGCTTCCATGCTCATGGCCATACTATAGGCCTTCGTATAATCAAGTTTGTCCTCAGCAAATAAACGTTGTCGTATGATTTCACTACTTATCCCGCACACGAAACGATCCCGAATACTTTCTTCAAGCCATGTCCCAAACTCGCATGATTTAGACATCTTTTTCAAAACCGCCATGTACTCAGCTATACTTTCATTCGCGTTTTGTTTCCGTTGGTGAAATTTAAATCGCTCGGCTAACACACTCGGCTTAGGCTGCAGGAGTTTTTCCATGATGTCCGTTACATATTCGAATGTTTTGGTACTCCGTTTATGCGGCGTACATAAGTTAACCAGTTAACAACGAAATAATTTCAAGACGTTCCACGTATAACTTCCAGTCATCTGATTGCACTTTGAACTCACCGATTTTACCGATGCTCATCGTTACAGTTTAATGTTCTTACGGTTATCACAACAAAACACGCAGGTTCTTTATTCTCGTCGCCACTGAAGTACTTGGGAGTGTCGGGGTGTCGGGATACGGAGCCAGGAAATAAAACAGCTGATCACGGTTACACGTATATTCCGACTGGGAGACGATCACATAAAAATCCTACAGATGTAGGGCTACCCACATGTTCTTAACATAAACTTATTAATAATATTATGGAGGTACTTAGGTTCTTCATACACATACATCACACTATTATTATATTTTGAAATGATCGCAACTGTTCAAGAATGTTGTGGAGTGACTGCAGAAAAATATCTAAATTTTTGAATGACGGTGACCTGTAGATTGCCACCATAACTGTGTTAGTCCCAAATTGAATTAGCAGACAGTTGCACTCATAAAGACTTCTTTATGAGTGCAACTACACTGGCGCCCACTTAAGGTTCATTCGTGTCCGAATTACGTTGCCTAACTCTTCGCATTTAAATGGTTATCATTGGTGCTGGTTTGTCGTGAATCATAGTTTAGTTTTGAAAAGAAGTTGACTTGAGTGAATGTTCCAGCGCAATTGATTCTATTGTATAATTCTGTTATCTGCAACTAGCTACATTCTGTTGGTAATTCACACAAGGCAATTTCTAAGTTGATTGGTGGTGTTGAGCTGATCAAATTTATAATAGTTAGTTTTTATTCATTTTGAACACTCACCCAATTTTTAAACCACAATGGCTTATGTGATTAAGTTCCTATCACTTCAAAAGTCTGAACTGGAGTACGAAGTAGAACTCCGTGGTGGTGTAGGGGAATCCGTTCAAGAGCTGCGCAAACAAATTGTTAAATTGTCTCAAGCATTACCATCGGAAGACATCCTTGAATCACACCTTGAGCCAAGTGATGACCTTAAAGGTGTGAAGGAATCACTTCTCAAATCTCAAGGCAATTTGACTATCCTGAAATCAAAATTTGATAAAAACTTACTTAGTCGTACGGAAACCATATTACACCATGTTTATCACAGACTAAATAGAATAAATAAAAGTCCAGAAGTTGCTGAAGTCTATAAAATCTGTTGTTCGAACTTTAACTCTCAATACAAGGAGTTATGTGGTCTACAACCACAAACATCTAATACCGGAAATAAGTCATCAACTTCAAATACAGATTCCGCTGCAGAGCTTAGTACTGTCACTGTTACATGTGAGCGCAACCTACAGGTGGATATAGGCAAATTAAAATTCTCTGGCAAGACATGCGTACGCTCTTTTATACAGAAAGTCGAGGAATTCGTCCAATCTCGCGGAATCTCATATGGGAAAATTCTAACGTTGGCTTACGAAATTTTTAATGATGATGCCCTGCACTGGTATCGTTGTAACGCTAGTAGGATAAATACGTGGGATGAGTTGCGTCAATTGCTTAAGGAGGATTTTAGTAGCAGTGATTACGATTACAAGCTTGCTGCGGAATTTCGCTCACGCACTCAAGGTGATAAAGAGAATATAACCATATACCTGTCAATAATGCACGGCATGTTTTCACGACTCGATAAACCTCTTTCTGAAAACGATAAATTAGACATTTTACTACACAATATTCGTCCATGCTATGCTAGCGTATTGTCTGCCTCTCCAGACATCAAAACTATTGATACGTTAAAGTCAGTGTGCCGTAATTTTGAGAATATTCAGGCTCGATTCACCGAATTTCGGGAGCCTCCTAAAGCATCCAGCAGCACAATCGCCCCTGAATTTGCGTATAGATCAGAAAACTTTGTCAATACTAAGCCTGGTATGTACAATAACGCTAACTACAACAAACAAGCAGAAAAGCCCTTCAATAACACAAATACTAATGTTGCGGCTCTACTACAGCTCATAAGCCTTTATTCTGCCCGCGATGCCGAACAAATGATCACACGTTGAGGAACTGCAAAGAGAAAAAGTTCCTTATCTGTTTCAAATGTGGAAGAAAAGACGTCCGTTTTTCAGAATGTCCCGTTTGTAATCCAACACGTTCTGATAGTTCAAAAAACTAATTAAACAGGATTGGAGAGACAGTGCTACAGATCTGCCAGCAGTTCATGATAACTTTGATCCTATTGATTGGAAGGACTGGTTAAAATTTATATCGTCTTTTTCAGACTTTAACGCTGTATCTTCAATCAGTAATAATAAAACTAACATAGACAGGTCCAATCCTTATGTCCGTGTCTCTATTAAGGGAGAATCGTTAATAGGTTTGCTCGACACTGGCTCTTCTACTACGATACTGGGTAACGGAAGCCATGAGTACCTATTAAGGGCTGGTTTCGTATTAGAACTATGTGATAGGCTCCAGTTTGTTGCTGCAGGCGGCGAGAAACTCAGCTCTATTGGGTTTCTGCACTTACCTATTGAGTTTCAAAACCAATCTCATAACCTTAAAGTGTTCGTTGTCCCGAGTATAAAACACTCACTTATATTAGGAATGGATTTCTGGCGGCTTTTTGGTCTTTTTCCCAAACACCTTGACCGCATTGCCTTCTATAAGGATTCAGATACGGTTGTGACTACAAACACTGTATCTAAAAATGTGTGTGCTTACGAGCATCTATCGAAAGAACAAAAGTGTATAGCCGACGACATAATATCACAATTTAGCGACATATCTTACGAGGCACGTGGACTGGGTCGTACCAGTTTAATAACCCATCAAATTGATACTGGAGATGCCGCTCCCATTCGTCAACGTTACTATAGAATGTCGCCAGAAAAACAGCGTATCCTAGTCGAGCAATTGGATGAGATGCTCAAAGATGACGTTGTGGAACCGTGTGAGAGTCCATGGTCCTCCCCAGTACTTCTCACCCTTAAAAAGAACGGCGAACTTCGTTTTTGCTTAGATAGTCGGCAACTCAATGCAGTAACTAAGAAGGATGCATATAATCTACCCTATATCTCGGAAATCTTAGACAATTTGCGAGACGCTAAATATTTGTCCAGCTTGGATTTAAGTAAGAGTTTTTGGCAAATTTTAATCAGAGAAGAAGACAGACAGAAGACAGCTTTCTATATTCCGTCACGGGGAACCTATCAGTTCAAAACTATGCCCTTTGGGCTTACTGGCGCTCCTGCTACACAACAAAGGCTGGTTGACGCACTATTCTATGGCCCTGAATTCGAGCACCGAGTATTTGTATTTATCGACGATATCATCGTAGTGTCAAATTGCTTCTCTCAACATATATATCTACTAAATCGGGTGCTTGAAAAGTTAAAAACTGCCAATCTAACTATCAATTTTAAAAAAAGCAAACTCTTTAGACAGGAATTGAAATATTTGGGATACATAGTAAACTCTAATGGCCTACATGCGGATCCCGAAAAGGTTAATGCCATCGTAAACTATCCTACTCCTACAAACCGCAAGGAAGTAAGGCGCTTTTTAGGAACGGCATCGTGGTACCGTAGATTTATCCCTGACTTTAGTTCCTTGGCCAGCCCCTTGAACAAGCTCACTTCTCAGGGGAAGAACGCCGCTCCTTTTGCCTGGTCTTCCGAAGCTGACGACGCTTTCCAAAAGCTTAAGACTTACCTTATGTCTGCGCCTATTCTCTCCTGCCCTGATTACTCAAAACCATTTGAAGTCCACACTGACGCTAGTGACTACGGAATCGCTGGAGTCCTTACTCAAATGCTTGACGGACAGGAGAGAGTGATCGCATACATGAGTAAGTCCCTGTCGCATCAGGAACGCAACTACAGCGCAACTGAGCGCGAGGCTTTAGCTGTGCTAACCGCCGTTGAACATTGGCGGTGTTACCTGGAAAATGGCCTTACTTTCACCGTGTACACCGACCATTCTTCCCTTATATGGTTCTTAAATCTGAATAACCCAACCGGCCGACTGGCCCGATGGGGTGTACGTCTCTCAACCTTTAACTTTAAAATAAAGCATAGGAAGGGCTCTGAGAACGTAGTTCCAGATAGTTTATCTCGCGCAGTTCCTATCACGGCAATTGATACTGTACCTAACACACCGAGACTTAATACAAGTGATCAGTGGTACTTAAATGTGTTCAACGGTTGCCAAAATTCACCAACGTCATTCTTAAACTACAGGGTCGACAATGGCAAGTTATACCGGTATATGAAGTCCATCAACCCGCTTACTCGGGATTTCGAATGGAAAGAAGTCATACCAATGGAGGCTCGCAATGCAGTCATTGCCCAAAATCATTCAGAACCTACTTCCGGCCACTTTGGCATTTTCAAAACACATAAACGCTTAAGTTTAAAATACTTTTGGCCTAACATGCACAAAGAAGTTTCCAATTTTATTTCTAGTTGTGATGCTTGTCTTGCACATAAACACTCTACTCATTCTACTCTTGGTACTATGGGCCGACCAAAGGACTGCTGCCGTCCTTTTCAAATGTTAAGCGTTGATTTGGTTGGTCCCTTGCCTGTATCCAGGAAGCAAAATACATTTCTGTTAGTCGTTACATGCTGTTTCTCTAAATATTGCATGTTGTTTCCTATCCGTAGAGCTACAGCTGAGATTATTTCACGGATACTTGAGGAAAATGTCTTTTTAGTTCACGGAATTCCATGCACTATATTAATGGATAATGGAAAACAGTTTACTAGCAACATTATAAAGAACTTATTTACGAACTATAACGTGCCTAATGTGTTCTATACTCCTCTCTACACTCCTCAGGTGAATACCGTAGAACGCTATAACAAAACCATCATGACGGCTGTATCCACCTTTATTCAAAATGATCATAGGGCATGGGATACCAACATATACAAGATACAATTTGCTTTAAACAGCGCTGTGAACGAGGTCACTGGTTTCACACCATCGTTTTTGGTATTCGGTCGTGAGTTGATAAGCTGCGGTTCTCATTACATCGACCCAGATCTGCAAGGCAATATCATTTTCACACCTCGGGATAGCTACGCTGAAAATTTAGGCGCCCTTCAAAAAATCTTTGATAAAGTGCAACTATCCCTTATAAAGGCTCACTCACGAAATAGCACAAATTATAACCTTCGCCGTAAAAACGTTGAGTTTAATGTGGGCGATACTGTGTGGAAGCGTACATTTTATCAGAGTGACAAAGATAGTAAATTTTCAAAAAAATTAGCTCCAAAATATATTAAATGTAAAATTATTGCTAAAAAGTCCAAGCTTGTTTATGAGCTAGAAGACATGACAGGTCACAATATAGGGACATGGCACGTCAAGGATTTTAAGTTAACCTAGTTTTAACAGTGGATTTTTCTTAGGAAAAATCCTGAACTAAAAGGGGGGGTATGTAACGGTTTCGTTACAATCTTTCCTTACTTAATTTAACTTCTTCTAATTTAAACTAATAACACAAAATAATCAAATTACAAATAAAATCAACCTTAAATTCACTATTAAATACTTATAAAATAAATCTAATCCTATTTATGCATGTAATTACTAATATCCTAATTATAATAAAATCCCTATAGTTAATTATCTATCAACGCAAACTAAGTATCCGAACGCAGCGAGGTGAAGTTGGTGCGAGCCGCCCGGAACTAAAGCTCTTGAACGAGGATAGGATTTTGGATTGCATCGACGGTGAGCGAGCAGACAAGTTGCACTGTCATTCTACTCACATTTTTATCCATGCAAAATATTTATTTTAAAATATAACAAAGCCAACAGTTATTGGCACTCTTCCTTCTCATAAGTACGCGAAGTTTACCCCAAAGTGTTGGGGTTCCTACCCCGCCTTCAGATCGGCTTCACACTACCAAGCGCGTGTGTTGGCCTACTCCAACGCACTGTTAGCTGCCTACTCCGTGTCGCCGAGCTACGTGACTACCTACACATCTACTCTGCACCACAGCTTCCCGGGACCTACTCCCGAGTGGAGACTGTACTGCACCTGCACATCGCCGGAAGCCTCTAACGCTAAGGCCAGTGGTACACTATCTTGTGGCTACGCAACGTACTTCGGACCGCGAGTGACAACCCCGACCCTGAGGTCTAATAAAATTTGTTAACCTTCAGTTGGTTTTTCCATTAATACCCTCTAGCTACCTAGTAGGTAGGGAAACCAGCAAGAAGCGTTACACTGGCTGGTTCTTTTATTGTGTAAATATGTTCGTTACTGACCATGACCAGCACTCCATCGTTTTGATTAAAGGTACGCTTCGCCTTATAAGAGTTGTACCCATTTACAGTAGGAAGATCTGATACCTGACGGAGCCAGCACTCTGATAATACTATAACGTCGCATTTGAAGCAACAGCTAGACAGTAGCACTAAAAGGTCATTGAAATTACCGCAAGGTGCACAATATTGTGCCCCGCAGACAATACATGCGCTCCGATTTTGTCGTGCAACGGAACCACATCCATTTGGCAGTTCTGTATTCCTATGAACTAAAGGAACCGTATTGTTATGCAGTCAACGGAAATACATATATATTTTTTCCTGTCAACCCGGAAATGAAAGAGTACTTTGGACGCATTACGGACGAGCCCTTTTGCTCTCCATTTTCGACTCTTGATTTGTTAGTTATTTTTGCTACCCTTCTCAATGCTTCTGATCAAAACATACTTATAGGTTAATATAACAATAATAAGGAAAGTTGAAGTTTGGGATATCGTCATAAAAGGAAATGGGGCTGGGAATGGAATGTCACGTAAATAAAGTTACAATCCATTTCCAAAACTTATCGTTCTGGTTACAAAGTTGATAGAAACAGCACAAAATATGTTTACGTCATAATAAGTAATTGAATCAAACAACGCCCTTCATACACCATCCGGAAACGAATATGAATATAATAATATAAACAAGAGAAGTCATCCTTCAAAATACGTTACCATCTAAATTATCCCTTCATCGCAAATCAATTTATGAATAAATTCCCGCAAGCTCAGTAATAAATGTCTTCGCCGCCACCACGCCAACGTCAATTGAAGAAAATCAGCATGTTAAAAAGTCTAAATACTTTATCGGAAAACGCTGGCACGATGTGCATACGTATGACGGCTTCAGGTTTGTGATTGTACGCCGTGCCTGATATTCTAGCCACGTCGGCAATCTCTTTTACGAGGTGAAGTCACGGCGACGGAATCTTAATGGCATACCTATTCAATACGTAGTTGGTAAATATAGCTGAGAAATGTATTGCGAATCAATAGACATATGGCATGTTGCTATGGCTGTAATGGAGATGGTACAGGTGGGATTTCAGATAAAGCAGAGTCTATCATAGACTCTGCTTTATCTGAAATCCCACCCATAAAAGCATTTGGCATCGTTTAAAACCTTTCTCTTTCGCAGCAATTCACAAAGCATGTATTTTTAAGTACACTTGTTCCATCAAAATCAACATTCATTGAAATCAGCATCAAAACAGACGCTTATCAAAACTAAAAGCATGTGACGCGATTCGCGAGAGATCGCCCTCTAACGCCTCGGTTCAAAGACCCCGTATCAAAATTAAAATGTCAAGTGAAATCGATGCCGGATACATGGCGGCTTCAGTAATGCGGCTCATATATCCAGCATTCGTTAGGCTTGATGAATTTTGAATTAGGATTAATAAATTTTGATCTTCGGTCTTCAGTATAGTTCGTGCGTCATCGGGCGTCTGTCACAACTCTAAATTGGACAATCAATCAGTCTCCATCTCGTAATACATGTCGGTGTCTAATACACCCTATCTTTTATCATTTTTATCACGCCTCCATCTGTCCATTCAATTGATAAATCTAGATGTACGAACGACCAGTTCATTGGTCTCTGCACGTATGTATTTACGATTTTAGACATTTATTTTCTCAATAGATTTACAAAATCACTTACAGAGAAAATACAACAAACTTAAAAACACTTGAAGCCGACTGATGGCGTGGTAGGTTAGTACCTACTATGACAAAAATATATTGGAATTTCGTAACAGATTGTTCGAAGCAATCATTGCAATCGACGACGTTTTGCTGACTTAGCGATACAATGCGGTCGCACCAAATGCGCCGCGAGCTCAGTGCATTACGGACAGCAAGCGGGTGCTGTCATTTTCATCATTTCCTCGTTTTAGCGATAACTTAGCGTAAAAGTAATCTTGTTAGCTCTCAATAATAAACCTTTAAAAGTGATTTGAGTGTTTAACTTAGTAGCGTAGCGAAACCCACCAGGTACCATTTAGGTCGCGCCCCTACATTTTGGTCCTTTGAGCCTATAGCAAGGACTTCGCGGTCGGACTTTAGTTTTTCGGGACTGACGGATCGTGGTGTGAACTTGAACTGAACTAGTGACACCTTGTATTGCAGTGTTTCTTAGCTTAGCAGTGACTGTGGTGGTAACCTTAGCAGCGAGACTTTAGGAGTGACTTTAGCGGCAGTGCACAACATATTCTCTCAGCGGAATCAGCACCAGCGGTGCTCGGGGAGTACCGTTCCAGCAGCAGTGAGTTCACAGCTCACACTAGCGAGACCAGCGGATCACTGACGTGGGGAGCAACCCTCGTTAGTTTAGCAGCGGCAAAGGATTCTTCCAAGTAAGATCGTTCAATTTTCTTACACAAGCAGCGAGATGGAGAGTCTTTATTTTCTTCAATCCGAGATTGCGGAGGGCATTAGAAAACTCCTCGTCAATTTTAAAAAGGATAGCGTAGAGCGTAAGACGTTAGATTACTGTAAGCGTAAACTCGAGTTGCTTGAGAAGTACTGGAAGGACTTTTAAGTGAATCATGAAAAGATTCTTACTTTTTTTTTTTTTTTTATTTGAGATGGGTTTGCTCTTGACTCTAGTCTAAGTCATAGGTGACAGAGACAGAGTCGACGATGGAGTGAGCTTACCCAGAAGGAGCCTGTTTACTCTAACTTTGAAGAGATTCGGGTTGAATGCGTTCGGAAACACAGACGCAGGTAGAGAGTTCCATTCATTCGCTGTGCGCATTATGAAGGATGTTTGGAAGCGCTTGGTGCGAATTGGTGGAATGGCAACAAGGTACTTTTGAACAGACGAATCATAAATATTTTACTAAGTCTGAATTTGAGAGTACGAATCAGCTTTATTTAACAGCTAAAGAGCTTATTAGTCAATATAGAGAAGAGTTGATGCAACAAGATCAGAAATCACCGTATCTTCCTCAACCAGCGCACCGAGAGGCACCCGGCACTTTAGCAAGCCGGCCGGGCGCACCAGCAACAGCAGCAGCAACTCCGACCTTCGAATCAAGAGGGTCCAACAGCAAGCTTGACGATATGCTTCATAAGCAGTCGGTCAATTTTAAAGCGTTTCTTAGAGCAGTCGACAATATTGATGTTGAAACTATTGTTGACAAGTGGGATTTCGAAGACGCCCTTCGAAACCTGCACAGTCGGTGGACTACCATTGATAACCTTCATTGGGAAATCATTGGGGAATCCGGGGAAGATGTAGCAGGAGATTATGAGTATAACTTCACCAAGCATGAGCGAACTATTAACAGCTTGAGAAAAGCTATTAACTCCAAGATGTGGTCATCATCTTATCGCGAGAAATCCACTCCTCAAATGGATATTCCTGTATTTACAGGCCATTACCAGCAATGGATGCCTTTTAAGGATCTATTTAGCGAAGCAATACACAAGAACAACGCATTGTCAAACGCTCAGAAAATGCAATACTTGAAAGGCAAGTTAAAAGGCGAAGCCGAGCGTTTGATTCAGCACCTTCCAATCAGCGCCGATAACTATGACGTTTGTTGGGAGCTTCTAAATCATCGATTTGATAACAAGAGGATTATCTTTACAGCGCACGCCAATATGTTCTTAAATATTCCCAACATACAGCAGCAATCGTTTTCAGTCTTTAAAAAAATGCATGACACCACGTTAGAGAGCCTTCACGCCATCAAAAACCTAGGTGTGGATATTAGCACGTGGGGCCCTCTAATTGCGCATATTATGTCGCAAAAGCTGGATAGTGAATCTTATTCCGAGTATATAGATTCGTTACAGAACCCTAGAGAGCTACCAGTCCTACAAGACTACTTAGACTTTTTAGAAAATAAATTCACTAGTCTAGAAACATCTCGTCGACGACAAGACACCATGCAAAAATCGCAGCAATCTCAGCAGAAAGCGGGTTCTTCAAAGCCATTTCTAAATAATCGAAAATTTAACGCTAATCATCAATCGAATGATAATAATTCGAAGTCCTCAAAAGCAATGCACGTGCAGGAAATCAAAAAAATACAGTGTATTGTAAATAATACAGCGGATATTCATCAATTTTGGCAAATTGAAGATATAAACGAGCAAAATGAAATGTCAGCGGAAGATCAGCAATGCGTCGAGTATTACCTATCAACGACAAAACGTCTGGAAAGCGGTCGTTATGAAGTTAGGTTGCCGATGAAGCAGCAACCGAGCGAAACGCTAGGAACGTCAAAGGAAATGGCACTAGCGCAATTAAAGAATCTAGAGAAAAAGCTTAGCAGGCAAGAATCTTTAGCTCAGCAATATAAGCAATTCTTAAGCGAATATGAAGAGTTGGGACATATGAAATTAGCGGCTCATAGCACCGACAGAATAGAGTGTTTTTTACCTCATCACGGGGTTCAGCGAGCGGAATCCTCCACTACGAAGCTACGTGTCGTATTTAATGCATCCGCAAAGACCTCTTCGGGACTAAGTCTCAATGATGTCATGCATCGTGGACCTAACCTGCAGCAAGATCTACAGGCTCTGTTACTTAAGTGGAGACAATATCGATACGTATTCACTAGCGATATCGAAAAAATGTATCGGCAGTTACTAGTTAGCGAAGCAGATCAAAGGCTCCAACAAATCTTTTGGAGAGCACAAACTAAACAGCCAATTAGAGTATACCAGTTAACGACGGTTACATATGGCACGAAATCAGCTCCTTTTTTGGCGATGATGACCCTTCGAAAATTAGCAGCGGATGAGAAGAATAACTTTCCTACAGCAGCAAGAATAATACTAGAAGATTTCTATATGGATGATTTGGTATCCGGGGCCCATACTATCGACGAAGGGAGAAGCAGCATATCAGAACTCAATTCGTGTCTTAGCAGCGGCGGATTTTTGCTGAGAAAGTGGTCAGCAAACGAAAACAAGCTATTGGAAGAGATAAATTCATCGCAGCACAATTTACAAGCACCATCATTCATTTTCAAAACTGAAAACACAGCTAAAACTTTGGGCTTGAGATGGGACGCCGAAACAGATGAATTCATATTCCAATATACTTCATCAGCGAATACTACAAAGCTTACAAAAAGATTGCTTCTGTCGGCAATATCCAGGTTATTTGATCCTTTAGGTTGGCTAGCGCCGCTGACTACAAAATTCAAATTGTTGTTTCAAAAAGTCTGGCTAGATGAAATTCAATGGAGCGATGAAGTTTCAGCCGAGATCAACAATGAGTGGGTAAAATTAACTGAAGTTATGGGATGTATTAGCAAATTTAAAATCCCACGATGGTTGCAAAGCAAACGAGATGACACTATCCAACTCCACGGATTTTGTGATGCATCACTTAAAGCGTACGCGTGTGTCATATATGCCAGAATAGCATCAAAAACTGAAGCATCGGTGGTACTAGTTGCAGCTAAAACAAGATTAGTACCTAACAGGAAGACAGTATCGCTTCCTAGATTGGAGCTATGTGCAGCGGAACTTTTATCCAGACTATTTACAAAAGTAGCAACTAGCATGACAGCCATAGATTACGAAATCTATGCCTGGAGCGACTCTAAGGTCACCCTTAGCTGGATACAGGGCTATCCAGAACGTTGGAAACCTTTTGTAGCGAATAGAGTGAAGAAAATTGTTAGCGTAGCATCGCCAGATGTGTGGCATTACGTATCGACTAAAGAAAATCCAGCCGATTCAGCGAGCAGAGGACTATCCATTACACAACTAATGGAGCATACTTTAGGGTGGCGAGGCCCAGCTTGGTTATCAACACCTCACTTTAAGCTAAAGCAAGAGCAAGCAGAGTATACGACGGCAGAAGAGGTCCGGAAGCAAGTTACGACCGTCCAAAATAGCAATCCTGGCAAAAGCGTAATTGAAGATTTATTAGATCGTCACAGCTCAAAATTAAATCGCATAGTAGCATGGCTATTACGTGCACTTGCTCGGACAAGTAAACAAAGACCGTCATATCTCACATTACAAGCAAAATTAATTATAATTAAATGCATACAGCGCAGTGAATTTGGCTCGGATATCGAGAGTTTGATGAAAAATAAACTTAATTCCGATTGCAAATTATTAAATCTGCAACCATTTATAGATAAAAGCGGCATATTAAGAGTCGGAGGACGTCTTAAAAATGCCAACATTAACTCTGATATGAAACATCCAAAAATAATCCCTTATAGCAGCAGATTAACGGAGCTTCTTATCCAGCAAGCACATGAGCACTCCTTCCATGGCGGAGCTCGACTTACCTTGTCTTTATTGAGACAGCAGTATTGGATAATCCAAGGAAACAGAGCAACCAAAAAGCAGCTTCGTAAATGCGTGACCTGTAAAAAACAAGAACCCAGAAAGCTACATCAAATAATGGGAGACCTGCCTGATTGTCGATCTAACCCAGCGCCTCCATTCTATCATACAGGAGTAGATTATACGGGGTCTATTCGAGTAAAAGCAAACAAAGGGAGAGGCATAAAAACGACTAAAGGATATATCGCCTTGTTTATTTGCATGGTTACAAAAGCGGTCCATATAGAACTGGTCTCCGACCTAAGCAGTACGTCATTCATAGCCGCGTTGCGTCGTATGGCGGCTCGACGAGGGACTCCAAAACATATATATTCGGACAACGGTACTAACTTTGTAGGTGCCAACAAGATCCTTCAGGAGGAACAGCAGCAGTTCGAGCGAATCTTTAACGACACCTTTCACCGAGAGATAGCGGTGATGAAGATAGAATGGCATTGGAACTGCCTTTCATGGCCGAGTGCTGGAGGAATCTGGGAGCGATCAATTCGGAGTCTAAAGCAACATATGAAAAGAGTAATAGGGAACCAAGCGTTAACATTCGAAGAATACAGCACTATCTTGTCTCAAATCGAAGCAAGCCTTAACTCAAGGCCATTGTGCCCAATATCTGAGGATATAGACGACATCGATTTCCTCACGCCAGCGCATTTTCTAACCACTCGTGCCGGTCTCACTGTAATAGAAACGGCACAAGATGCGAGGACAAGATGGTATTTAGTCAATAAAACGTTCCAAGATATTTGGAAGCGGTGGAAAGCGGAGTATCTTAGCCAGCTATCGATACGCAGCAAGTGGTTAAAAGCACAATAGAATATAGAGATAGGTGATATGGTAACCATTCATGACGACAACCTAACCCCTGGAAAATGGCCCGTTGGTCGGGTTGTTGAGGTACATCCAGGAAAAGATGGAGCTGTCCGAGTGGTGACTTTAAAAACAAAAAATGGTTTTATAAAGCGGCCGAGTATCAAGCTTTCTATCCTACCTATAGCAGAAAATGAAGAAAGTAAACAAAAGTCAGAAAAAAGCGAAGCAAAAAAGCAGCATCAGCAAGGAAATGAGGCCAAAGCGGAAGGGAAAGCGAGCAAACAATTTAGCGGTTGTCCTAAAATTTATAGCATAGTATTATCATTGCTATTTTTTATGAGCCATATAGGATCCACTGAAGCAAGTTACAAAGTAACTTCATTTGATAGCAATCAAACGTTGTATTTTGACCCTTTGGGACAAATGCATCTTATTCGTGATCAATGGAAAATCATAACTTACTATAATTTAACTCCTTACTGGCAAGGAGACAAAGCGGTCAAACAATTTTCTCAATATCTCGAGCAAATATGCGGGAAAATTCAAGAGCAGAGTCATTGTAAAATTATCGTCCTACAAATACAACACGAGTACGATGAACTTCAATATTATAATCAGCTGTTGCTCAATCAGCACTTTGGAGCGCGTCCGCGAACTCGACGCGGGCTTATCAACGCTGTCGGCTCCATAGCTAATTCATTGTTCAGAGTACTGGATCAAGAATTCTCAAAAAAATACAAGCGTGACATTGACCTAATACATAAGAATGCATTCCACCTTAGTCAGCTGTACAGGAATCAGACATCGGTCATAGAAGCGAAGTATAATATCTTAAAGATAACAGAGAGACTATTGAAAAGCAGCATAAGATAATTAATAAGCATTTGAATTATTTAGACAGCATCACCAATACATTGCAGCAAGAGATCGACGTAATGTCTATTCAGCAAGATTTCTCTTTAGCAGCGTTAGCGACCATAAATATGATTCAGAATTTAAGGCGGATTCAGGATACTTTTCTTGATACTATGACTGAGATCTATCATGGTCAGATCAAACTGCATCTCTTGACTCCACAACAGCTCCGTGGGGAGTTACAGATAGTATCTAGTCAAATTTCTAAAGAGCTTGCATTACCCTTAGATAACATTCAATTCAACTTGTATGAGATCTACAAATTGTTAAAAGTTAAAGCGAGGATGACTAAGGAATATCTCATATTTGAAATTACATTACCGTTAATTAGCAGAGATATGTTCCAGCTATACAATTTGATACCAGTGCCGGTTCAAATTAACAAAAGTATGATTATCATCAAGCCAGCATCCGAGTACGTCGCGATCAACTTGAGAAGAGACTCATACTTAACAGCCAGCGTCAACGATATTCAAGGTTGCGAATATCAAGCGGAAACTTACCTTTGTCGTCTGCGAGGACCTGTCCAGCGTTTAGGTCCAGATTAACAATTATGCGAGAAAGAGGAGCTATCTACTTGCCGATTCATGAAATCTAGGTGTGTAAACAAATGGGTACCTTTGCATGACTTTTCTACCTATTTGTATTTCTGTTGTAACTCATACTCTTTGAGAGTAATATGTGACGACGACCTACAAGCGAGCGAAGTCAGCAAGGCTGGACTTATTCAACTAAGCAATGCATTGTGAAGGGTCATTATGTAACACTTTATTCTCATCAGCAATTAGAGAATACGCTTAATCTTAAACCAAATCTACTCGAGTCTAAATTAACTCCTATAAATCGTTTAATCAGTAATCTAACGCCACCTATCCAAAATTTCCAAGGCTACGAGGTCAACGAAGATTCCACACCGATAAACGATTCTTTAAAGCATCTCGGTGAACAAATAAAGGCGATAAAGGAATCAGCCCAGAACACAAGAACAAAAGAACACAGAACAACACAATACAAGAAGACAGAAGTTTTATCGACACATGACATACATCAGTATGCGTTGTCATATGGCCTTTTAGTAGCAGCTGTCGCAGCCGTCCTTTGGTTCCTGAGGAGGAGGTGTCAGCGGGCCGGTGGTCCGACCACCCAAGAGCGGAACGCGAGCGTACAAGCGAGTGTGAGTGTGTGCATAACTCAATCAGAGCCAGATCAAAGCTCTAGTGCAAGTGCGCGAAACCAATCCATGCCCGAGCAAGGTCCATGTGTCAGTGATAGCGCGCGCGTAGCTTATTTTTCTAAACGGTGCTCTAGTTTGCGTACGAAGAGGCGAGACACATCGACGTCTCCCCTAGCTAAAAGGCAATCTGTATTCTCGATTAGTGACTCAACCGTTTGAGCATATATGTCTCGCTATAAGATCATGTTATGATTGTTCCTTCACCTTGTCAATCATCTCTCATCTAATAATGTCTTAACTCCCTAGCGTTTAAGCTCACACTCACGTAACTCTTTATTTTTGTATAAGCTTATCTCATCAACTCATCTCTTCCCCTCGGGAGCATGTTCGAAGCAATCATTGCAATCGACCACGTTTTGCTGACTTAGCCATACAATGCGGTCGCACCAAATGCGCCGCGAGCTCAGTGCATTACGGACAGCAAGCGGGTGCTGTCATTTTCATCATTTCCTCATTTTAGCGATAACTTAGCGTAAAAGTAATCTTGTTAGCTCTCAATAATAAACCTTTAAAAGTGATTTGAGTGTTTAACTTAGTAGCGAAACCCACCAGGTACCATTTAGGTCGCGCCCCTACACAGATTTAGTAAAAGGGTAGTTGTAGAAAAATGTTCACACGAAACTAAGTGTACGACATCGTATGCGCATCGCCACTGCGGGTGTGCATGAGCGAAGGACACAATATACCTAATACATGTTTATTAATGCCCATGACATAGTGATTGTTTCACTGCGAATGAACTTAGGTAGACTAGTATTTGTAAAAATTAAACTTATTGATAGTTCAAATAATTGGCCATTTATCACAACGAAACAATCAGCACCTCGGTTTAAAAGTTACTCGTAGGTAATTCAAATTAAAACGCTTTCTAGACGTCAAAAATAGACCTAGACACTCCACTACACACCCTTTTGCAAATCCCACTCTAACTTCACCTATGCGATATTTCAAACCATAAACTTTGTAAACTAGCAGCGACAATGCCTAAAAGCACTTAGATATCGCTCCTGTTTGCCAGGGTTACAACTTTACGACCCTCATTCCATTAGGCACAGGGGTTAGATACAAAGTGTATCTGACTTTATGAACTAGGCGAGCTAAACCTTCGTTAAGCTGGTTGGTAGTTTAATGTGAGCATTAAGGTAGACTTGCGAGCAAAGCGACTCATCTGGCGTGACATAAAAAAGTACTCCGTGTGCGTGGCTGACGTGGCAAAACGGAGCGATACTATTATGTAGGTACTAAAGAAACGCATGGTGCCCCATTCGAGCGTAGTGACATTGGCGCGACGAAAGTAAATCAATTATCTATAATTATTATATACTAGCTGCGACCGCGGCTTCGTTGCCTACCCTACCCTACTTAACTACCTGCCTACCCTGCCTCCCTTCCAATTTTTTTCTAGTCTCATTCTTCCGCGGAGAATCTTAACACCGCCATTCAGAAAATTACGTCAAATGCACAACGCCATCAGTTGAATATGGAGTTCAACTACCCGAGTATCTGAATTGTGTGTGTTGTGATATTTTACTTCTTGAACACTTTAAATTCATCTAACTTTTGATACTCGTAGAGTGAACGAATTGTCATGAAACAAACACTAAGTAATACTCAAGTTATGCACAATTTTAATGTATAAAAGTTATCTCCATTAGTTTCGTACATTTTACGTGATGCGTGTACAACTAAACAGACAAACAAACAAACGGACAAAAATGCCAAAAATGCTGCAGTTGGGTTCTGTTGGTTATCCTTTAACGACTTTTCTACAGATTTATTATATGTATATTAATTTGTTTCAGTTATCCCAAATCTAAATACTATTGAGCTAAGTCATAAAAAAAAAAACCGGCCAGTGCGTGTTGGACTTCGAACATTTAGGGTTTCGTACAAAACCGTAAAACTAAGTTGGTTGTAATAGAAAAAAATTGGGAATTTCAAAGAAAAATTAGTTTTATCAATATATTGATATTTCTTAGTAAAATATACGTACGCAAAATACGCGCTTGGTCGTGGAGTTGCGGAAAACAGTCCGTTTTAACCTAGCCTAACCTAATATACGTAATAATAAACATTATCACCAAATTTCAAGTTCATAGGACAATGTTAAGGTAAAAAAATATCGGCACAAAATTTTGAAAAAAAATCTGACTTTGATGGCTTCTCGTTTCTTTGTATTTCAATATTTTTTTAAACAAAAAATACAGTATTTATCTACTCAATAATTTCTAAACAACGAGACTCCACTCGAAGGGGTAGGTAATTTTTTTGAGCCCATAAAAACATTACAAAAATATTTTTTGACAACTTGTATAGCTTTCAGTCAAGATTTTCGATTCTTGTTAGATTCTTACACTTTGAAAATTTGAAGACTGTAGCTTCAACCTTTTGTCTGTAAAACCCGTGTGACAGACGACGGACAGACGCACAGACGCAGATCATATCTTATGGGAGTGTATTCTTTGGCAGAATGAACGCAATACTATGTTGAATAATGTACAGGCTGTATCAGGAGCTGTTTACTATACGGACCTTGTGGAAACTAGAACAAATTTCCGTGCGTTCAAGCGCTTTTGTCATACCTATTATTGGAATCAAATATAACAGCTCACAATGTTAGGACCCATTAATATTAATGCAAATTTTTATCCGTGGCGCTAGGTAACTGGGCTTATCCCAGTTGTAAACGACCCTTTGTGCCTATTGGTCTTGTTTGTTCTGTCTCCTGCTTGATATGGAGGGAAGTGGAAATTTGTATTTTTCTTACTCCTCCATTTTCTTTTCTAATTAATTTCGTTGCGGGATCCAAGACAGTTAAATTCATTCTCCGAGTCTTCGTCGAGCTTCATTGCCTCGGCGCTTTTCTGGTGGTCGCCACTGTTGATTCTGGCTTTCAGGAGTTGCAGTGGTTTGGGAATAGTGCGGTGGGATTGTCCCAAATAAAAAAAAAGACGCACAGACGGACAGACAGACGGGCTCAACATGGTACCGTTTGGACCCTTCGGGAACGCAAGGATCGAAACGGAACCCAAAACTCCCAAAAATGTTCAGCAATATGGATGTAGGAGAATTCCATGGTATTTTAGCAAAATGTGAAGTGGCAAAGGTGCTGTATTCCTTTATATTATTTATTTAACAATGAATGTACACACTTACAATAGTCACACACACATATAGTCAGAAGAACGAGTAGAAAATTGGTAATAAGTGATGTTTATTTCAACAGAAATCTCTTTCAGCATACCTGCAAAACTGCGAGAGTTTGGCAGCCCCTAATGTCAGGCGGTAGCGAGTTCCACAACTGCACTGCGTCCACATATCTTTTAATTTTTTATTTGTGATGGGTTTGCTCTCGACTCTAGTCTAAGTCATAGGTGACAGAGACAGAGTCGACGATGGAGTGAGCCTACCCAGAAGAAGCCTGTTCACTCTAACTTTGAAGAGATTCGGGTTGAATGCGTTCGGAAACACAGAAGCAGGTAGTGACTTCCATTCATTCGCTGTGCGCATTATGAAAGATGTTTGTCAGTAAAGGAATAGGAGTAGAAGTCTGTTGTGTGGGAAGAGGCTTCAAGGGGACTCTTAAGATGCAATGTGCACCCAAAGGACGGGAGTAGGAGAAGCGTTCGCTGCGGTAGGAAGGCGTTTTATGGTTATGAAGAATGTTAAATAGCACGCACAAAATCCGTGAGTACCTGCGAAGTCATATTGGGACATGATGAAACATGAACATGCTTTTTAAGGTTGAAAACATAACGAATACATATATTTTCAAACGGTCAAGTTTATTTAAAAGCTCCTCGGTGGCATCCAGATAACAGGCGTCGGTGCAGTCGGTGATGGGCTGAAAGAGTGTTTGGGCAAGGGAAATTTTGGTGTTAACGGGAAATAAGTTCTGTACTCATTTCAGCGAGTGGAGACTGAAGTGCACTTTGAGACTCACCTCAGCGACTTGGGCAGTCCACGATAAATAAGAGTCCAGAATCAGCCCCAGGTTTTGACTCACCAGAGTGGAGACAGCGACGTAACGTCAAGCCTATTCCGTATATAGGTGCCGCCGATAACGTTGATTTTCAGATCTAAAAACCGCGACCACTAACCAATTATTTTTTTCAAGTCACTTTTTACGGCGGACACAGCGCGGGCAGCTTCCGCATCTTGACTTAGAAAATGATGGTAATGATAAATGATTTTATTTCTGTAAGTTGGTTTGTACAAACACTTTTACATGTCGAACATATTCTTAGAACTAGATGAGGTCGGCGTTTCCTATCTGACTACTCTGAGAAGAAAGGCCGAAACAAACTCAGAGGTCACAGTCTCTTTTAAAGTCCAGACAAAATCTTGATTAGATCATGTGAAGACCATGTAGACTGATGTCTGAAATGGTCTTTTGAGGAAAGAACCAGCCAGATTGAGTGGACCTGTCCAGTCAGTGCACGCATTTGTCAATAACCGAGCAGCTCAACTCAGAATTTAAGGAGCTCAACGATTCGACGAACAATACTAAAGAAAGGACATTCGGGTAGGCCGCATAAACTACTCAAACTGCCAGACCATGATTAAAAACTAAGATAAATTTAAAATAAAACAAAAAAAAATCTTCACATTCACAATAATTAAAATAAAATAATATAATACTTTAAAAAGTAAATATTCTTGTCATTGCAAGAAAAATAAAAAAATATATATAATAACAAAATGCATAGTGCAAAATATAATAAAAAAACAAAATTAATTGGAGCAGTTCAATCCCAAGCCTTTTTGTCCTCAATGTAATCTTTTGTTGTATAAAACGCTTTCTGGCACAACTTACGTTTAATGAAAGATTTGAATTTATTAAGACTTAGATCTTGTACGTGGCTTGGAAGCTTATTATAAAAGCGTACACATTGACATCTAAACGAGCCACCTATTTTCTTGAGCCTTGTTGTAGGTACTACAAATTTGTGTTTGTTCCTAGTATTTATGTTATGGATATCACTGTATTTTTAAACAATTTTATATTTTATGGGCATATAAGAGATTTTAATAAATATACTGAGAAGGCACAGTCATTACATTAATCTCCTTAAATTTCTCTCTGAGAGAGTGTCTCGGGATTAATTTATAAAATCTAAATTATAATAGCTCTTTTCTGCAAAACAAAGATAGTCTGGATGTCGGCGGCATTTCCCCACAACAGAATACCGTACGACATTACACTATGAAAATAGCTAAAGTATTCTAAACGGGCTGTCTCTATGTCAGTTAAATTACGAATTTTTCTAACAGCATATGCTGCGGTGCTTAGCTTCTTTGACAATTTATCTATATGTGGGCCCCACTGAAGCTTGGCATCCAAAGTTAAGCCTAAGAATACTGTGCTATTTTCAGGATTCAATTCTTCACCCTTTATCAACACATCAGTTTTCACCTGCGTAACGTGAGGTAGGGTAAACTTAATGCATTTGGTTTTTGTTTCATTAAGAAGTAAATTATTAACATTGAACCAGTGAACTACTTTTGAAATCGCGCTATTTACATCGTCAGTAACCAGCTGCTGACGTTTAAGTTTAAACAAAAGTGAAGTATCATCCGCAAACAACACTATATCATGGTTATCCTTTATGAGGTAAGGCAAGTCATTAATATAAATAAGAAACAAGAAAGGACCAAGAATCGAGCCCTGCGGTACTCCCATTGTTACCATAGATCCAGGAAATCTTTTTTCCATTAACGTCAACGGTCTGAATCCTATTACTCAAATATGAAGTAAGAAGATCCAGAGCGCTGTTCCGGATCCCGTAGTGGCGGAGTTTCCTGATTAGCGTTTCATGAAAAACACAATCGAATGCCTTGGACAAATCACAAAAGATTCCCAAGGCATCGCACTTGTCTTCCCATGCATTATGAATATGTCCTAAAAGCTCAACACGGTAGTTGAACGACCCCTTGTAAAACCGAACTGTTTGCTATGTAATAATTTATGTTTATTAAAAAATCTTTGCAATTGCTATAAAATTAATTTCTTAAATATTTTGCTAAACGTAGGAAGTACTGAAAAAAAAAGGTAAAGATGAAAGTTACACGAGATGACACTAGTGACAGAGGATATAAAAACAGCCGACTGCACAGCATGATTTTTCTTGTTTACTTCTTTTTAGTGCGCTTCTTAGGATTACGGTATTTTTGATTTTAATATCTTTTTCTATTTACAGCTTTTTAGTTACAATTTTTTTTTTATATTACTTTTAGACATATAAGTGGTATATATTTTTGTAATTACCCCTAAAACTCGATGTGTTTGGAAGAAATAAAAATACCATAATAGCCGCAAACAGCCGCCATGTTTGTTTTTTTTTACAACACTAAATCTAAGAACATTTGGGCGGTCAAAACCTCTCTAACGATGTCTTTATTATATAAATCTGTTTAGTCGTTCGAAACTTATGACGTACGAAACTTATTAGATTCACATTGCCGAATGCGATATCATATTGAATGGCGAAAAGCTGGACTTTGTAAATCAAAAAGTTTTCCTGGGAATCACTCTAGACGACAAATTGCAATGGGGTCCTCACATAAGATCTCTTGCGGGTCGGCTAAGCTCAGCCGCTTATGCTGTTAGGATAATAAGCCAGTTAACGGATGTACCTAGAAACCGCGCGTTTGGTCTATTTTAGTTACTTTCACAGCATTATGTCATACGGTTTTTTACTGTGGGGTCGAGCGGCTGACATTGAATCCATATTTATATTGCAAAAGAGAGAGCTGTCAGAGCCGTATATCAGATAAGTCAGCGAGAATCTCTTAGGGAACTATTCAAAAATATTAATATTATAACAGTTTCTTGCCAATTCATTTATGAAAATATTATGTATGTAAGGAAAAATATTCATCTCTTTATTAAAGTCAGTGTTAGACACAATTGTAATACGAGAAATAAAGATAAGTTAGACCAACCATCTTATAAACTAGCTAAAGTACACTAATCTTTCATAGGGTACTGTGTTAAATTCTATAACAAAATACCTTGTGATATAATAAAACTAAATGAAAGTAAATTTAAAACTTTCGTTAAAAGCACACTTCGTAAACAAGCATATTACAAATTAGATGATTATATTCAAGATAAGAATGCTTGGAAACATGCTGGTTCTGATCCATAGGGCATCTTTAGTGTAGACAAAATAAAATTTGTTAATTTATACTCATAGTTAAAATATTCTTTTTTTTTTTAAGAAATTGGCTCTCACACTGTTCCGTTGTTGTTGATTTAGGTATTTTACCTATGTTTGCTACATTTGTAAGTATGTGAGAAATTAATGAATTTACCTGTTAATGATTTTAATACTTTATACTGTTCGTTGTACCAACCTATGTTTGCAATATTTGTAAGTATGTGAGAAACATGTTCCTATTTATAAAATTAATGAATTTACCTGTTAATGATTTTAATACTTTATACCTGTACGTTGTATAGTGTGTAGTGCTTTTCTGAGTGCATGGTCCTCACATATATGAATTTATTAATGTATATACTTATGTAAATATTGTAAGACACATTTTTTTTTATAAAGTGTAAGTATGGAGTTTCTTGTGCATTCTTCTCCATAACAAGCTACTTTGCCGAATGCACGGTAGAATCAACGTTTATTACTTGTAATTTATAATTTGTGTACGACGTTCAAAAGTGCCGTTTTTTGGCCTAGTTGAATAAATATATTTGACTTTGACTTTATGACATAATAAAAAATATTTCATACTTACGAGAAGAACAACCATTTCCTTGCAAGAGAGGAGACAGAACGCCTCCCTGAAGCATTCCCACATTAAGGGACATACCAATCGGACGAAGACTCTTCAAGGCAAATTAGACAAATTTCTGTTGTTGATTTAGATAAAATAGAATAGACTATACTATATTTTACACAAAAAAAGTTACACATCTCTTTGGATTTCATACATAAGAAATACTTTTTTTTACCTACCGATGAGGGATGCATAGTCAGTTTGTGATTAAATCCTCTAGAAAAAGCAAAATAAAAGTAAAATTTTAAGGCTCTAAAGATTTACTACTGAGCACAGTAGCAACGTCAGTGTCGCTGTGTTAGTGATGTGACTCTGTACTACTTTGCTCAGAAGCAGGCCTCCATCACTCCATGTACTTGCGCGCTATAATTACCTACCGCCCGGCCGACCGCTCTCGGGCCGTTTGCGGACCAAATTCAGTGCGGTTTTCGCAAGCGAAGCGGACGCACTTTGTTCAGTTTTAATAGTTCCATTCGTTCGTACGCGTACCTACGATGCCGTCTGGTGCCTTATGTGCTGTAGATGGGTGCAAATCAAGTAAAAGAAGGGATAAACACCTAACATTTTTCCATTTACCTGTCAATGACGAAAGATAAGTATTACTATTTTTTGCCGTTTAAAAATTATTTTTAATAGGTAGGTATTAAGCATTAGCTTGCCTTTCAGACACAGATTTATATATTTTTGTTACATAGAAACGTTATACTTATCTTAAACACTATTTTAACAACGTTTGAAAAGCTATTTTTATTAGAATAAAATTGTGATAATATTTGACGGACAGTCGCGCAAATACCTACCTACGAAACTTTCAACACAAGTCGCGCGGCGCGGCGTCCTGTCTCAACTTGTCGTGCTGTTAGCGTAAAGAAACAAACACGGGTGATTCGGTTTTAAGCTACAGTTGCCTCAACGGATCTCGAAAACGATCAACGGAACACAAAAAGCTATGTACTTTTTTTTTATCAATGTGCTCGCCTTTGACCACTATCTCAACTGATGGAAAGTGATGATGTTGTCGACAGTGAAGCACGCTTGCCTAGAAATAACCTATTCACTTTTGACTTAAAGACCCCTAGAATTTTATCGAAGAGATAAAATTTGCCCTGCGATTGCTGTGGGATCGCGCGGTGCGAAGCAATCACAACTGTACGCTTGAGCATTTAGGCACATTTTAGCATGCAATGTTTGCTGACGCGACGGAGTAGGCTATTATAGCAGTAGGAATTGGAAATTTACTACTGAGTGAAGGATCTGTTACGTAGTAACTATTTAGTAATCTGTGTCAGAAGTCTGCCTTTAAGGTTAGGTACAATATATAATTTAATTTGAACGGTAACGTTGCCACTCCGTGTCAGCCTGTCAGGTGCGTGTTGGGAGCGGAGTCGCGGGTGTCGTGATTAACTTAATATATGTCACAGAACATGAAGCCGAGGGAATTACTGCGTGTAGGTACATGACTAACTATGTACAAACGCTTTGTTTTAATCAGACAGTATAATGTGACAAAGTTGAGAAACACTGGGTTATTTTTCTAGGTAAACTCAGATTAATACCGTTTGTAATTTTCTCAGCTTCCCCAAATTTTCGTCTTTTTTTACCGACGACAAAAAGTAGGAGGTTCTCAATTCCAGTTTATTTGATGTTTTTATTGATTTTTTTATTATATAATTATTTTATATTCAAACAGTTTTTATTTGAAAGAATATTTGTCAAAGTTGGTCCCAATTAAATTTAAAAATTACATCCACCACTAAAGGTAGAAAAAAAAGGATTTATTGATAATTTGCCCACTGAATTTGGACCGATTCTATTGAAATTAAATAAAATAAAAAGCGAAAAAAAGCCGACGAAATAACGAACTGGCCAAACAGGCGCCAAACAAACAAACATGCAAATTGATTACCTAAAGCGTAGAATGACTTTAGCTAGGTTGATCTTTATTGAGTTTGTTTGGCGCCGCTTCAAAATGATAAACTAAAAGGTCTTTTTTTATGTATTTCAGTTCGTTATTTCGCCGGTAATTTTTTTTGTTAAAAAGAATTTTCAATTGTAATTTACAACGATTTACAAACCCTTCGACTTTCAAATCTTAATTTTAATGTAATTAAAATAAGTACTCCACTGCTCCCTTTCAAACGTAAAAGTAAGCTAAGTCCTTTCAATGAAAGGGACAAGAAAAGTCTGGCTAATTAATTAAGATTTATTAGAGCAGATACAAATATTGTACCTAGCTAACTACTGAAAGGATCCTATTTCTTTTTTTACATTTTCTGTTCTCACTCTCACTGTTCTCAAAAAAAAGGTTCACGGTAGACGTTCTTATTTCCAAATTGCTTTAAAATTGGTTTTCAATTAAGATTTTTACATATTAAATACCGGTAAAACAGGGTGAATAGGAAGGCAGGGGTGAAAGAGAACGTTGTTTGATTAGGATTTTATCTTTGATATCACTTATGGTTTCAAACAAAGCATCGCTTTTTTTTTATAATATTATATTGGACTACCTTTATTTAGAATTCCGTACCCAAAGAGTAAAAACGGAATAATACCCGCGGTCCGTCTGTCTGTCTCTGTCTGTCGGTCTGTCATCAGATTATATCTCATGAACCGTGATAGCTAGACAGTTGAAATTTTCACAGATGATGTTTTTATGTTGCCGCTATAAAAACAAATACTAAAAACAGAATATAATCAATATTTGAGTGGGGCTCCCATAAAACTAACGTGTTTTTCCTGCCGTTTTTTTTTGTTGGTACTATCTCACGGCACTATTCCCAATCCACTGCAACTCCTGAAAGCAAGAATCAACAGTGGTGAGTGGAGAGTAACTACTAAAATGCAGCAAACAAATTTTAAATTACGTGAAAATTCCCTTTACAACACACTTGCTCATAAAGTGGCTCTAATTTCACCGCAATTAGGCAGATAATGACACTTGTTATCAAACTGTGACTTTTTCATTGCAATTATTCACAAGTGAGTTATAGAGTTTTTTTTTTAATTTATTGGTTGAGTTGCTTTGTTCTTAAAAAAGTTTCGATACAAAAAATATCGTGCTCAATAGTACAAATGCAACACATTTCATGCAACATCGTATTTAAATAGATAATTTCAACTTGTACGTGTTTAATAAATAAAACTTATACACTCAAATATAACTTTTGTTTTTGTCTGAAATAAAGAAAACTTGCTATTCCCCATTTTGTACGTGGCTAAAACGCTATCCGCGAAAAGCCAAAAAAAAAAAGAAAACTCATTATTTTTAGTCTATGGCCGATCGCCATTGTTAGATACGCGCGCATAGGAAAACTGATTAATTTTGCCCGCCATTGCGAAAAATATTTCACAACTCGTTTTCACTGTTGGAAATGATTTTTTTGTATTATTTTCTTCACAAGTGTGTTGAAAAACGTGGTATGATACACGTGTGTATTGATGATTACCGTCCTCGGCTCTCTTAAGACCCCCACCTAACGGCTCGGGTCTCAATGGCGCCTCAGCGGTAATCACCAACATTACACACTTGTACCATAATGTACTATTATAGTTTTGTTCCCATTCACCCCTGCGTTCCTATTCACCCCGTTTTACGGTACCATTGTAAAGACATTAAATTGTTTGTTTTTTTGCTGAAGTAACCTCTGGAACTGCTGACCAGATTAAAAAAAAGGTAGTGAATCCGCAGGAAAAAGCTGTTATTTATTAAGAAGATAAGTTTTGTACAAAGTTTTCTCTAATGCAAATGCGCATTAATTTTCTGAAACTTTATATAATCTTCTTAAAATATTCAGTTGTTTATAATATAGTTGCAATTCTACAAATGAGCTTCATTTTACTTGAAATATGAAAGCTCTTAATCAATCGAATAAGTTTAATACAAAAGTTAAAATATAGCGAGTGAAAAATGTTAGACTCATTTGAATAGACTCGTAACAGCGAAGATACTGCCTTCTATTGATATTTGATACCGGCCATTAGCTCTAATTCTAATAGATACGTCTTTTGAATTAATTTATTCGAAATGTACTTCTATCAAAGAAAAGTGACAAAATCTGCATGAATTTCAAAAACTGATGCTTTTTCTAGACATTATTGTGTTTTGTTCAAGTAGTCTTAGCATATTGAAGCGTGGCTAAAACGGAATAAAAACACTGTCTTACTTGCGTATAAATAAGCGATACCATTATTAGGTAAGATATTTGTACGGAGCCATTATCTGTCACTATTGTTGTGTTTTAATTACAGATATTTACTAAAAGTGTAGAATTCCTCACCAGGGCTTTACCGTCCGCACACATTGTTCTTGCCGCTGACAACTCGTAACATATGTAGGACCCCCTGAATACGTGCACCCAATCCCTAGAACGGTATGGCCTGAGGTTTAGCAGGAGCAAAACCGATTACTCAAAATGTTCCTTCATCGGAAACTCGAGACCGGCGTCTATCTTCATTGTGTTGACTCCTATTCCCACTGTAGAAAAATTCAACGATTTCATCATTTGAACATCCGCGTTGATACGCGGATGTAAGCCACAGAATTAGCGCTGCGTGGCAAAAATGGCGTTCACTTACTAGTGTGCTATGTGACCAACGTATACTCATAAAACAAAAGGCAAAGTGTACAAAACGGCAGTTCGTCTAGCGATAATGTATGGGTCCGAATGCTGGACAAAGATGTGTCTTGACAAAGTGCGAAATGAACACATACGTTGAAAACTTTAAAATCGCACCTGTCACCGATAAAATGACCGAAAACAGGCGTCCTTGGTATCAGCACGTCCACAGATTTATACTGTGACTTTTAATTTCGTAGACTAAACTGAAAGCTGCCTATGAACTTATATTTTTTTAAATGTTTTTAGCGCGGAGCATAGTGTTGTGGCTGGTAAGGCTCAATCATAACTGATTCATTGAATCGATGTGACATAATTCCTCAATTTAATTTTACTAATTAGTGTAAATCCGTATGGTGTCGGACGTTAGAAATCTCACCATCCCATATCTGCCCGTGGGTGTCGTAAGAGGCGACTAAGGGATACACCAGAGAATGGGCAGCAGAGTTCTCTGTGCACTTTATAAAAAACTGCGATCGCCAACCCGCCTGCCAAGCGTGGCGATTATGGCAAACCCCCCCCAAACCAATGAATCGCGCAACCACGAAATGGCCCCTAGTGCCCGGCAGCCCGTCTACCCTCGACTGTAGCGGTCGAGGCAATAGCGCGGCAAGGGGTGCGAAGAATCCCCGGGGTGGACCCGGCTACCTCAATAAAAACGGACGATTGTACCTGGCAATATACAACACGCGAACATTCCGGACCGATGAGAAGATAGCCGAACTCATGGAAGAGTTGAGTGGGTTACGATGGAGTATCATATGGTTATCTGAAGTCCGAAGAGAGGGGAAGGACTCGATAATCCTTAATTCCGACAACTGCTCCACTTCCGAGAGGGCGACCGGCAGTCCCAGGGTGGTGTCGGGTTTATCGTCTACAGGTCCCTTGTGGCCAACGTAGTGAGGATCGAGAGTGTTTTTTTTTTTTTTTTTTTTTTATTATCAATAGGCTCGCGCTTGACCACTATCTCACCTGATGAACGAGCGAGAACGGGCTGGGCGGAATTAAATCATGCAATTCCATCGCACACTCCCCGAAATGTAACCGATAAAATACCGACAAGCTGGCAACTCGGCGACGATGTTCAAGGCTCTGGAGCTTTGATTTGACCAGTGCTTCAACGCCGATGAGTCTCTTGGCCCGCTTTTCGATCGACTCTAGTGCATCTAGCTGATATTTGGCAGATCCGTCCCAGAGATGAGAACAGTACTCCATGCTCGATCGAACTTGCGCTTGATACAAGTTGAGCAGCTGTTCCGGCCTGAAGTACTTTCGCACCTTCGCAAGGATCCCCAACTTTTTGGCAGCCAGCTGAGCCTTTGCCTCAATGTATGGCCCAAAATTGAGAGTTGATGTCAGCGTAACGCCAAGAAGCTCAAGATGGTCCGTTATTGGCACGGTTACATCACGGAAAGTTGGAGCCGGGTGAAATTGGCTCTTTTTAGCGGAAAAAAGACACGCCTGGGTTTTAGCAGCATTAAACTTGACCAGATTGGCATCACCCCAATCGGAGACTGCCTGCAAGGACAAGTTTAAACGCTCCACCATGGCCTCACGGAGAGACCGGATCAGTGGCCCGGTAGCACGTGCGTTGGACAAGTATCTCTCAGCAACAGTGCTGTCGTCTGCATACCCAAAGGTGCCGGGTTTTAGCAGATCGTTGATGTGCAACAAGAACAATGTTGCCGAGAGTACCGACCCCTGAGGGACGCCGGCATTAATATCCAATTGATCCGACGAGCAGCCATCGATAACCACTCGAATGGACCGATCCCTCAGGAAGTCTGCAATCCAATCACACAGACCACCGGGCAGACCGAATGAAGGAAGCTTACCAATAAGGCTTTCGTGCCAGACCCTATCGAAAGCCTTCGAGATGTCGAGGGAGACGGCAAGCGCTTCCCCGTGCCTCTCAATGGCCTCACTCCATATGTGAATGGCATACGCTAGAAGATCCCCAGTAGACCGATTTCGGCGGAAGCCGTATTGGCGGTCGCTAAGGATATCATTAGTTTCTAGAGTGTATCGACCAGGGTGGCGTACCTTATACTCAGAATATCCTCAAGGTATTCGTTGAAGGTCATACAGGTCTACGCCCCGACCTCGGCACACCCCGACGACGAAGTAGAGACTATGTATGAGGACATTTCCAGAGCCATGCATAGTCATAAAACTCACTTCACCGTGGTCATGGGGGATTTCAACGCGAAACTGGATAACGAGACGATAATGAGCTGCGAGTGGGGCAATTTGTATTTGGACGATGGAACTACCGGAGACACCTACTGGCCAGTTTTATGGAGAAGGAGGGCCTCTATATGATGAACTCCTTCTTCAGAAAACGTAAGCACAGGAAATAGACCTGGCAAAGCCCCGATGGTGCAAAGAAAAATGAGATAGACTTTATCATGTCGACGAAGAAGCAAGTGTTCAATGATGTCTCTGTGATCAACGCGGTTAAAACCGGAAGTGATCACCGTATGGTAAGAGGCACATTGAACTTAAATATTAAGCTGGAAAGATCTCGTCTGATGAAGTCTACGCTCCGTCCAGCACAGATTCAGATTGTGGTATTCTGCTAAACAGAACCACATATTTTTAAGTATATTTACAATTCATAACACTTTACAAACCATACCTTCATATCTTTTGATATTGTATCAATTTTTTAAATTCATTTTTATGTTTTCTTTCTATTGTTATCATCTGAAAAACATACTTTTAGTTATATCTGATTGTTTTAATATCTGAAACTTATATTATATTGATAATTTGTAATTCTTGCAATATTTTTCTACTGTGACATTTTCATCTGACATGACATCTGTCTGTCTATTTTATTTTTCTTAAACCATAGACCGCAACATAGGTACCATGGACTAGACCTCCTTTAAGCTAGGTATACATTATTTTAAGGGTAGCGTAGACTGACCCCCTTTGTGAACCGTTTTTATTCGTTCTGGTCTTATTTTCTTAATAGAAATTTGAATTTAAATTTTAGACGATATGACACAGAACGATGAAAAATGGGCGTCAGCTTTTTAGTTTTGAATCGGGACTGAACGCCGAATGTCGGTTTATTTACTGAGTAATACGAAGTGGTCTTTTAAATCTAAAACTCTCTAAACCTTAATATCCAGCTTGTGTATATAATATTCAGTAATAATATCTGAAGTGCACTAAAATATAAATATTGTGAGTGATATACTGTGTATGATTTTACCTACGTATCTGACTACTATCCTACCTACTGTATGCCTACACAACTGCATACCAAACCGTGTGCCTGAAAGACCGTCGTGGTGTCTGCTCGCCTGTCCCTCTCAAGCTTACCACGACTTTTGAAGAGTTCCAGTCCGTCCAGCTGCCTGCCTAACCGATTTGCTACCTACTCTACTGCCTACCTGCCAGATTGCCTGCTTGTCGTCGTGGTGCCCACTCACCCGCCTACCTCGGTCATACCACGGCTTCCAACCCGTTCTGCTGCCTGGTTAGCTGCCTAACTCCAGCAACCCACGTCGTGTGAAGCCGGCCCTTCTGTTTTTATACTCGATATCCTTTTTCTTAATTTTAATTACTTTTATTTTATTAACGTAGTTAACGTTAGCTCTCCGGAGCTTACGTTAGGCTGCAAGATTCAAAACCCCGAAAGCTTTCAGCTCGAACTCCAGAATCGTTTCGAGTGCCTAGGTAGCTCCGTGGATGATTACAACGATGGTTTCGTGGAAACTGTCCATACGGTCGGGTTTAAGTTTTTAAAGACCCGCCGTGCAAATAAGAAAAACTATCCGATCCAATTCTCAAGATCATGAAGGAGAGGCGTGAAATGATCCTGCAGTCTTCAGACGATGCGTGGAACTATCGGCGGCTCAATAGACTGATCAGCAAACGACCCAAGAGCTAGATTGACCCGGCACTATACCGAAGACATCCCGGCTGTCAGCCTCTACGAGATTAGGATGGCTCTGAAACAACTTAAGAACAACAAGGCGCCGGATGATGACGGAATTACGGCCGAACTCCTGAAGGCGGGTGGAAAACCGGTACTTGAATCCCTTCAGAAGCTGTTTGGTTACGTCATACTCGAAGGGAAAAGAAGACAACCCAAGAGGAAAAACTTTTGTATGTATTAATCAATCAATAAATAAACATGGCGCAGGAAAATGAGGAGACCCATACCCCAATTAATGGTCTCAGGGAAGAAAGAAGAAGAAGACTAGAAGCATAGAATTTATGAATGATTTCTTTATATATAATAATAATTTATAATAATAATTTCTTCGGCATAAAAAATATTACACAAAACAAATGATCATGAAACTCTGGTACCCGTGGAAGGTAATGAGAACCTGTAGTAAAACAGTTCTCTGTAAAGGTCACTAGAGACCAATATTCTAGCATCAGATATGCTAGTATATTGGTTATTCAATTATGGTGAGAATTTGTTTAACATTGCACTTTATCATTCTACAAGTATATTCGATAAATTTGTTTCGAAACGAATTTAGCTCAAGGGTTACCGATTTTAGAATATATATAAAGACACTTCTAAATACAGCTGCAATTTAATATAACCTAATCTACTCCAAGAAATTGTAAGATATAGATAGGAAAGTACTTCTTCAGCGAATTGGCGACAAACTAAGTTCCGTAACAAGCAGAATCAAAACATTGATTACATTTGCAAATTCGTTAAGTCCAAATTCGGCGGAGAGAGTTTCTGCGACGTCTGGTCCAAACTCAATCACACTCTACTCTTGAATAACTTATGTATATGAGTGGCTGGTAGGCTATTTTAAGAGTCAAGATTAATTATTTTCAGTAGTTTTCCTTGTCATGAGCAGTAGATAAATTTTTGAAAAATGCGCAACACACTTTTACTCACTCTCCATGACTATTCCAATTTTGGGGGTAAGTGGAACAGGGTGTAAAGTCCCACAAACCTCCGTAGAAAAGGGGAGGATCCTCCGACCAGACGGGTGTTGTGTCTGGTCCGGGCAACTGCCCAACGGTTGTTGTCGGACTGTTGTATGTGTTCTAATCGCGCCGAAAACTTTACTTGCGCGATGCAGGATTTGTGTGACGTCATGTCATTAGTTCGTAAGTGGCGGCGTTGGTGCCGCTACATCACTCCCCTCCGGAGACCGGAGGTCGAAAGCAGGGTGAGTCGTCCGTAAATCTCGTGATGTGTGCCTGGCCAGTGGAAGGTTGGTTCCCGTGAGTCGGAACCGGAAGTCGCAGAGTTCGCGGTGAGTCGGAACTGTATGCGGTTGTGCCCCAGTGAGTCGGGGTGATGAAATCCCAGTGAGTCGGGATAGTGTTGCTGGCTCCAGTAGTTCGGAGCGGTGATGATGTCCCAGTGAGTCGGGAAAGTGCTGCTGGCTCCAGTGGGTCGGAGCGGTGATGAAAGAAGCTGGGGGTGATGACCAGGAATGCGCGTCCGCTGCATGCTGGTGGTCAGGATACCCCCGTAGATGCCGTGGGTAGTGGCTGGCTGTGTGACTCGCTGCTCGAAAGCTTGAGAAAGTGATGATGACGTCACGACGAAGTAGTTCTGCACGAAGGCTGCGCTGATGTTCATGTTCGGGGTCACCAGTTTGGGGGTAAGTGGAACAGGGTGTAAAGTCCCACAAACCTCCATAGAAAAGGGAGGATCCTCCGACCAGACGGGTGTTGTGTCTGGTCCGGGCAACTGCCCAACGGTTGATGTCGGACTGTTGTATGTGTTCTAATCGCGCCGAAAACTTTACTTGCGCGATGCAGGATTTGTGTGACGTCATGTCATTAGTTCGTAAGTGGCGGCGTTGGTGCCGCTACACAATATTATTTAGGTACAAGGGACTAGGTTTTTCTAACAGCTTTGCCCGCGTGATTGATCAGGATCTGTTCAGCGTTCAAATCCTGATTGTATACGATACAACCAGGTACAAACATCCCATTTTCATTGATAGGAAGGATTTTTAAGTAGTGGGACATAATAGCCTAGATAGTTAGATTAGTAGGATGGGATATTGCCGCAAAAGACTGAATTGGTAAACATTACACTGCGATCAACATCCCCGCAGGCTTATTAAGTTTCTTGCAAGAACAAAACGATAGCGATTTTTGCGCAACAATTGCTCTTCAATACAGAAGTTTTAGAGTTTTGGCAGATTTTTTAGAAATAATTGCATTTGACAAACAGCGAGCGAGTGTAGGACCTACCATACCTACACTGTAGGTAATTCCGACTCTTACGAGTATGACATAAAGCTTTTGATCACGCGTTGCCTTATTGAATCGATACAGAAATGAAGAAATATTGGATTGAATTGTGACATGTGATGAAAAGTAGATTCTTTATGATACCCATAAGCGAAAAATGCAATGGCCTGTCCCCAGGTCAAACGCCGCAACAATGTCCTAAAGCAAAGCTTACCAATAAAAAGGTAATGGTAACTGTTCAGCAAGGTTTTATTCACTATAGCTTTATCCGATCTGGTCAAGCAATAACGGCAGATGTCTACTGTGCCAAACTCCGATCAATGATAGCAAAACTAGCAGTGAAACAGCCCCGACTCATGAATCGATCTTCACCATTATTGCTCCATGACAACGCGAGACCTCAAACAGCACGAGAAACCGTTTTAACTCTACAGAAACTGCAATTAAAAACCATTCGTCACCCTCCGTATTCGCCAGACCTTGCTCCATTGGACTACCACTTCTTTCGTGATTTGGACAATTTTCTACGTGATAAAAAGTTTTTTCTCAGGAGGCAGTACAAAATGCTTTCACACAGTTTGTCGAGTCTAGATCACCAGAGTTCTATCGCAAAGGCATAAATGACCTTCCTATTAGATGGCAGCAATGTATAGATAATAATGGTAATTATTTAAATTAAATAAATATGTTAAATAAAAAAAACGAATTAAAATTTTTCAGTACAAATCGGCAGTTTCATCCCTGATAATTTGAAACGACTAGCTTGTGCCAGCGGCTTCGCCCGCGTGGAAAGTCTTTTTTTTTCATACCGAGAGAACATTATACCGGGATAAAAAGTAGTGTATGTGCTATTACAGATTGTAGCGGCAACATGTAGGTAACGAACATATTTTGCACTGCTAGCATTATCGTTACCTACATGTTGTGCTACATGTCACGTCGGATCCAATGTTGGGTTTCACTATTATGTGGTTGGAGAAGGAGTTCTTGAGTTCAGAAATAAAGTTTATTTAACTGACGTTTCTTACATTAGCTCAGAACACGAGTAATTCCCATGGCGTTGGACAAACGACTGGCCGCCAAACAATATGCGCGACGAACATCGCATTTTGCATTACTCTACACAGATTATAATCTTTAGCCAGATTTCATCTATATCCGTTCAGCCGTTCTGGCGTGATTCAGTACCAAACATACATCCAAACTTTCGCATAGTTAGATGGATCAACTGCGTGAAAGATGCTATGATTCAGAAAGGGAGTGACTCCTGAGATGCGACTACTCTATACAGAAATAGGAAAGAAGAAAGTACTGACTGAAAATAAATTGGAATGAGGGACGGTGAATGACGAAATTTGCTGCCTAACCCTCTACCTAGTTCCTTATTTTCGCTTATTAAAGTCTTCGTTTTAGTATTTTTTCACGTTGCAGTATGCTGCACGGGTGATTTTCTCCACCACCCATTAAGTGGCTTAGTGCTTCCAAATTATAATTAAAACTTTAATCACGTTGACCAAAGTTCTACCCATGCACTGCTTCTAAACTCATTGCAACTGTATTAAACTTATAATCACTGTACACGTTCAGCTATTAGTACTATTAAAACTTTTAAATATAAACGTATCATTTTCTAAGCAAAAGTTCGTAAAAATCTAGTCACTCTCCCTTTTAGCTTTAATAAAAAAATCGAAAATGGACGCCGCCGCTCAAAAGTCAGAAGTGGGATCATACTTTTATTTTCGTCTTGGAAGTAACAAAGGGAGGTCGCAAATGGCGCGTAACCGCCGTTAATTGCAGTTAATTGACGGGTGCAAATGAGTCGCCGCCGTCGACACAATAGAGCGTTCCCGGCCACCCGCCTACCCGCCCGTCGCCGCTCCATAACTTTTCTACGAGGCCCGTCGACCGCCGCCCGGCTGACTAGCCAGCTTCCTATTCAATCTCTACGTAAATATACAGATCCAAAAATCAGAATAGACGCCATTTCTCTTAAATAATAATTTGTATTGGGAGAATTTCATTTCCATCGCATTTTCTTTCAAAATAAATAACTTTTTCCTACACATAAGAAATCAAAGAAACATTCATCGCAACAAGATGCCTTGCCATTTAATATCGCTTTGGAAAAAGACACGGAGCTCTTTTATCTGTCACTCATATTTTTTTCACGCTTGTACTTTTTACAGTGGCGAAAAAACACTATGGGAAAGTCGATATCATATGAATAGCAAGGTTGCGACCTCAAATTTACTCGTACGTTTCTTATCGACCTTCCCATATCAAGCAAGGTGAGGCTTTAGGCGGAAATAATAGCCGCTCACACGCAACCCTCACATTTGGGGAGGTGCCACATTTACCTCCATACCCTCTTGGAATCAGGAAGCGATGATGGAGTCCAGAAATCTTGTTAATATACGGCGTCCTCCAAGCACAATGGCACGCCCTCGCCTCGTGAGCACGAACATGTTGTAATGAACTCTAATGACCTCCGATATTGTAATGTAATCACTTAGGAATTAACGAACCGTTTTTTGAGTTTAAGAACACGCATTGTAAATAGCTTCTTGGGGCCTTAAAAGCACCCCTCTTCCTCATCCCCATTTAGGTTCCAGACCCATTAAGAAAAGTATGAGACATTCATATTTTTCTGCTCCAATATTAATTACCTATTTGCGTCTATTTTGCAAAGATATTTAAACGGTTTTCCTGTACAATAATAATGACAGAAGAGGAATTTTAGCTGTTGAGTCATCAGCTAAAATTCCACGTGATGACTTATAAAAACTGCTTCCTGAAATGACCAGCTGAGGCTCACCAAATAATACTATAGATGGCTATTTATGATTCTACTTATTATCAGATTTTAAGTTTACGTTCTCCTTCTTCGTCGTATCGATGATTCGAAAACTAAATATATTTTGGCCAGAATTCAGCCACGCCAACAGCGTTTTCATTTGTCTCACAAAGGTATTTTATGGTGCAGGTGTTGTCGCACAGAGAGCACGTCGTTTACGTTTAAGATGCTGTAGTTAATAGAACAATTTCTAAAACCTACTCGTACGAGTGCGTAGGGAAGTACGCTAAAATAAACAATAAAGTGCTAAACTTAACAATTAAGTCTAGTTTCGGTGAGCTTTGTCAACATTTCACCAAATAATTACCATTCTAGGAAATCCATTTATCGGAAATTCTTACCGCTCACAAGCCAGAAATACTAAAAACAAAAGTTTTACCAGTTACATGCACTGAGCGACTTGGCAACCATTTGAACAGTCGCCCAGTGCGCTGAATCAACACTAACCTAGCCAACAAACTAATCAAAATGAAACGATGCTTAAAAGGAATAAATCTTATATGTTTATTTATTTAATCAAATAGATTGTTTTATATTGTTCGGGGTAAAAAGAAAGATGTTTTGAAACCTCAACATATTATTATTTACTGTCTAGTTTCTCCCTGTTTCTTCGCCCGAGAGAAAAATGTTTCATTATCAAAAGCGAACGTGTTTTAGTATCCCACTAGTGACTCGCCCCGGCTTCGCACGGGTCTAAAATCTTACTAATATTGTAAATGTGAAAGTCTGGATAGATGTGTGGATGTATGTTTGTGACTCAATCACGATAGAACGGTTGAACGGATCTGGATGAAATTTAGCACAGAGATAGATTATAGTCTGGATCCCGGTATAATGTTCCCTTGGGATAAGAAAACACTTTTCACGCGGGTGAAGCCGGTGACAGAAGCAAGTTATACATTAAAACCTTCCTCGCTTATCGCTCTGTATATTAGAGAAAACCGCATTGAAATCCGTTGCGCGGTTTAGGAGGCGTTACTCGTAGAGTATAAACAGACAGACGCGACAAACGACTTTGTGATAATCTTGGCTATAACATAATAGTGTGTTCATAAGTTCATCCAAATCCGTGTAGCCGTTTTTGCGTGATTGAAACACAAGCATACAAACCTTAACAATATTATAATATTAGTAGAATCAGCTGAAATAGGCTAAATTAACCAATGCTGAATAGCTTTGTTAAACCCAGTATAAGTTACTTAAAATTGTCAATAACCACGAGTGTGTGCCCAAAATTGTATAGTAAAATATAAGAGGGTGTCTACAAGTCAATTAAGGAGACAGCACTAATTAGGAGAACTAGGGTCACCGCTCTCGCTTTCACGGCGCCTTTCGTTGAAGTCTCTTGTAATATGACCCGTGTCACTTCTGCCCTCGCTTTCCTGCCATCCGTCTCTTTTGTGCTTGCTTATTTCGATAAGGATACATCAGACAAGATACTTGGAAAAATAAAAATGTGAGAACTTTCGTTCGATTGCCAATATTTGAGGTTTGTATGTATTGACTCTCTGGAGAGCATTGGTGGCCCAGTGGTAACGGCCGCAATTTACAAGTTGTAGGTTGTGGGTTTGAACCCAGGCAGGTACTTTACTTTGTGTAAATTATTTCATCACCACTGCTCCCAAACGGTGAAGGAAAACATCGTGAGGAAACTGACATGTTCTAGAACCAAAAATTCGAAGACATGTGACAGCTCGTGGCTAAATAATAACAGCCACTTGGGTCGATCTTCAAGGTGACCATGGGTGACCATTTTTACATAGCGTGTTTCTTCCGTGCCTCGGAAAGCACGTTAAGCCGTTGGTCCCAACTGTCATTTGAAGATCTGTGACAGTCGTTACGGGTAGTCAGAAGCCTGAGATCTGTCAACAGTCTAGCCAAGAGGTATCGTGTTACCCAGTTGCTGGGTTGTGGAGGTCAGATAGGCAGTCGCTCCATGTCGCTTCACTCAGCTGAATCCGGTTAGACTGGAAGCCGACCCCAACATGTAGTTGGAAAAAGGCTAGGTAGATGATGTATGTATTGAATCTCTATACTTATATGTCTGCCATACGGGAAGTATAAAGTATAAGTAGCAAGAAATATTCATAATTTTTCTATATTATTAATCTTGTGTTTAACCCCCGACGGAAAAAGAGGGGTGTTATAAGTCTGATGTGTGTACCTGTGTGTTTGTGTATCTGTCTGTGGCATCATAGCTCCTAAACGGATGAACCGATTTTGATTTAGTTTATTTTTTGTTTTTGAAGTGATTTTAGCGAGAGTGTTCTTTGCTATGTTTAATGAAAATCGGTTCTGCCGTTCAAAAGTTATGGGCATTTTTCTGTTTGAATCGGGGTATTTTCGCAAGATATCGTGTCATAATTACGTGTTCGATAGATTATGTAGATTAAAAAGAAAAAGATAAAAAAGACGAGGGTTTTGGAATTTTTTAATTATTACCGTGTTTCGGCATGATTAGTAACCGTTAAAACAGTACAAGAAAATATATAAGAAGTATTATGTACCTATTGAAAACTTTATGGTATTTTAAGAAAAAGGTACTTAAATAAAAGTAGCAGGTACGAAAACAGCCGAAGCATCACAAACTAGGCACTTATCTAACATAATTTAATCTTTCGTAATAAAACTGTAAACATTAAAGCCTCTCACTTGCACGTTTTGCACTCTGTACTCGTACGACGTCAACGTCCGCTGAGAATAAATAATTCTCCAAATTCCACTCCAACGATAATAGCACAGGGTTTGAAGTTTCATGTGAATGAATTCGCGAGGTAAAGCATATTAAGCAAAATTTAAAAATAGTCAATTTAAAACCGCTTTGAAGAAACATATGAAAGTGAAATTAGTGGCATGTATAAATCTTACACACTGGCGCGCTCCCTCTGAAGTCATAAAATAACTAAGAAAAGAGTTTGAACGTGAATTGGAAATACGTATGCAAAATATACAGTAATTTTATTGCGAAAAGCGATCGTATGAAGCGGTACAGGAACTACAAAGTTTAATAGGAAAATGCCCTGCAAGTTCCACAAGGAACTTCATTCCGTTTTATTTGTATTCTATAATGTCGTTTTTAGTTTGAAAGTTCATAAATGTTGGCAGAAATATTTTTGTGAGGCCATTACTGGTCTATACAGAAGTGAATGTTTACTTATCTATACCTATAATAAAGGCAATGCAATGCATTGTGATGGATAAGTTTGCAGTTTTGTTGCAGCTGCAAATCCTGTGTACATACAACGCAGCCGCGTACGTATCGTAGTATAGTATCGTGAAAACGTTTTCTTTTTTCATCTCTTTTGCCAGCTTTGAAATTATTCAAAGTATGTGAGTTACAAATTAAAAAAACCTTAAATGACAAGCGGCAGAATACTTGTTCAACAAATTAAACCGCCAGAGCGCTGACTTGAAAACAAATTAATTAAATTCGTTAACACCTGTCTTTCTACCAATGTATTCCAATTTTTTTAGGGTTCCGTTGGATAGGCCGCTCAAAAATATTACGGGTCTGTGACATCCATTTTTCGATTCAGGGATCCGTTTGCGTAAAATTAAGCTTTAAATGGCTAATTTTTGTTAGAGACAAAAACCCAAACCCACTGCCGGCTAAATGGTTGCTTTTGGATATTTTTTTTATTTTTATTTGTGATGGGTTGGCTCTTGACTCTAGTCTAGGTCATAGGTGACAGAGACAGAGTCAACGATGGAGTGAGCCTACCCAGAAGAAGCCTGTTCACTCTAACTTTGAAGAGATTCGGGTTGAATGCGTTCGGAAACACAGACGCAGGAAGTGAGTTCCATTCATTCGCTGTGCGCATTATGAAGGATGTTGTTGTTGTTGGATATGTGAAAAAAACACAGCAGTAGTATATATAAAAATTAAAAGGAAAACTACCACAGCTAAGTAGGCTTTACAAGTTTACGATCAATAGTCGACCAACTTATAAAATGTACTTGGAACAGTAAAAATTTTGTATATTGATGTAAGGGGACAACAATTTTATAACGGCAAAGTTAATTTTGTCCCTTCGTTAGAGCAATGTTCAATGCTTTCATTATTTATAAACATTAGTAATGTTACCTATTTATTTTGATGAATGTAGCTGTTTATACGGAACCCTCTGTGCGCGAGTCAGACTCCAGTTTTTTGTTTTGTTATCTGGCGGAGACTTTAATGTAACATGCAACAATGAATTTTGGGCTCGAACATCTGAACATAACTACAACTTATAACGTATATAGAATTGTGTAGCCCATGTAACCTACTAATAAGAAAAATAAATAAAAGATTTACGGGCTTTGTGCTAAATTTCTACAATAACTAGTCACACACTCATAACGCGTGTATGACTAGATGTTCGAACGTAAATGAAAAGTAGTACTTATTATGTAATATGTAAGAATTGTAGCAGGTATCCTTCTGTAGTTTATGCCTACCCCCATGGAAAAAATGGGGTGTGAGGTTATTGTATGTATGTAGATCCGTATATGTCTACAACATTAACAAAAACCTATTATTTAGTTTGACAATATAAGGCTTATTGCTACTATTGTTATTCTACTTTCTAATAACAAATGTTGATAAGGAGCTAAAGACTCTTTTAAAGCTATGAATTTTGATGAAACAATTTTATCTACATAGGCGTCCATTTCTCAAAGTGTCTCACAAATTGTTTCGTGTTTTTTTGTTGCTAAAGTTAGATGCCACTTAGATACTTCGTCTTGAAACAAAGCCTGTGGAAATCTGTGGAAATACTTACGTTCTGAATATATTTTTACTGATTAGATATTATAAATGTCTCCAGCCGCCACACCTATACAGTATATATGAACAAAAAAATTAACCCATCTGGATACGTTTCATGTGTTGTTTAAAGTAACATTAATAATTCAAAATACTTCTACGCTGTAAGCGACATATTTAATAAGGAGTTGAATAGGTAATTAAAAACATTTTTTTTCTTTTACCCTCGGGCATCAATATTTTTCATAATTTATTTAATTAGGAATCTAAATATAATCAATTTCTCAATTGTTATTTACTAATTATAATTATAATAGAATTGTGTAATTATAAATAAATATTAACCCAAATGTTTGCATGTCACATTATTGTGACATTATTATGGATCTGTATTATTATTTATGTTAAGACCGAAATTGTACCAACACTTATTGCGAATAAACTGATTTGATTTGAAAAACAAACATTAGGCGAAAAATTATGATTGCAAAGTTCAGTTCATTTGATTTGTATAAAGAACCTTTTTTAATACCGGTATTTTCGGCACTGGCCCCAGATACATACCGGGAGCCCGGTTTTCGACGCCTGTAATTGTAATGTAGTGTGATTAACTGTCCTAAAATTATTATAATTAAGTTCGTGGACCGGCAATCATTAACCTAAAAAATATTTTTATTCTTGCACATATTAGCAAAATCACGTCTCAGTGACCCCTGCATAACAAACCTCTAGGTAGAACATCCTTTTTAATACCCAATAAAACATGCATGTATTTATACCATTTAGAACTGAATCCACAATAAAAGCTTTATCTCGCGATAAACAAAAGAAGAACAAGCTCGCTATAAAACGACAAACGTCCTTACAAGTTAAAAACTGTTTTGTAACGAAATTAATCTCGAAAAAACTTTTCAAAAAACTGGCAACAATCCTTTTGAGTTAAACGAAGCTTATATCCATGAAAACAGAATAAATTATAGCGGGAAGGAAAATGGTAAGAGGTTGGGAAGCTTCGGGATATACCATGATATACCATACGAGGAGCGGTTGGGTGGAATCACGAGCGTAGTGTAATGGATATGCCACTACATCCGCCATGGGGGATCGCGGATATTAAACCTCCAGTTGCAAACAACATAGGCAATAAACCACTTTAGATATTTCCTGTTAACCCGTCACAGCATTGTGCCCGATATAAAATGAGATGCAACATTATTTTGCTTGGTTTACGTTTGAATCATGTATGCATATTTTGATCATGAACTATTTTCATCATAATTCATTTATACGATATACAAATAAAATTGATTCGTTTTTCGTTATGGCAATGAATGTAATTTGGCCTGTCTCTATTATATTTTGATAAGATCCTCAACAAAAAAATACTAATGATAACCGATTCGTACATCGGTTATCATCATGGGTAAAAAAGTTCAGGATCACGACAGATGTCGATTCAGGTTGGCTTCATGACTTTATAATGACCACCTGCATAAACAAATGAAGCCACAATGACCGCTAATGACATGCAAATTTGAAACGACTAAATAATAGTTACCTAATAAGACAATACTCAAGCAGCACTATCAAAAAAGGAGGAAGCATAATGTAGCTAACTTATTGCCAGCCCGAGACAACGCATGGAAGTTTACGATCAGCTGAATTGCAAAACAAACAACCCTTACGTGTTTCGGAAACTGTATACTGATTTACTAGCAGTGTACGTTATGACGAACTTTATCATACAGTGCATTACATATTTTGTCAGCGCTTGTTTCGTATAGATCTTGTTGCTTGTTAGATATTATTATTTCATACTAACTTTCAATTATTATTATAGAAGACCTAACCTATTTATAAAAAAAGTTCTGAAATAACTTTTCGGTAGGCATGCGTATTAAATATCAATTGATTTTGGCATATTAATTTCCAAGATGTTTGTCTTATAAGTTTGTGGTACGGCAATACATGAACTTTATAAATACCGTGACTCATGATTTCGGAACGAGATTTTCAATATTTCATATTTCAAATCCGATACTGAGTGATCCCATATGGAAATCTCGGAATCAGAAAAAGAGCTATATTTTAACTCCTTTTGAATCGCAGAGCGGGCTAGCACGGTTGAACCCGTTGTCTACGGTAATTAGCTGTGATCGGATAATTCGGAGGCTTATTTTCTTAAACTTCTCTTCATGAGAAAATGATATAAACATGCCTTGATGAACCCAGGATTTACAGTCCAGAGATTGCTAAAGATGTTACCTATAAAAGCAAATACACAGTTTCATAGAATCCGTTATATATAACATTGATATTTTCATTGGATAATGTACGAATCCGCTGTATACGAGAAGCAACCTCAATTATTTAAAGCTAAATATTTTTCTGCCTTCTGCTTGTATTATTGCAACAAATTAGTCAGCCGATCACTAGTATTTTGGATAAGCTTCCACTGTTTGACTTCATTTTCTCTACATTATATTTTTTTTTTATTGCTAGTCCATTTGGTTTTGAATAAAATTAAGACGTGTCTTTTATATTTATTTATTTATAATTAATGTACACACAGTATAATAGCCAAGCTGTACGCATGATAAGCAGTAATGCTTATTTTTTATGAAACGAAAAATGCATCTTACGACTCACTTCGTTGACCTGAGCACGCCATGGAAGATTGGAGTCAATAATTACCCTAGATATTATTAGGTCCTTACCTATGAAATTGGCGTTTTTTCGCCTTAATCTCAAATATCTTTGGTTTGGAATTCCAATTTTAAATTTATACAGCTATTTACTCATGCTTTTGTGTTTGGAAAACCGTAATTCATTTGTTTTTCCCTCTTTTGGGTTTTCTTTGCGCCAGTATGTTTACAAAATGGAAAACTTCAAATATCGCGTTATTGACGAGTACGAGTTCCATCGTGGCACCAGTGCTGCAGAAACGGCTCGAAGGATAAATGATGTATATGGCGACGGTGTTGCAAAAGAAAACACAGTGCGTTTTTGGTTCCAAAGTTTTCGTTCTGGAAATTTCGACCTGCAGAACAAGCCCCGTGGACGGCCGGAGACCAAAGTTGATAATAAAGAATTGAAGACTTTTGTGGAAGTGGATCCATCACAAACTACGTCCGAGTTAGCTGCAGGCTGCGGTGTTAGTGATAAAACTGTTATAATCCACTTGAAGCAAATTGGGAAGTTGAAAACGCTTGAAAGGTGGGTATCTCATGAATTGAGTGCAGCATACCGACAAACGCGCGTCGACTGATGCGTTACATTACTCAACCGGCACAATAATGAAGGAATTTTAAATTGAATCATTACCTGTGATGAAAAGTGGATCCTGTACAATAATCGGAAACGCTCATCGCAATGGCTGAACCCTGGTGAACCAGCCAAATCCTTTTTTTTTTTAGCTATGTAGCTAGACCTGGAAAGCTAGTACTATGTAGCTACAGCTATGAAGCTAGAGCTATGTAGCTACAGCTATGAAGCTAGAGCTATGTAGCTTCAGCTATCCAGCTCTAGCTACATAGCTCCAGCAATTAGTCTTATTCATTTGATGCTTTTATCAGAAGCATTGCGAGCGAACATAGCTAGAGCTCTGTAGCTAGAGCTGGAAAGCTAGTACTATGTAGCTACAGCTATGAATCTAGAGCTATGTAGCTGGATCTGGATAGCTGGAACTATGTAGCTAGAGCTTGATAGCTAGAGCTATGTAGCTAGAGCTTGATAGCTAGAGCTATGTAGCTAGAGCTGGATAGCTAGGGCTATGTAGCTGGAGCTGGATAGCTAGAGCTATGTAGCTAGAGCTAGACAGCTAGAGCTATGTAGCTAGAGCTGGATAGCTAGAACTATGTAGCTGGAGCTCAAAAGCTAGTACTTTGTAGCTACAGCTATGAAGCTAGAGCTATATGGCTACAGTGGAATTACTAGAGCTTTGTAGCTAGTGTTAGACAGCTAGAAATATGAAACTAGACCTATGTAGCGAGAGCTGAATAGCTAGAAATGGACAGCTAGAGCTGAACAGCTAGAGCTATGTCGCTAGAGATGGATAGCTAGAGCTGTGTAGCTGGAGCTGTGTGGCTAGAGATGTATAGCTAGAGCTGTGTAGCTAAAGATGTGTAGCTAGAGCTGGGTAGCTGGAGCTGTGTAACAGGAGCTGTGTAGCTGTTCAGCTATCCAGCTCTAGCTACATAGTACTAGCTTTCCAGCTCTAGCTGGCTACAGTGGAATTACTAGAGCTTTGTAGCTAGTGTTAGACGGCTAGAGATATGAAACCAGACCTATGTAGCGAGAGCTGGATAGCTAGAGCTATGTTGCTAGAGATTGATAGCTAGAGCTGTTAGCTAGAGCTGTGTAGCTAGAACTATGTAGCTAGAGCTGTGTAGCCGGAGCTGTGTAACTGGAGCTGTGTAACTGGAGCTGTGTAGCTGGAGCTATGTAGCTGGAGCTGTGTGGCTAGAGCTGTGTAGCTAGAGCTGTGTAGCTAAAGATGTGTAGCTAGAGCTGTGTAGCTGGGTAGCTGGTACTGTGTAACTGGAGCTGTGTCGCTGGAGCTGTGTGGCTAGAGCTGTGTAGCTAAAGATGTGTAGCTAGAGCTGGGTAGCTGGAGCTGTGTAGCTGGAGTTGTGAAGCTGGAGCTGTGTAGCTGGAGCTGTGTAGCTAGAGCTGTGTAGCTGGAGCTGTGCAGCTAGAGCTGTGCGGTTGGATCTGTGTAGCTGGAGCTGTGTGGCTAAAGCTGTGTAGCGGAAGCTGTGTATTTAGAGCTGTGGGGCTGGAGCTGTGTAGCTAGAGCAGTATAGCTGGAGCTGTGTAGCTAGAGCTGTATAGCTGGAGCTGTGTAGCTAGAGCTGTATAGCTAGAGCTATATAGCTAGATTAAATATCAATAAACTACGATACCTATACCAATCAATGATTAATAATAAGTTACTAAATCAGTGTAACTGGACTTAGTTCTTAAAAACTTTACTATAAACGTGTTCGCTCACAATACTTCTGATAAGAAAGCATCAGATCAATAAGAATCAGAATTTATTCTAGTATATTAAATATTAATTAAATAAATAGAGATAATCAAAATTAATCTTTCTTCATTTCGTTAGACATCTCCTATAGCATAGAATAAATAATAGCACTAAGCTTATGGATTTGGTAGTGATACTTATACTAAATATAATTATTACTTACTAATCAGGACTACTTTCAGCTTGACCAAAAAACTTTTTTTTTTAATATTGTATATGCTCGCGCTTGACTACTATCTCACCTGATGGTATTTTCTGGCTTTTTTAGCATTGCCAATTTTTCAGAAAGACTTGACTTAAGTATTATTTTTTGGGAACAAATCTAAAGTTTTGGTAAATAAATTCCCGACTATCCACTGGTGATTCGAGAGAGGCACAATAATAAATCTTATTAGGTATGTCGTCGCATAAACATGTTTTTTGTTGCAGATACTTAATCCAACCTCATACCGAACTCATGCAATTAACAAAAAAATATTGCCTTATCTAACAAATGTGCGCAATTCCGATTTTGAGATCATATCTGAAATCTATAACGGAATACAAAATATTCCGATATTACATGCCCTAACCGTAACCCTTAAAGTTCTTAAGGAAACCTAAGAATAACAAGATCCTTGCTCTCATAAAACATCGTATGATATAAGAACATGTATTTATACGGTCTCATTCTCCCTCGTCCCTCAGTTGACGTAACAAAAACTATATCGTTTCGGTTAGTTAGTCGTGAAACTTGCCTCGTATAAAAAGCGGAAAATGTTTTCTGCTTTTTGCCAAGATTTTCGTGGTTGTGTTGATATTCATGACATTAAAACCTTGTATACCATACTGATCGGAAAATGTTTTGCAGTTGAGTTACGAGACGAGATAATAAGGCAGAATCTATTAAACTGCAATAAATAGACATTGATTTATTTATTTGTTAGCCTTAAGACTAGCTTTTCCCTTCGAAGTAGGTATCTATCGCGCCACTGTTACCGCGAAGCGAGCGGCGCGCTCGCGTTTGCGTAAAGTTGACAAAAAAGCCACAGAAAAGTAGAGACGGTTTATTTTACTATTGCTTTTAAAAGTAACTAAAGTACGAGAGTTACAATGCGTGGTAAATAAATAATAACTTATAGAGTGTACTTTAGTTTTAAAATAAAAAAACTTTTTGCAAAAAAATACTACCGACCGGTGTCTTTCGTAGGTACCATTTTTTTGCGTTATGGACACCGACTTCAAAAAATTAAGTTATTTTCACTTTGTAGTTTTGTATTTGGAAGTCGGTAGTATTTTTATGCAAAAAGTTTTTTTATTTTTCACGTTTTAGTTGTACGTACCTAATAGGCAAGTTATAGTAAGGGAACTATTTCGCCAGAATAGATTTCATGAAACTTGAACATAACCGGTGAAATGAGAGGTCTGCTTACCCCTTAAGAGCGAACTGGCGTGATGTTATGTTATGAAATGTTATAAACAACAAACAGACATGCGATTGCAGCAATCCCGAGAGATTTGCCGTTATTTATTGAAGAGTTCTATTGTATATCGCCGAAGTTCTTCATCAGATCTTCACCAAATTAAAATGGGACCAATTTCGAAACATATTTTTTCAAACAAAAAAAGAATTTTTAAAATCGGTCTACAATTGACGGAGTAATCGGTGAACAAAAAGAAAAAAAAAAAAAAACAAACAAACTTGAAGTCGAACATCCTCCTTTTTGGGAAGTCGGTAAAAATGGCATAAATCGTATTTTATTTATTTATTTTTTTGATTACCTAACTATTTATGTTTTTGAAAACATAAATAGTTAGGTAGTACATCCGTTTAGGATGGACTAAAAAGAAACAAAAAGAAAAAAACAAATAAACTGTTGTTGAATCAAAATCCAAGATGGCACCGATCGAAATTGCCAAAATTTTAGTCATGGGTGTCATTTTTGTGGTTTTTGGGATCGCTGAATGCGAATTTGTGGTCAAAATAAAATTCCAAAATGATGTCGACCCTAATTTTTGAAACGTTCGTCATGGGTGTCATTTTCAGGGTTTTTGGGGTCGCTGAATGCGAATTTTGTGGTCAAAATAAAATTCCAAGATGGCACCGACCGAAATATTTCAAACTTTCGTCATGGGTGTCATTTTCGGGGTTTTCGGAGTCACTAATTGCGAATTTATGGTCAAAATAAAATTCCAAGATGGCATCGACCGAAATATTTCAAACTTTCGTCATGGGTGTCATTTTCAGGGTTTTTGGGGTCGCTGAATGCGAATTTTGTGGTCAAAATAAAATTCCAAGAAGGCATCGACCGAAATATTTCAAACCTTCGTCATGGGTGTCATTTTCAGGGTTTTTGGGGTCGTTGAATGCGAATTTTGTGGTCAAAATAAAATTCCAAGATGGCACCGACCGAAATATTTCAAACTTTCGTCATGGGTGTCATTTTCGGGGTTTTCGGAGTCACTAATTGCGAATTTATGGTCAAAATAAAATTCCAAGATGGCATCGACCGAAATATTTCAAACTTTCGTCATGGGTGTCATTTTCAGGGTTTTTGGGGTCGCTGAATGCGAATTTTGTGGTCAAAATAAAATTCCAAGAAGGCATCGACCGAAATATTTCAAACCTTCGTCATGGGTGTCATTTTCAGGGTTTTTGGGGTCGTTGAATGCGAATTTTGTGGTCAAAATAAAATTCCAAGATGGCACCGACCGAAATATTACAAACTTTCGTCATGGGTGTCATTTTCAGGGTTTTTGGGGTCGCTGAATGCGAATTTTGTGGTCAAAATAAAATTCCAAGAAGGCATCGACCGAAATATTTCAAACCTTCGTCATGGGTGTCATTTTCAGGGTTTTTGGGGTCGTTGAATGCGAATTTTGTGGTCGAAATAAAATTCCAAGATGGCACCGACCGAAATATTACAAACTTTCGTCATGGGTGTCATTTTCAGGGTTTTTGGGGTCGCTGAATGCGAATTTTGTGGTCAAAATAAAATTCCAAGAAGGCATCGACCGAAATATTTCAAACTTTCGTCATGGGTGTCATTTTCAGGGTTTTTGGGGTCGCTGAATGCGAATTTTGTGGTCAAAATAAAATTCCAAGATGGCACCGACCGAAATATTTCAAACTTTCGTCATGGGTGTCATTTTCGGGGTTTTCGGAGTCACTAATTGCAAATTTGTGGTCAAAATAAAATTCCAAGATGGTGCCGACCGAAATTTCTGAAATTTTCGTCATTTTTGTAATTTTCAGGGTTTCTGGGGTCGCTAAATGCGAATTTGTGGTCAAAATAAAATTCCAAGATGGCAAGGACCGAAATATTTCAAACTTTCGTCATGGGTGTCATTTTCAGGGTTTTTGGGGTCGCTAAATGCGAATTTGTGGTCAAAATAAAATTCTAAGATGGCACCGACCGAAATATTTCAAACTTTCGTCATGGGTGTCATTTTCAGGGTTTTTGGGGTCGCTGAATGCGAATTTTGTGGTCTAAATAAAATTCCAAGATGGCACCGACCGAAATATTACAAACTTTCGTCATGGGTGTTATTTTCAGGGTTTTTTAGGGTCGCTAAATGTGAATTTGAAATACCCATGACGAAAATTTCAGAAATTTCGGTCGGCGCCATCTAGAAATTTTATTTTGACCACAAATTCGCAATTAGTGACTCCGAAAACCCCGAAAATGACACCCATGAAGAAAGTTTCAGAAATTTTGGTCGGTGCCATCTTGTATTTTCATTTTGACCCCATATTTATTTATTTAAACTTCATGTACAATGGTGATACATAGGCGGGCTTAATGCAGCAAGGCATTCTCTACCAGTCAACCTTTGGGTTAAAAAGGACAAACAGGTGGTAGGAGTACAAAATAAAAATGAGCAATAATTAAAGTCGGATATTAATAAACTATCTAACTAATAAAATACATAAATAATTTCTAAAACAATAGACTAATAAATATTATAATAAATATCATATTCTAAATGAAACAGAAATTAAACATAATAACTAAGACGAAGACCGAGCTATGTAAGAGAGGACAAGTAATAGTTCCGGATTCTACGCTTAAATGAAAATTTACTCTCAGCTTTTTTTATATTACCATATTAGCATTTATCGACCCGAAAAACCATGAAAATGACACCCATTATGATAGTTTCAGAAATTTTGGTCGGTGCCATCTTGTATTTTCATTTTGACCTCATATTACCATTTATCGACCCGAAAAACCATGAAAATGACACCCATGATGATAGTTTCAGAAATTTTTGTCGGTGCCATTTTGTGTTTTCATTTTGACCCCATATTAGCATTTATCGACCCAAAAAACCATGAAAGTGACACCCATGAAGAAAGTTTCAGAAATGTTGGTCGGTGCCATCGTGTATTTTCATTTTGACCCCATATTAGCATTTATCGACCCAAAAAACCATGAAAGTGACCCATGACGAAAGTTTCAGAAATTTTGGTCGGCGCCATCTTGTATTTTCATTTTGTCCCCATATTAGCATTTATCGACCCCAAAAACCATGAAAGTGACCCATGACAAAAGTTTCAGAAATTTTGGTCGGCGCCATCTTGTATTTTCATTTTGACTCCATATTAGCATTTATCGATCCCAAAAACCATGAAAGTGACACCCATGAAGAAAGTTTCAGAAATGTTGGTCGGCGCCATCTTGTATTGTCATTTTGACACTATATTAGCATTTATCGACCCCAAAAACCATGAAAATGACACCAATGATGATAGTTTCAGAAATTTTGGTCGGCGCCATTTTGTGTTTTCATTTTGACCCTAAATTCGTATCTAGCGACCCCAAAAACCATGAAAGTGACACCCATGAAGAAAGTTTCAGAAATGTTTGTCGGCGCCATCTTGTATTTTCATTTTGACACTATATTAGCATTTATCGACCCCAAAAACCATGAAAATGACACCCATGATGATAGTTTCAGAAATTTTTGTCGGTGCCATTTTGTGTTTTCATTTTGACCCCATATTAGCATTTATCGACCTCAAAAATCATGAAAGAGACCCATGATGAAACTTCCAGAAATTTTGGTCGGCGCCATCTTGTATTTTCCCCATACTGGCATTTATCGACCCCAAAAACCATGAAAGTGACACCCATGACGAAAGTTTCAGAAATTTTGGTCGGCGCCATCTTGTATTTTTATTTTGACTCCATATTAGCATTTAGCGACCCCAAAAACCATGAAAGTGACACCCATGACAAAAGTTTCAGAGATTTTGGTCGGCGCCATCTTGTATTTTCATTGTGACCCCATATTAGCATTTATCGACCCCAAAAACCATGAAAATGACACCCATGACAATCATATCTACTGTACTGTAGTGTACTAAATGTTGAGGTGCTTGATAAGGATATTCGGAATATTTACAGACCCAAGAAAACTCAGAGCAAATCTACTCCCATAATAGTAGAATTTTCCACGAATTCTCTCAAGGAAAGTATCATAAATGCATCTAAAACTTTTAACAAAAACAATAAAACTGATAAATTAAACACCACACATCTGAAGATAAGCGGCGAATTAAAACCGATCTTTATAGCAGAGTCTCTCACCACCTATGGAAGATACCTATATTACCTGGCTCGTGAATATGTGAAAAATATTAAGGGCGCAAGCTGTTGGACCTCATATGGTAAGGTATATATACGCCAGAGAGAAGGAGGTCACTCTTTACTAATTGCCAAAGAAGAAGACGTGACTAAACTAAAACCTCAATGACTAATCCGCTTACTACTACAATCACGCTCTGTTGCTGCCAAGATCCGTTTTGTATATTGCGACAAAGACTGGGATAACACCCAGCTGGGGATTTTTATAACTTTTACAGAATATTTTACTATTACTTTTTATAATGTTTACCTCATAAAAATTTGTAACTTAAATCCAACTTACTCACCAATACACAAATACTACATTTCTTTACAAACTCACACAACTCGCACCCATATAAACCACACTACTCTACTTACCTACACTGTAACTTATTACAACATTTATATTTTTTCATTATTTACTTATACACGACTTCTACAGGTTCATGTTATAATAATGCAATTACTTCATCTTAGTCAAATCAATAATCTCAATCGTATTTACACAGTATTTCTAATCTTATCACGGATTATGCAATGTTTTTGGCGCCTGATAATGATCCAATGCGTAACTGCCTCGCCTCATCTAGAACACAAGAATCATATATTAATAATTATCCTAAATGTATTTTAAAAGCAAAATTTGCACCCACGTTATCTTCACTACATCCTAATGCGCGTAAAATTCGATATCACTAATGATATAATAGGAGACATTGACCAATTTGATGTATCTGTTCCTGTTACATGCGAACCCGAGGAATGCATTTCATACTTAAAATATCCAGGACAATATATAAAAGTTCTACAACAAAATATTCGTAGTCTGAACTGCAATTATGAAGAGTTACATGTTCTGCTTAAAAGACTAAAACTCTCGTCTGACATCATAGTGCTCTCTGAATGCTGGCTATCACAAGTTATTACGTTACCATTACTACAAGGCTACAGTTCATACAAAACTAATGACAACTACAACCAGAATGATGGTGTAGTTGTCTATACAAACAATAACCTCGAATGTACTGTGGAGGAACCTAATCTGCTGGAAGCGAACTGCTTAACGATTAAAATTAAAGAACATACTGTGGTAGTTGCAATTTACAGACCTCCTAGTTTTAAATCTGCCGATGTTTTCTTGAATTCACTTCACACAGTATTAGAAAAATTTTCATCATTTAAGAATGTTATTATTGTTGGCGATATAAACATTGATCTCTTAAGTGCCAATCATATTACCACCGCGTACTTAGATACCATTAACTTCCATGGATTACTTCCTGCCATTAATGCTGCAACTAGAGGTAAAGCGTGTCTGGACCATGTTATAATAAAAACGAAACTAAAAGCATTTACATTTTCTCTGTGCACTAGTATTACTGACCACGAAGCCGTATTATTTTGTATGAAAAACGACACTACTAAGGATAAACCAATAAAATTAAACTATAAAATTGACAATGAAAAGCTAAAATCAGACTGCCAGAATTGCACTTTTGACGCTATATATCAAGAAACTAATTTAAATAACGCCATGAATAATTTCATTAATATAATAAAACAATTAATTATTAACAGCACAACAATAAGAATTAACTACACCTAGAAATAAATTAACAATTAAGCCCTGGATATCCGTTGGTATGCTACGATGCATTAGAACAAGGGATAGAATGCATAAAAAAATAAAAACAAATGTAAATGACACCATACTAAAGATAACCTATTTGAGATACCGCAATCACTGCAATAACTTGCTCAAAAAACTCAAAAAGCAATACCAAAAAGACAACTTGATATGTCGAAAAATAATTCAAAAAAGCTCTGGTCTACCATAAAATCAATAACTAACAACCGTAAACAAAACCAAATACCACAGCAGCTTCTGTCTATCGAAAAAGAACCCATGGATGCGATCAATAAAACAAATAAGTACTTCTCAACCATAGGCAAACAATTAGCAGATATGATACCTTCACATATTCCCACGTTCAAGCCAGTAATTAAATCTACACTAAATTCCTTCGTTCTTTTACCCACTGACAACGAAGAAGTTGAAAGGACGATCAAAAACTTAAGAAGTGACTGCGCTCCTGGATGGGATCAAATAAGCGCTGATGCTCTAAAAACTACATGTGAAACCATCACGCCAATACTTGCCAACCTAATAAACCGCTGCTTTGAGAGCGGAATATTTCCTGCCGCGCTGAAAAAAGCCGTGATACACCCAATACATAAGGCGGGAGACAAAGGCAGTGTCAATAATTACAGGCCAATTGCAATATTAACAACATTATCAAAACTATTTGAACGCATAATAAACAAAAGGCTCACCAAATACCTAGAGGAACGTAATCTTTTCGCTGATACGCAATACGGATTTAGATCTAACCGCTCAACAGACAGTGCTGTACTTGACCTTGTTAACTTCTTGGTGAGTAAACAAGACAACAAAAAAAAAATGCTTAACTATATTTCTTGACCTTGCAAAGGCATTTGACACTGTCTCTGTTCCCCACCTTGTGCAAAAACTTGAAAAACATGGTATTAGAGGGGTCCCGTTGGCATTGCTAACAGACTATTTAAAAAATAGAACCCATTGCGTAAAAATCGGAGAATATATCAGTAATGAATTACCAGTCGACTTTGACGTGCCACAGTACCCTGTAGCATACTGGGTCCTACCCTTTTTCTTTGCTACATACAACGAACTTTGCACTCTTGAAATTCCAAACTGCTGCTTATCGGCATATGCTGATGACACTGCGCTTACTTTTTTCTCTGACTCGTGGGATGAACTTTATAAATTTGCACAAAACGGGTTCAATACAATATGTCACTGGTTACTGTCAAACTCTCTCTCCTTGAATGAGGAAAAAACTAAATACATTGTCTTCTCAATGACAAAACGAAATAAACCTCCTAACCATTTAGATAAGATTTATGCACATAAATGTAACTATCCTCCTACTCCAAACTGCACTTGTTCTAACATAAATTTAACTGCATGTATTAAATATCTTGGAATTGAACTTGACACTAACTTAACTTTTGGAAATCATTTGCTATCCGTATCCAAAAGAATCCGTAAGCTCACTTACATTTTTAAGGATCTCCGGGATATTGCAGAGAAACAGACCATGAGGATGGTGTACGAGGCCTTGGTACAGTCCATCCTTAGTTACTGCATAACCACTTGGGGAGGAGCATGCAAAACAAAATTGATAATGCTTGAGAGAGCTCAAAGGATGATCCTAAAAGTGAGCTTATCAAAGCCACGACGTTTCCCTACCTCCACACTCTATGAGGAAACTCAAGTTTTGACTGTCCGTCAGCTGTACGTGATGCTGACTGTACTTCGCCAGCGCTCCTATTTATCCGAAGAACTAAGAAAACGCAAAGCTCTCACTAGAAGACGCTATGCAGTTTGTGAGTCAACAGCTGTACGCACCCGTTTTGCTGAAAGATTCTTCTCATTTCGTGGAGGAGTATTGTTCAATAAACTCCATAAAGATATTGACCTATCTAACTGTCGCAAAACTGAATGCAAGAATAAACTTAGAAAAAGGTTACTCGAGTTAAGCTACACGGACACTGAAAAATTGATTGAGATGATTTCTTGATTTTTGAATTTTATTAATACATTTATTTATTATTATTTAAAAGTAATTCAATATTCTTACATACATACAAACACTCATTTATAAATTTTATATATATACAGCTATAAGGTAGTATTGTATTTCAAACTGACACTAGCTACAACATACACACACACATGCGCACGCATGCACATATTAGCTCATTCATCCACTAACATATCTGCTTACTCACGACGTCCGACAGTCTGAGCAACATAATTTAATGGGGGGCCTGGAGTTCTAAAATACAGGTCTAGGCTTAGTTTAGACTCCAGATCTCCCACAAATTACACACTTTGCCAATATTTCTGTGTCTGACTGTAATTTATGCTCACGTTGGTATGTAATTTGTGGAAATAAATAAAGATTTTTTATTATTATGTTCTTTTATTTAACTATTTTTCTTGTTCTTTTATTATTATTATATCAAAAATTTCAGTAGGCGCCATTTTGAATTTTTATTTTGACTAATATTCGCAATTTTTTATTTTATTTTGTCTAATAACCCAAAAAAACAAAATAAAATACACCAATGACGAATATTTCGGTCTTCTTTGAAGTCTGTTAAAAAACTTTCCTAACCTACTGATTCTGTTACACCGTGGTCTCATAATAAATCGGTCGGAATAAAACTGGCATAGGTCCTGCCTCGTCAAGGCCTCGCGGGCGACTGAAGAGCCGTACGGCGGCCGCTGTGTTATATATAAATTTATTATTAAAACAATTAAACTATTTTATAAATTCTTCTCTGAGAATAAAGTTCTATAAGTTGTTAACTATTTTAGATATGTTTTTTGGGAGTAAATATTTCATAATCTTCAAGAAAAATAATAGAAATCATCACAAAAACATCGTTTCAGCCTCCTCTTCCGATTTTTTTTTGATCGAGTGAAGTGTTTTGATATCATGTTTTGAGTCTCAGAAATGAAAAGGACATATAGTGAACTACAATATATATATTTTTGCATTTAAAAATCACTATTTGTTTTTTTAAATATTGAATCAAAGAGATGTAAAAGTCGGGCTACCTGCCCTTAAGTATACTACTGTATCATGTGTTTGTTTTATTATTACCTTTATGCTGCCGTGGCTAATTGCACAGGTACCATACATTTAAAGATAAAAACATAACACTAAATAGAAATAGACGTTTAGAGTCCGACACCAAACGTCTAAATTGAAAGTCAACTACTTACAGGCTTTTTGTAATAATTGGTTCAGTCCTTCCTAAGACAAACAAACACTTTTACTTTTTCATACTCGTAGAAAAAGAAGTTTCTTCATTATGTTAGTTTACAAGTTTAGATTATCCTATGTATTTTATGAGTGGTGCAATATTATTTTTGATTAAAATAGAATCTGCTGACAAAAGGGTCTGATAAGTATCCATCCAACATTGTGTAATATTGGAGGACATCTCGATGGCCTCGTTTTGACTCGTTCGATATCCTTTCGGCCGAAGTTAGCGGCACATCAATCATCAGCGCCGGGGAGTGCCAATTGCTTGATTTCCTTTCTCCTTAATTAGACATGGATCATGTGTCATGGAATGAGACGTTTTAATTAAATTTATTCGTTTTCCAGAGCTTTCGGTTACAATTAAAATTAAAAATAGGATTTTTATAAATCGTAATCTTGACGTTGGTATTTTGTTTCCACAAATATGTACGCCTCTCGTCATGGTCTGGTGGTCGCAACTACTGAGCGAAGTTCCGCATTCGATTGCCAGGTCAGGTAAAGGTCAAAGTGTATATTAGGCTATTTCATCAATATATTATGAGTTCATATATGGATTTCGTGACTGGTTAATAGACTGGTGTTCCATGGGGCTTAAACAGAACTGGCTTCAGCTTGTTGCCTATCCTATGGGATTGATTAAAGGGTAAATTGTATGCAGGCAGATAAACAGAAGTCCACTGGTGTACTGTCATAATTTTCATGCGATAAACGTCCCTGATAGGAAAATAAATCAAGATAAGGATAAAAGTGTTTTATATTCTTACCCACGACTACCTCTTCTTTACCTACTGGAGTTTATTTCATCCCCAAGATAAATAACCGCTTCCTCGACAAATAACAAGATAAATATAATACCATCAAAGTAAAATAAACATAAGTCCATAAACTCAGCTTTTAGAATTTGTCGTAGATTATTATTATCAAGAGTAGGCACAATGTCTCACAGTCGTCTCGTAATTTTCTTATCGCTTCGTTCGCAAATAATGCTTTCATGTTGATTGTGTACTGTATTCTATAGTCTATTGTGAATTGAAATGTAATCGTAGAGTGATTCTATTATGTCGACGCGATTTAGTGTAGGTATAGAACAACCATCTCACGAAGGCGACTGAATCGTAACAAAATGACTCTTATTTTGACGTCATAAAAGTTACGTTACCCGCCTTCGTGAGTTATAACAACTTTACAATCAATGTGCATAGCATTTTCCAACTACGAGTATGTTGAGGTCGGCTTCTAGTCTTACTGGAAGCCAACCTCAACTCAGCTGCACCGAGTACCTACCAGTATTTTACATGGAGCGACTGCACAACCAAGAAAAAAGAAAGTTAATTCAAAAAATCATAAAACCCGACCGCTTAAGAAGCGAACTAAAAAGACTTAAACAAGAAGAAAATCATGCTGTGCAGTCGGAGGATACATTTTCGCGAACTGGCTGACCAAAATCAAATTAGTTCGATTCTTAAGCAGTCGGGTTTTTGGATTTGGAGACACCAATGAAACTGTTTTAAAATTCAGCAAAGCGTTATTTAGTTAAGAATTCGCGTAAAAAAATGTAGAATTGTTTCTGCGATGCGTCGGGAATACTTCACTGATTTGACTTATTGGATTTATTGGACAAGCACTTGTGTATAAATGAATTGCAAAAATACCTATCTACCGATACGTGATAGTTATATGGATAAGTCAGATCTATTGTAGTTTTATTTTTTGGATACCAATCACAACTGTGTTCGTAGTCGCAGCGGAAAAATGTCGAATATCTTAATTTCAGTTTAGCAGATAGTTAGTGTATGACGTCGTGTAATTGTGTATGGTAACTACAAATTTGTGTATCCAACCATTGGGGAGCTAATCAATAAAAACTGTTTCCGCTGGAACTACATCATCCCAGCGGAACTTTTTTTTCCTATGCACGTAGAAGAAAAAAAAAACATCCAATAATTAGTTTATAACGAGAGGTAAATGTGTATGCTTGAATGAAATTTGTGTGACATAAAACTGCGGCAATAATCAAGTTTCCGCTGCGCTGACGTTTGGCAATTTGATGAAAATCATATAAAACGGCTTAGTGCAGAGTTGAATTTTTTTACGCACGTTGCTTTGAATTTGTGTGTAATGATTGTTAACACAGAATTATAAAAAAACATACCGTTCAGAAGATATACACGTAAAAGTAAAATAAGGTTATTAGGTCCAAGAACTTAAAATAGGAACACTAGAGCATAACTTATAACTTTTATTTGTATCTTTTAAGGGACTACAATGCCTTGCCAAGTTTCATTTATGTGGTCTTAGTAATTAATGAACAATGGCATAATTTACTACGGCTTGAGTACTATATTGTATGACATCCGATTGCAGGACTTTTTAATGGAAAAGCAAAATATAACTTATTCCGATGATTAGTTTATTAATGCAACTATTCACATCTAAAATTTCAGCTCAATACACTAAATAATTAAAGAGATATAATAAAAATACCAGAACAACCGCAATACATGGATAAACCGACCAAGTTTGAATGGCTACAAAAAAGCGGCCGTGCAGTATAAAGAGCTAACGTTCTAAAATTTCCAGTGTTGTACCATTATTGGACTGGTACAGCTGTGCACACAAGTTTTGAACAATTAACTAATACTAGTACCTATACTATTTTTTAATAATTTTGGAGTGCACTTGTCATTACTTCATATTGACGATTCATTGTGTTTTTTGTGTACATCTTTCGTTGGAGGTCCTGAATAAATAAATAAAATAATAATTTTCGTGATAAAAATAGTAGGTCACTTGATTTTTAACCGACTTTCCAAAAAGGGGGAGGTTCTATGGTTGGCAGTACATGTATGTACTGATTTCTCGGTCAATTGTAGGATTTTGAAGATTATTTTTGTTTGAAAGAGTAGGTTCCTGAATTGGTCCCATTTAAATTTGGTGAAGATCTGATATAGAACTTCGGAGATATATAACAGAACACTTAAATAAACAACAGCACATCTCTCGGGATTACTGCAATTGCATTGGATGTCACACTCTCATTTCGGGTTTTTCATCGTCATTTATTCGGTTAATCTATTCCGGCATAACTTTGGGCATTGTGGGTACCTTACTATAGAACTTGCTCATTAAATTATTTACCATAAAAATACAATTGGCTTTCAAATAAAAACAGTACAAAGTGAAAAATAACTTTAATTTCGGAAGTCGGTGTCGAAAAAAAAAGAAACAACTTTTCACTTTATAGTGTTTTTATTAGTAAGTCGGTTGTATTTTTATGTAACAAAGTTTTTTTTCTTAAACTTTCAAAATTATTTGCATGTAACAAATGCATTTATTTACCAGTACTTATATTACAAAAAGTTATTACTGTAGGTAATTACTTTTAGCTAATAATAATTTAAAAAAAAAACTTACACCAGTAGTCATTTCAAATATCGAATTTAAAAAGAGGTATTTTCTTAGCACGCGCTTCCTCTTCTTTTTTGTTTATCAGTCACAACCAACTCCCTAAAATTTACATAGCAGAACTTAAGATTTACAATCTATATGGGCTTCAGTAGGTAATATATTTTTTATTTATATATAATAAAAAAACTGATTCATTATATCAATGTTTTTAACAATCTCGGGACACTGGGGTCCCGAACCTTTGAAAGGCGTGCTAGGGGCCGAAGCTAACTCGCAGAGGCCCTGTTAACTATGTTTCATGATATGTGACACCAAACGATGATTATTCGTAGATGCACTACGTAAGAGAACCCAAGGACAATCCCCGGTTGGTGCATGACTATTGTTAATATGGAGACAAAGATATTGGGCTATGGGTTTGGCAGGTTTAGTGGATCGATTGTCTAAAACTATAGAATGACTATTAGCCCCTGACTGACCACTGTTGAATTACACGGCTATAAAATGGCAGGGAGTGACTTGCACACTCAATTACGGTGCTTGAGGAGTGGAGAGGTATACCACGGCTATCAGTCCAATCCCGGAAATACGGTAAAGATCCCTACCAGCATCATCCAGTAAGATTATACTTCTTCCCACCGATCACTTTTGCTCTTGTGAATCTTCATTCAAGCCAACCAATTAAGGCAAATTAGAGATGGGAGCTCTGTTCCCCATCAGTGTTCTTTCCGGCCGGCCAATAAAGGCAAGCGGAAGATGAGGGTCAACTGACAAGACTTCTCCCAGGAGATCTGGTCCGTGGGGCCGCCACTGCCCAGCAGCTCACCACAAAGCTACCCTGCGGACCTATCTCTGTTATTATTACTTTGTTAATAATATTGATTTTTTTAAAATATTATATTAACATTAACTAATAAATACTTTTAAGAATACAAAGTTAATGCAGTTGTTTTATTTTCTGCAAACTATTGTGTACGCACCTGTACGAAACTATTAAACACAATAACGAGCTATACTGGAAATTTTAGAACGTTAGCTCTTTATACTACACGGCCGCTTTTTTGTAGCCATTCAAACTTGGTCGGTTTATCCATGTATTGAGGTTGTTCTGGTATTTTTATTATATCTCTTTAATTATTTAGTGTATTGAGCTGAAATTTTAGATGTGAATAGTTGCATTAATAAACTGATCATCGGAATAAATTATATTTTGCTTTTCCATTAAAAAGTCCTGCAATCGGATGTCATACAATATAGTACTCAAGCCGTAGTAAATTATGCCATTGCTCATTAATTACTAAGACCACATAAATGAAACTTGGCAAGGCATTGTAGTCCCTTAAAAGATACAAATAAAAGTTATAAGTTATGCTCTAGTGTTCCTATTTTAAGTTCTTGGACCTAATAACCTTATTTTACTTTTACGTGTATATCTTCTGAACGGTATGTTTTTTTATAATTCTGTGTTAACAATCATTACACACAAATTCAAAGCAACGTGCGTAAAAAAATTCAACTCTGCACTAAGCCGTTTTATATGATTTTCATCAAATTGCCAAACGTCAGCGCAGCGGAAACTTGATTATTGCCGCAGTTTTATGTCACACAAATTTCATTCAAGCATACACATTTACCTCTCGTTATAAACTAATTATTGGATGTTTTTTTTTTCTTCTACGTGCATAGGAAAAAAAAGTTCCGCTGGGATGATGTAGTTCCAGCGGAAACAGTTTTTATTGATTAGCTCCCCAATAGTTGGATACACAAATTTGTAGTTACCATACACAATTACACGACGTCATACACTAACTATCTGCTAAACTGAAATTAAGATTTTCGACATTTTTCCGCTGCGACTACGAACACATCACAACTTCATATGTGGCTGAGTTTGAGCGTTTATCTGAAGAATAAAATATGGCGGTTTGATAAATCTACACTAATATTTTAAGAGAAAAGATTTATATGTTATTTGTTTTGCTACACTATATATAATATTATAAAGAGGAAAAATATGATTGTCAGTTTGTAATGGTTAAGCTCAAAAACTACTTACCGATTTTTAAAATTCTTTCACCAGTAGAAAGCTACATTATTCCTGACTGGCATAGGCTTTATATATATATATTTATTTATATATATTTTATCCCGAAAACGGGGCCTGTTGGGTTCCACAGGAGCGGAGTTGCGGGGAAAAACTAGTATCTGTACAAAAGTTGTTGAATAGCCATTCTTATTTCTCTGATAGAAGTTGTGTGAAAGTGACTATATTAAAACCCGGCTCTTAATTTAATAACTCGAAAATGATGTAGATTCACAAAATTCTTACGGAGCAACGAGTATTGTTTCATAATGATTATAAAATCGTGCACATTATGTAGTTTCGCGATGATGCTTTTACAGTAGTTGATTCCACGTTCCTCCTGCAGCCCTCATCCTGCTAGAAAAATGGAAATAAACGACGCCATTTATTTTGCTGATTATATCGCGAGAGGCTTGCCTTGCTCTATGTACGCGGATGTATCCTTATTTTCTTAGCTTTCTAAGTTTTTAGGAAAACACAGCGAATAAATGTGCTGTTAGCTTAAACTGTAAAGTACCCCATATTTTTATATTTACTTTTTATTATACTTTGTATTAGACAGGATATATAATATTCTTTATAATCAAAGCTTATATTATTTTGTTGAAAGTGATTAGGTAGGTATGCCTCCATAAAATATATGATTTATGCACAAACAAAACAAACAAGTATCTACCAGGACACATAATGTATCAGTTTCAACCGTAGCACAAAGTTGAAGACTGCCCGTCTCGTAGCGTTGTAGCGCTACGCCGTAGCAAGTTGCTACAGCCACAAAGCAAGTAAGTGGCAGCGCGCCGCAGACAGAGAGTCCACTATGAACAAAGCGCCATTTAGCACACGCGCATTGACAATACGATTTTACAGGGATTCTTGGGCATTATTGGCAAAGCTTAGTCAGGACTGTCACGAGTACAAAATCTTACTAATAGGTATTATAAATGCAAAAGTTTGGATGGATGTGTGAATGGTTGTTACTCAATCACGCCAGAACGGCTGAACGGATCTGCATGGAATATGGCAAACCTTTTTATTCCGAGTCGACTTCATCAGGATGAAGCCGCTGGCCGAAGCTAGTAATTATATATTTATCAATGCCTTGCTTCCTTCCTTATTTAAAGCAAATACAATATTTTAATGCAATATCTAAGAAAACAATAAATTATTTTAAGTCCATAAACGAAAAAACTGTACATTGTAGCTTTCTTAGATAAGGAAAGGCCACAATAGATCCCAATGGGTCGAAGTGTCCGAGTTGTCTCTCGGCCCCTCCACAAGATAAGAAAAGGAAAGGCTATGAAACTTGTCACCCTTCTAGATCTCAACTCCTCTTAGTCGAATAAGGCGCCTTTTTCACATTCATGTTTTTGGTGGGATCATTATTACACCTTTGTTATGTCTTGTTACCATCCAATCTTCCTCGTATGTGGAGTCGTGATCTTTAATTGATACTCTGGCTACCCTCTAAGACATGTAAGCATGATATGATGTATGTTTAGAAGAAGCGATGTATTTATGTGAATCTGTCAAGTTTAGGTATCAATTTTCGAAACGGCGGGAGTGGCCCTTCTGTATACTTTCAATTTTGTGCTACAGCCGTCAACGGCGAACTTCTCTTCTCCTGTCAGTCATTACACCGAAGTTAAACCTGAGTTCAACTACTTCAGACATCTGACAGCTCGATAATGAGTTTGCGAGCTAAAACAAAAACTTTAATCACCACTACGAAGAAAACGTTTGTATTGAAAACAAAAATTCTGTATACGTTGAAGTATGTAATTAAGCAGGACTCTTGAACACTTAGAACCGACTATACGCTCGGTTGTTTTGTGAAATAAAATAATTAAAGTTTATATTACATCGCTGAAAATTAATCTGAGATACCTAGCCTTATATTGGAGAATCGAAGCCCTATAGGTATGTCATTAGAAAAGTCTATGATAAGATATTTGAGTAGTATATTTAAGTGGCAGTGTTACCTAATGACGAAGTAATTTGGGCGCTACGTGCTGAGGAATAATGTGGAGTCTTGATTTTTAATTAACGGGATGTTCTGCACCACGCTTTTGTTCTATAACTCGTGTTTGCATAGAGGTTTTACATAATTATTACATTATGACGGGATTGTTTGGGTGTTTATAGTTAATAGGGATACTCCAATTACAGTTTTCGGAAAATTTCATCTTTGTTTTTTTTATATTTATTTAATTAATATTCACCAGTCCTTTTTACAGCACTTCGTAATTAATTGGCTCTAGAAGTTCACGTATAAAAGAATAAACTATTCATTTGCTCTTAGCAGTAAACCTTAACGGACTACTTTTTTAAATCCAATCGGAAACTCTCTTATTCAGACCGGGGAAAAAATAGTAAAAACATTTTAATGTCATGTAAATGTGACGCATCTCACCTTTCATTTAAATATGTTAGCTAATCCCGGACCAAGCGAGTTCTACGACCAGCGAGGAAGGGATTCATCTGCTTTGCAAATAACACAGGCATCGATGCATTCCGTGCGCAGCGGCGAAATGTCATAAGTAACTTTACACTGAACTTTTTTTTGAACTCGTGTTATAAATTATTTATTTCCTATAAAGGTGAAACAGTAGGGCTCTTGATTACGCCTACAGTTCATGTTGAACTTTGTTAACGTTCAATTGTTTAAGTGTATTTCTGTTCAGTTTCAGGATCGAAATAACTATTCCATACCTACTCTTTTAACTCCAAAAAAAGGAACTCGGAAGTTGGTGTCGAAATATTAAAAAACAAGAGGTAGGTACCAAAGACATTTACGAAACGAAAGTGATCTTGCAGTTTTTAGTGTTTTGCTTTTGACGTCGATTTCTTTTTGTGAAAAAGATTTTAGCCTTTTTTTTGTTTTATTACACTATCACAAAAAAAAATGGGCAAGTTTTATAGTACATACTTAAAGGATTGATAAAATAAGGAGTAACATACTTAACGAATGTGAAAATTACACACACACACATTCGTGCTGATTGTCGCTAAGGAGTTCGGTTGTATGCTCCATATCTTGAAAACTGCTAGACCGATTTTGATGAACCTTGTACTATTCCCTAAGTTGAGAGAAACTCAATCCAACACAAAAAGAATGATCATGTGTCAATATGTAGTTTCGGAGAAATGCGTGGATATACATAAATACACTCATGAAATGTGGCACATGTGTTTAGAAGCCCACATAGAGTAACATATGTGAATATTGTGCAGTTCCAACAATATTACATACATACGTATCGAATTGATTACCTCCTTTGTTTGAAGTCGCTAAAAAGCCTAAACCCGCAAAATATGATGTAGTTCTGATTTATTGATATGTTGTTTGAACCAGTTAAGGTAGTGTGAATGCACCCCCTGCATCCCTTCTTACATTTGCAGTCTATGATTTTGAGAAAGTTATTACTAAACCGCAGTAGAAAGTTATTACTTAAATTTGCAACAATTAAATTGTTGCAAATTTATTAAACTATAAAAACGTGAAAAATGACCCAAAATTTCAGCGAGCACACATTTTTACCCGGCTGCAAGGAAAGGGTCTTGTATGTTTGTATGTATGTATGTTTGTATGTATGTAATATTCTTTATTACCTCTTATCTTGCAAACCGCTAGACAGATTTTTATAATTAATACATCGTTAGATAGGGCTTGGCCGCCTAAGTGTTCTTAGATAAGAGACGTTAAAATATAACAAAAATGGCGGATTTTGTGCGCCATATTGGGGGGGACTCAATTTTTTTTTCTTCAAAACCCATCGAGTGGGGTATCAAAATGAAGGATTTTTAGTGGTGATTACAAAAATATATACTACTTATATGTTTAAATGTGATTCGAAAAAATAAATAGGTAACTAAAAAGTTGTAAATAATAAAAGTTAATTTAAAAATCAAAAACCCGACTGCTTGATAAGCGAACTAAAAAGATGTAAACAAGTAGAAAATAATGCTGTGCAGTCGGAGGATCACGTGGTTAGCCAGCTCGTAAATATGTATCCTCCGACTGCACAGCATGGTTTTCTACTTGTTTACATATTTTTAGTTCGCTTATTAAGCAGTCGGGTTTTTGATTTTTAAATTAACTTTTTTTCAAAGTTGCAAATTTGGATTAACACTACCATAACTGGCCCATACAACTTAAAAAAATCCTGAACTACATTAAGCTTCGCAATTTTAATGCCGATTTCTACTGGGCTAAGAGGTAATCTAATTTAATTTAGCTTAGTTCGCATAGCTGAGATAAGATATATTGTTACAGAGTTCGCGGCCTGTATACAAGTAGGTATGAAAAACGACATCAGCTGCTTATGCGAGCTAAGCTAAAACTAACTTGGTTTGCTCTTGATCTGCAACAAGCTTTAGGCTCACAGAAGTGTTTCTTACCCGCAGTCCATTTCCTTTCCATATTCGCAATCGTGCGATAAACTGTGCGACTCTGTCTCACCTATAATAATGGAACATGACGCATAAAATCCCATCTCGGCTGCAATGACGAACTTCGCCTACTTGTAGATTTTGCAGATTGTATGGTGACAAAAATATTTGAGTTAAAAATACTTTACCTTAAATTTGTTGTGATGACGACCGCAGTGAACTTTTCATTCATTAAAAACTTACTTGATTAATGATAAATGATTTTATTTCTGTAAGTTAGTTTGTACATACACTTTTACATGTCGAACATATTTTTAAAACTAGATGAGGTCGGCGTTTCCTATCTGACTACTCTGAGAAGAAAGGCCGAAACAAACTCAGAGGTCACAGTCTCTTTTAAAGTCCAGACAAAATCTTGATTAGATCATGTGAAGACCATGTAGACTGATGTCTGAAATGGACTTTTGAGGAAAGAACCAGCCAGATTGAGTGGACCAGTCCAGTCAATGCACGCATTTGTCAATAACCGAGCAGCTCAACTCAGAATTTAAGGAGCTCAACGATTCGACGAACAATACCAAAGAAAGGACATTCGGGTAGGCCGCATAAACTACTCAAACTGCCAGACCATGATTAAAATTAAAACAAAAAAAAAAAAATATCCACATAGTCTTCACATTCACTATAATTAAAATAAAATAATATAATACTTTAAAAAGTAAATATTCTTGTCATTGCAAGAAAACCAAAAAAAAAAAAAATATATATAATAACAAAATGCATAGTGCAAAATATAATAAAAAAACAAAATTAATTGGAGCAGTTCAATCCCAAGCCTTTTTGTCCTCAATGTAATCTTTTGTTGTATAAAACGCTTTCTGGCACAACTTACGTTTAATGAAAGATTTGAGACTTCGATCTTGTACGTGGCTTGGAAGCTTATTATAAAAGCGTACACATTGACATCTAAACGAGCCACCTATTTTCTTGAGCCTTGTTGTAGGTACTACAAATTTGTGTTTGTTCCTGGTTGTTACGGCGCAGCGCCTCACGTTTATTGAATACTAAATTCACACGTCGATAGATCCACGCCCTATGTTTTTAGTAGGCGTTTGTTTTATTTCTTTTTAGACATTTGATTATATGTCATCCCATTCTATAGTCTGCTTTCTTACTGTACGCCGATGCTTTTTAATAAACCATTTTACGTGTAATTGGACTTTAATTAGCCCCATTGTATAGTCAAAATATACATTGGTGACCCATGAGGGGAACTAAACAGCAAGAAAACCAAAATAAGAAGAAAAGACAAGAAAAACTCGTGTTCGTTTCGATGGCGCGGCCACGGCGTTTTTTTTTTAAAAAAACTATGCCAGGATTATGTAAAAATTTGTAAAACTTGATTCCCAAAACCATAAATTTGTCAAAGTTATGGTTAAAAAGTTTTAAGGGTTTGAACGTGGCCGCGCCATTGAAACGCGGCGAACCGCGCGGCCACGGAGATCTTTAAAACTAAGCGTTGCAGAGACCTGAAATTTTGGCAGATAACAGATCGAATTTGTAAAAAATTTGTAAAAATATAGATAAAATTCCTAGGTTTACATTTTAGGAGCTGTAAGACTAAAACCCCATGGCCGCGCCATTGAAACGGTGAAAAACACGTTATCGACGATATCTCGCTGAAAAAGCATCGCAGCGGTCTGAAGTTTTTTGTAAATCCTAGATTTGAATTTGTCAAAATATGTAAAAATACACAAAAAAATCCTAGGTTTATATTTTAGGAGCTGTAAGACTAAAACCCCATGGTCGCGCCATTGAAACGATGAAAAACACGTAATCGCCGATATCTCGCTGAAAAATCATCGCAGAGGACTGAAGTTTTTTGTAAAACCTAGATTTGAATTTGTCAAAACATGTAAAAATACACAAAAAAATCCTAGGTTTATATTTCAGGAGCTGTAAGACCAAAACCCTATGGCCGCGCCATTGAAACGGTGAAAAACACGTAATCGCCGATATCTCGCTGAAAAATCATCGCAGAGGACTGAAGTTTTTTGTAAAACCTAGATTTGAATTTGTCAAAATATATAAAAATACAAAGAAAAATCCTAGGATTGTATTTCAGGAGCTGTAAGACCAAAACCCTATGGCCGCGCCATTGAAACGGTGAAAAACACATTATCGCCGATATCTCGCTGAAAAATCATCGCAGAGGACTGAATTTTTTTGTAAAACCTAGATTTGAATTTGTCAAAACATGTAAAAATACACAAAAAATTCCTAGGTTTATATTTCAGGAGCTGTAAGACCAAAACCCTATGGCCGCGCCATTGAAACGGTGAAAAACACGTAATCGCCGATATCTCGCTGAAAAATCATCGCAGAGGACTGAAGTTTTTTGTAGAACCTAGATTTGAATTTGTCAAAATATATAAAAATACAAAGAAAAATCCTAGGATTGTATTTCAGGAGCTGTAAGACCAAAACCCTATGGCCGCGCCATTGAAACGGTGAAAAACACATTATCGCCGATATCTCGCTGAAAAAGCAACGTAGAGGACTGAAGTTTTTTGTAAAACCTAGATTTGAATTTGTCAAAACATGTACAATACAAAGAAAAATCCTAGGTTTGTATTTCAGGAGCTGTAAGACCAAAACCCTATGGCCGCGCCATTGAAACGGTAAAAAACACGTTATCACCGATATCTCGCTGAAAAAGAATCGCAGAGGTCTGAAGTTTTTTGTAAAACCTAGATTCGAATTTGTCAACATAATTAAAATACACCAAAAAATTCTAGGTTTATATTTCAGGAGCTGTAGTACTTTATCGCGTAGAAATAAGTTGTGGTTATCTATCGAAGAAAGAAAGTATTAGCGGTGTATTTTTTTGTAAACAACACCTACTAATATGTAGAATTACCGATAATAGGCAAAAAAGTATTTTTTTCATAGTAAAAAACTTTCAATACGTTTTGAATTTTCCGATAGGGTGACCATGACTTATTGTTTACAGAAAACTTTCCACCTGCAAGTATTAGAAACTATATCTCAAGGATTCTAAATTAAATTAAAATGAAACGATAACTAAAATACAAAACACATGTTTATTTCTTTAAAAATCACATGAATCACAGATTATTCAGTTACCCCTCCGTACCGTTTATTCCAAACCTAACCCGAAATCCTAACCCGGTCGCGCGGGTTAGGTTATTGTAAGATTTCTTTTGACTAGTTCATATAACATAATTCTATATTTTCAAATAAAAAGTACTTAGAACTTCCGAGTAGGTATTTGTTTTTCCGGTGATACGATAATGCACGGGGCTCCGTGGACTTTGTTATAGTAATCGTAGTTAAATAAAAAAATACCTAAAACCTAACCCGCGCGACCGGGTTAGGTTCGGAATAAACGGTACGGAGGGGTAACTGAATAATCTGATTCATGTGATTTTTAAAGAAATAAACATATGTTTTGTATTTTAGTTATCGTTTCATTTTAATTTAATTTAGAATCCTTGAGATATAGATTCTAATACTTGCAGGTGGAAAGTTTTCTGTAAACAATAAGTTATGGTCACCCTATCGGAACATTCAAAACGTATTGAAAGTTTTTTACTATGAAAAAAAATACTTTTTTGCCTATTATCGGTAATTCTACATATTAGTAGGTGTTGTTTACAAAAAAATACACCGCTAATACTTTCTTTCTTCGATAGATAACCACAACTTATTTCTACGTGATAAAGTACTCAGCTCCTGAAATATAAACCTAGGATTTTTTGGTGTATTTTTAATTATGTTGACAAATTCGAATCTAGGTTTTACAAAAAACTTCAGACCTCTGCGATGCTTTTTCAGTGAGATATCGGCGATAACGTGTTTTTCACCGTTTCAATGGTGCGGCCATGGGGTTTTAGTCTTACAGCTCCTAAAATATAAACCTAGGATATTTTTGTGTATTTTTACATGTTTTGACAAATTCAAATCTAGGTTTTACAAAAAACTTCAGACCTCTGCGATGCTTTTTCAGTGAGATATCGGCGATAACGTGTTTTTCACCGTTTCAATGGTGCGGCCATGGGGTTTTAGTCTTACAGCTCCTAAAATATAAACCTAGGATATTTTTGTGTATTTTTACATATTTTGACAAATTCGAATCTAGGTTTTACAAAAAACTTCAGACCTCTGCGATGCTTTTTCAGCGAGATATCGGCTATAACGTGTTTTTCACCGTTTCAATGGCGCGGCCATAGGGTTTTGGTCTTACAGCTCCTGAAATATAAACCTAGGTATTTTTTGTGTATTTTTACATGTTTTGACAAATTCAAATCTAGGTTTTACAAAAAACTTCAGACCTCTGCGATGCTTTTTCAGTGAGATATCGTCGATAACGTGTTTTTCACCGTTTCAATGGCGCGGCCATGGGGTTTTAGTCTTACAGCTCCTAAAATATAAACCTAGGATTTTTTTGTGTATTTTTACATATTTTGACAAATTCAAATCTAGGATTTACAAAAAACTTCAGACCGCTGCGATGCTTTTTCAGCGAGATATCGTCGATAACGTGTTTTCACCGTTTCAATGGCGCGGCCATGGGGTTTTAGTCTTACAGCTCCTAAAATATAAACCTAGGATTTTTTTCTATATTTTTAAAAAATTTTTACAAATTCGATCTGTTATCTGCCAAAATTTCAGGTCTCTGCAACGCTTAGTTTTGTAGCGGCACCAACGCCGCCACTTACGAACTAATGACATGACGTCACACAAATCCTGCATCGCGCAAGTAAAGTTTTCGGCGCGATAAGAACACATACAACAGTCCGACAACAACCGTTGGGCAGTTGCCCGGACCAGACACAACACCCGTCTGGTCGGAGGATCCTCCCTTTTCTATGGAGGTATGTGGGACTTTACACCCTGTTCCACTACCCCCAAACTGGTGACCCCGAACATGAACATCAGCGCAGCCTTCGTGCAGAGCTACTTCGTCGTGACGTCATCATCACTTCCTCAAGATTTCGAGCAGCGAGTCACAGCCAGCCAGTACCCACGGCATCTACGGGGGTATCCTGACCACCAGCATGCAGCGGACGCGCATTCCTGGTCATCACCCTCAGCTTCCATCATCACCACTCCGAACTACTGGAGCCAGCAACACTATCCCGACTCACTGGGATTTCATCACCCCGACTCACTGGGGCACAACCGCATACAGTTCCGACTCACCGCGAACTCTGCGACTTCCGGTTCCGACTCACGGGAACCAACCTTCCACTGGCCAGGCACACATCACGAGATGTACGGACGACTCAACGTGCTATCGACCTCCGGTCTCCGGAGGGGAGTGATGTAGCGGCACCAACGCCGCCACTTACGAACTAATGACATGACGTCACACAAATCCTGCATCGCGCAAGTAAAGTTTTCGGCGCGATAAGAACACATACAACAGTCCGAAAACAACCGTCGGGCAGTTGCCCGGACCAGACACAACACCCGTCTGGTCGGAGGATCCTCCCTTTTCTATGGAGGTATGTGGGACTTTACACCCTGTTCCACATACCCCCAAAGTTTTAAAGATCTCCGTGGCCGCGCGGTTCGCCGCGTTTCAATGGCGCGGCCACGTTCAAACCCTTAAAACTTTTTAACCATAACTTTGACAAATTTATGGTTTTGGGAATCAAGTTTTACAAATTTTTACATAATCTTAGCATAGTTTTTTTAAAAAAAAAACGCCGTGGCCGCGCCATCGAAACGGACACGAAAAACTCGGATGAAAATTTCGTCAAGGTGGAGCCGGTCGCATGGTGAGCGGCGTGATTGAAGATTGAAGAAAGGGGTTCAAGTTCGAAGGTGCAGCTAGGCCAGGATCATCTACGAGTTCGGGCTGGAGCGAGCAGTGATTCAGCGAAAGTTTCACATCGCGCATTGATGTTTTACGAAACCAGATAAGTGCCCTTTTCCTTCCTAATTATTTCCAATCTTCCAAAACATTCATCCAAATTCTTGTCATATCCCTAGTACATTATTTCTAAAGCTATTGGGAGTTAAATTCATTTGCGCAAATCAAGGATTTTAGTGCAAAAATCGTGAAGAAAAATTACATCATCATTTTATTTTTTATCAACCTACCTACAAGTTGAAATAAATAATTTTCTTTGTTCGAAATTTGGTGTTATTTCTATAAATCGAGCTCAAACTAAAACTTAAATAGATTACATTTTGCGCTACAGAATAATAAATTTTCAGTTCTTTTGTTCAAATTACCAAATGATTTTGAATTGAGTAGAAAATAAACATTAGTTTAAAATCCAAAACAGAGGTTGCCTCTGTGGCCAATGCTATTCCTTGTTTTTTTATAAAACATACTTAGACGTTACCGCCGATGATTTCAGGTTGATAATTCGCAGACTGCGTTATCTCACCGGCCGCAATCAGCTGTGCCGGCTGTGCGGACGTAACCGGTTTCCTGTTCGTCAGATGTCGTCGAGTCGAGGAGCGTGAGCCATCCCTTTGTTTGATTAATAGATTAGTTATTCTTTAGTTTGTGTTTTCGGTTTGAAGTTGATACTTTGGTTTACTCACAATGCCTAACGAATCGATAGATAAAAATCGTTTAAAGGATTAACTAACTAAAAGAGCGTCTGCTAAAGGGCAGATAACAAAATTTAAGAATTATTTAGATATCGCTACTAGTGCACCAGTGTTAATTAACATACAATTAACCGAGTTGAGTTTGAAACTTGCAAAATTCGAGGCATTGTCAGTAAGAGTTGATGACCTGCAAAATGAGATCGAGGTTTTAAACCCAAGTAATTTATCAGCCGAAATTGATGAACGTGATAATATTGAGCGTGATATTATTGTCAGTATAGCCACGGCAAAAATTTTAGTAGACAAATTTTCAAAGACAGAATGCGAACACAGGCGAGCTTCTGTTCATGATAGTTCTTGTTGTTCAGATCATCAAGCGGCAGGTTTAAAGCTTCCTCAAATCCAAATAGCCAAATTTGACGGTGCTTATTTTCAGTGGTTAGAATTCCGAGACACGTTTGAGAGTTTGATACACAGAAATGAACGTATAACACCAATCCATAAGTTTAATTATCTTATGTCTTATCTAGAAGGCGATGCTGCGAGAATTATTTCAAATCTTGAGGTTTCTTCCGCAAATTACTCTGAGGCATGGAACCTGCTATGTAGTCGTTATAACAACAAACGAATTTTAATTAATTACCATTTACATTCACTGTTTAACATAAAGCAGATTTCACGTGAATCAGAGAGGTCATTAAGATTCTTGGTAGACCATGTCACTAAAAATTTACGTGCTCTGGCCAGCCTGGGAATGCCCACGGACAAATGGGATGTTCTCGTAATTTTTATGTTATCTGCAAAGTTAGATGACCATACTTTAACTAAGTGGGAGGAATACAGGAACAATTTAGATGGTGATGCGCCAACATTAGAGCAGTTCTATAAATTCACCATAGACCGTGTGGATGTGCTGGAGGCATTAAACCGTAATAAATACGATAGCAATATGCCTAAGAGTCAAATAGCTAGTTCACGTAATAGTTCTGACACAAATAATCATAAACACAGTTCAAATAATCATAAACACAGTTCAAATAATCATAAATACAGTTCAAATAATCATACAAAATCGTTTGCTGCTTCTGACTCTAAAGTTAACAAATCTAACAATTCTAATGTTTTTTTATGCGTTATTTGTAATGAAAATCATAGGATTTTTGATTGTCCCTCTTTCAAAGCAAAGGGGATAGAAGATAGGTTGAAAGATGTCAATAAATACAAGTTGTGTTTCAACTGCCTTAGGCAGGGACACCACATGGGTGCATGTCGCATGGGACCGTGTCGTGAGTGCAATAAAAGGCACCACACGTTGTTGCATCGCCCTGCTGCGTTATCTAATAGCAATAATCTGTTAGTGTTGGATGAGCCGTGTGATAATAGTTGCGAAACTATAGCTAGTTTTTCAAAACGAAACTCAAGTCAAATTCTTTTGTCAACGGCTATAATAGAAGTCTTGAATCCATTGAACCAACAAAAGGCGAAGGTTCGAGCGCTGCTAGACTGTGGTAGCCAGTCCTCCTTTATTTCTAAAGCATTAAAGGATAATATTTCATTAAAATCATTCCCAATTGACTCGCTAAAGGTCATAGGAATTGGTAATACAGTTTCTTCTCATATTGCCGAAAGTTGCAATATTAAAATCAGCTCGCTTAATAGTAAGTACAGTGCAAATTGCTCATGTCTTGTTTTAAAAGAACTAACTGGTTTAATACCAAAATACCCGGTTAATATGAATACATTAAATTTAACTAAAGACATTGCGTTAGCTGATCCTACATTTAATCAGCCAGCAGCCGTAGATGTCTTAATAGGCGCTGATTTATTTTGGGACATATTGGGTAACGAGCAGCGTTCCCTTGGCCCACAAAATGCAAATTTAAGAAATACGCATCTAGGCTGGATAATCTCTGGTCCTATATATTCAACCGTTGCCAATGAAACTCTTCATTGCAATCAAGCAACTGTAGATGACGTATCAAACCAGATTGATATTGAAAGATCAATTGCCAAATTCTGGGAATTAGAAGAGGTTTCCACGAAACGTATAATGAGTGAAAGTGAAAGGGCTTGCGAATCCCACTTTATCACTCACACACGTAGAGAAATAACTGGTAGGTTTTGTGTAAAACTGCCACTTAAGGACACTCCAGACTGCCTGGGTGACACTTATAAAATTGCTAAAAAGCGATTGTGTTATTTAGAAAAGCGGTTTAGGAAAAATCCATTGTTAAAAATCGAATATTCGAAATTTATTAGCGAATACGCTGAATTAGGGCATTGCTCGTTAGTCAAAGACGAACGAAGCATAATTTATTATTTATGTCACCATGCGGTACTGAAACAAGAAAGTGAATCAACTAAATTGCGTGTCGTTTTTGATGGGTCTGCACTTTCTACGTCAGGTTATGCATTAAATGACATCCTAATGGTAGGTCCGACCCTTTAAGATTCTCTTTTCGCTATATTAATACGTGCCAGACAATACAAGTTTCTGCTAACTGGGGACATTGAAAAAATGTACCGTCAGGTCCTAGTGGACCAAGAAGATCGTAGTTTGCAGCGTATTCTATGGCGAGAAGACGAGTCACAACCCATACAAACTTATGAGTTAAATACACTTACTTACGGTACCGCAAGTGCCAGTTTTCTTAGCACACGTTGCCTTTGGCAGCTCGGTGAAGAACAAAATGACGAGTGCATTCAAAATATAATCCAAAGGGATTTTTACGTAGACGATCTCATCACGGGTGCGAATGATGAGCAGGAACTACGTTTTATACAAAAGAGAGTTTCCGAAGCTTTAAAAAATGGTTGTTTTAACTTAAGGAAATATAAAAGTAACAATCCATCAATTTTTGAACATTTGAATATAAATCATGAAGACAATTTAACAATCAGTGAGTCTTCAAACACTCTCGGTCTTGGATGGATTCCCTCCAGTGACACGTTATACTTTCCCATTAAAAACTTTATATTTGACCAGGATGCAGTCATCACAAAGCGATTTGTTATGTCTAATTCTTTTAAAATATTTGACCCGTTAGGTATTCTAAGTCCTGTAATAATTCAGCCTAAAATTATATTGCAAAAAATGTGGCAACAAAAATTAGATTGGGACGAACCAGTTCCAAAAAATTTGACTGACGATTGGACAAAATTTACTGATAATTTAAAGTGGTTAAATCAATTTAAAATTCCTAGATTAGTTCTATGTAACAACCCTAAATTAATAGAATTACACTCGTTTAGTGATGCGTCTCAAATTGCATATGGTGCATGTATTTATTTAAAATCAATAAATAGTGATGGTGAAATTATTGTTAAGCTGTTATGTGCCAAATCAAAGGTGTCGCCTTTAAAACCCACCACAATACCGCGCCTCGAATTATGCGCTGCATTATTATCTGCTAAGCTTTGTAAATCTGTTACAGATGCTCTCCGGTACAGGCCGGGAAACATCGTACATTGGAGTGATTCCAGTGTAGTTCTAAGTTAGATAAACAGCGATCCTACAAAATTAAAAATGTTTGTAGCTAATCGTGTCTGTGAAATACTTGAGTTAACTAAAGCATGTTCTTGGCGCTACGTTCCTACTACCATGAACCCAGCAGATTTAATTTCTAGGGGAGTGGATGCAAAAAACTTATTGTCTTTGGACTTGTGGTGGTCCGGCCCTAGCTTTTTGCATAAAAATGAAAGCTATTGGCCCGTGTTAAATAATTCAAAGTTAGAGGAATTACCTGAGATGAAAGCACACCCGTCAACAATTAGTGATCAGGATTATTTAATAAATTTTGATAACTTTTCATCATATCAAAAACTTCAGAAAGTTGTTGTATATGTTCGAAGGTTTTTATTTAATATGAAGCACCCCTATAATAAACGGGTAGGCATACTTTCACCAGAAGAGTTATTGGAGTCATTTCATTCATTGTGTTTTGTTGCCCAGCGTGAGTCATTTCCTATCGAATACGAATTGCTTACAAAAGGTAAACAAATACCGGCTAGGAGTAAAATTTTATCATTGTCTCCGTTTATAGATAAAAATAGCTTGATTCGTGTCGGTGGCCGCATAGATGCGTCCAGATGTAGTTTTGAAATGAGACATCCAATACTCTTGCACGCCTCTCATAGATTAACAAAACTATACTATGAAAATGAGCATTTTGCGAACCTACATGCAGGTCCGAATTTGTTGCTAGCAACAATTAGGCAAACAGTCTGGCCTGTAAATGGCAGGCACCTTGCTAGGCGCACAGTCAGCAACTGCGTGCGATGCCGACGAGTAAGTGGTAAAACGTTACGCCCAAAAATGGGTGACTTACCATCCCAGCGTGTGAACCCGGATTTCCCATTTTTGTCCGTCGGTTTAGACTTCGCTGGCCCCTTTTATATTTTAAATCGCAAAGGACGTGGCAGTCGCGTCATAAAATGTTATATGTGTATTTTTGTGTGCCTACGTTACAAATGTATTCATCTAGAGGCAGTTAGTGATTTGACTAAAGATGCATTTGTAATGACTCTCAGGCGTTTTATTGCGCGGAGAGGAAAACCAATTGAAATATTTAGTGACAATGGCCGTAATTTTGTCGCCGCCGCAAATGAGATAGGTAGCTTTCTAAAACAAAGTGGTGAACCTATATCTGATTTTGCTGGTCAACAGGGTATTAATTTTAAATTCATACCAACTTACGCTCCTCACTTCGGCGGCATCTGGGAAGCCGGCGTCAAGTCGGCTAAGCATCACATCAAACGAGTCATTGGCAATAGTTATTTAACATTTGAGGAAATTACGACTTTGTTTGCGCAAGTGGAGGCGATACTCAATAGCCGTCCCTTGTGTCCCTTATCATCCTGTCCTAACGACCTACTCTCCTTATCCCCAGGGCACTTCATCATTGGTCGACCGTTAACTGCACTACCGTCACCAGCCCTGGAAGATAGTGAAACCAAACCAAGAAACAGATATAAACGCCTTGAAGAAATAAGGCGTCACTTCTGGCAAAGGTGGCAGAAGGAGTACTTGTCAGAGCTTCAGCAAAGGACAAAATGGCGTAAAGGCAATGCTCAGCTCAACATAGGTGACATGGTGCTCCTAGCTGATGATAGCACTCCTCCACTAAACTGGCGTCTGGGACGAGTTCTTCAGCTATTTCCTGGACCTGATGGAGTTGCAAGAGTTGCAGACATCAATACTTCACGAGGCTGCGTGCGACGCCCTTTTACTCGTCTCTGTCCGCTGCCAACTGCTGCAGAACTGAAGGGTTGAAAAACAAGTTTTCAACGGCCGGGAATATGTTACGGCGCAGCGCCTCACGTTTATTGAATACTAAATTCACACGTCGATAGATCCACGCCCTATGTTTTTAGTAGGCGTTTGTTTTATTTCTTTTTGACATTTGATTATATGTCATCCCATTCTATAGTCTGCTTTCTTACTGTACGCACGATGCTTTTTAATAAACCATTTTACGTGTAATTGGACTTTAATTAGCCCCATTGTATAGTCAAAATATACACTGGTATTTATGTTATGGATATCACTGTATTTTTAAACAATTTTATATTTTTTTTATATTTTAGAAGGCACAGTCATTACATTAATCTCCTTAAATTTCTCTCTGAGAGAGTGTCTCGGGCTTAATTTATAAATTGATCGAACAGCTCTTTTCTGCAAATCAAAGATAGTCTGGATGTCGGCGGCATTTCCCCACAACAGAATACCGTACGACATTACACTATTAAAATAGCTAAAGTATACTAAACGGGCTGTCTCTATGTCAGTTAAATTACGAATTTTTCTAACAGCATATGCTGCGGAGCTTAGCTTCTTTGACAATTTATCTATATGTGGGCCCCACTGAAGCTTAGCATCCAAAGTTAAGCCTAAGAATACTGTGCTATTTTCAGGATTCAATTCTTCGCCCTTTATCAACACATCGGTTTTCAGCGGCCTAACGCGAGGTAGGGTAAACTTAATGCATTTGTTTTTTTTCATTAAGAAGTAAATTATTAACATTGAACCAGTGAACTACTTTTGAGATCGCGCTATTTACATCGTCAGTAACCAGCTGCTGACGTTTAAGTTTAAACAAAAGTGAAGTATCATCCGCAAACCACACTATATCATGGTTATCCTTTATGAGGTAAGGCAAGTCATTAATATAAATAAGAAACAAGAAAGGACCAAGAATCGAGCCCTGCGGGACTCCCATTGTTACCAGAGATCCAGGAGATCTTTTTCCATTAACGTCAACGGTCTGAATCCTATTACTCAAATATGAAATAAGAAGATCCAGAGCGCTGTTCCGGATCCCGTAATGGCGGTGTTTCCTGATTAGCGTTTCATGAAAAACACAATCAAATGCTTTGGACAAATCACAAAAGATTCCCAAGGCATCGCACTTATCTTCCCATGCATTATAAATACGTCCTAAAAGCTCAACACCGGCATCAGTAGTTGAACGACCCCTTGTAAAACCGAACTGTTTGCTATGTAATAATTTATGTTTATTAAAAAATCTTTGCAATTGCTCGAAAATTAATTTCTCAAATATTTTGCTAAACGTAGGTAGTACTGAAATAGATCTATAATTTGTAGGGTCTGATGTACTACCTGATTTAAACAACGGTATTATTTTACTATTTTTCATAAGGTCAGGAAACTCCCCACAGTCGATACAATTATTAAAGATAATAGCTAAACTAGGTGCGACAATGTCAATAATAGTCTTAGCAACTTCTACAGAATGACCCCACAGATTTGCAGTCTTTTTAACATTTAAAGTGTGCAAGGTTTTAATTATGTCTTTAAAAAGAAATTCCGAATCGCAAACATTAACATTTTCTTTTAGCAAAGACTCAGCAACAGAAGGTGATGAGTTTAAGGATTTAGTAGTTGAAATGGGAATATCTGAAAATAAATTTTCAAAGGCCACTGCGACTTGTGAGTCTGATTTTATGATATTGCCATTAATAGACAGGCCGTAGTCAATATTTCGGTTACCAGATCATACCGTTTCACTATTAATAATATTCCAAGTCGTTTTAATAACATTACTACTGTTTTTAATCTTCGAGCTCAAATAACGCGACTTGGCAAAACAACAAACCTTTTTAAATAATTTTGAATAATTTCTAACATATAAATTAAATTCAGCAGAGCTTACATAAGTCCTTTCACTGTACAGCTCATAAAGCCGTGTTCTACTTTTATGAATACCAATGGTAGCCCAATCACTGAATGATGCATTACTATTAACGGAGATAGTCTTTGGAACAAAGGTCGAATTAAATTGTTTACAGTATATACAAAAAAAAAACATCATATAGATGATTAGGATCAGCATCAATTGAAAAAATTGGTAATTTATTTATGAGTTTAACTTTAAAAGCTGCCAAGCGACTTGCAGTTTTGGGGTTAACAGTGATATCCTTTTTAGCCACTTTGTTGTTTTGGTTTGGTATAGTAATCCTCTGCCCGCAATGATCAGAATCTAGTAAATTTATAATTTCTTTTTGGACTGTTATAACATTAGTATAAATATTATCTAAGCATGTAGCACTAGTTGGGGTTATTCTTGTGGGCTCCAAAAATAGGTTTACAAGATTGTAGGACTGAAACAGACTTATTATTTTACTACAAGAACCTGAGCTTTCTAATAAATTAACATTAAAATCACCACAAGTGATAATGGAATTTTTCGAGTTACAAATCTTGTGTAACACTTCATCCTTGTGTATGCTTTTCAAAGCAGTCATACAATCCTGAAGGCGGTCTGTACACGCTTATTACAATAAACTGCTCCAATTCTATACAAGCTATTTCAACTGTCCGCTCAACAGATAGGCTCACAATATCCTTACGGTCTTTAAATTTAAGCTGGTTACTTACTAAAATCAATGAGCCACCATGTATAGCATTAACTCTGCTGAATGAACTACTAACCTGGTGATTATTAGAATTGAACAATAACTGGTGGCTTTTAAGCCAATGTTCTGTTATACAAAGAATATCAATACTGTTAAAATTCATAAATAATTCTACTTCTAAATCTTTGTTCATAAATCCTTGAATATTTTGATGTACCAGGTTAACACTATTTACCGAATTTAAACTTTTATTTGATTTTACTTTGCAATTTTTATCCTGTATACTTTTGCAAGAGGTTGTCCCTATTCTGTCCTAATTTCTAATTTAAATTATTATCAATATCAATTTCTGATACCAAATCATTGGCTGAATTAAATAACATTCCTTGGCATTGCTCAATAGACGCAAGTTGTTTAGCCAAATTCTTGGCTGTAATAGAAAAATAATATGATAGCGACACAGCTATCTGTCTTTTATAATACTTTGAATAAAATGTACCTATCCATGAAAAATTTATCTTTTGTCAAATAAAAGTGATTACCAACATAATTGTTAGTGTCAATTAAATGGGATAAATTACTACTATATGTTAAATTATGTAATGTCCTATTCAATTCATATCTAAGATTGTTTTCTTCCTGTGGCAAACTTTGGCTGTATGGGAATGTGAACATCACATTTTTTTTTAAACTAAGGTTGCACAAAGTTCTATAATGTTGGAGTAATTCTCCTTTGTTCACATTACCCCTATTACCAATAAATATTAATAATGTGGTATCCTGGTTACAATTGCATTTTATATTTTTTTTCATTATGTCAAATAAAGAACAACCAGGCATACAGTAGTTCATTATTGAGTGTCCTGGATATCTATTTGTCAACAAGTGGCCTAAATCCTTTCCAATTTCATCACAAAATAATACTATTTCTGTATTTACATTCTTTTTAGGCAAACAGTTAGTAATTTCTAATGGCAAACTTGCACTAGACCGCGGTATGGTGGCATCACATATTGTCAATGAATGGTCCGGTGTGGGTTCAACAGATGGTGGTTGACAATGATCACATTTGTTAATTTGTGAGCTTACCAGCTCATTCATTGCTAATACATATTCCCTCATTTGGTTTTCAGAGGCTGTATATTTGATGGTCATAGAAGTAAGTTTCTCCTGTAGATGGTCAAGTTCATACCGCAAGTCTTCTGTGTCAGTTTGGTATTTTCTAGTACTTTTTTCTAAGTTAAATGAATACATATCTAATTGTTTAAGTAGATGCAACCTTTCTCTATAAAGTTTTACATTTTTGATGAAAAACCTTTGTTTTTTGATCAATTTCTTAGTTTTAACTATGTATTTGTTAATTTTAATGTACTTTTTTATTTTATTTTTACTAGTAACTACCCTCAATGATTTAATTGATTTTGAATCATCATGACCTGTTAAATCTATTGTGTAAGAGGGGTTTATTGCAGTAACCTTTGATGGGGCAACAGGCACCAATTCATTGAATAGACTTTGATTCAACGAGGCAGTGATGTTATGATTTGTTGTTTCAAGATGTTCAATCTGACTTTGAGCCTCATGTAGCTGCTGTTGTAGTGAATAATTGTGACTAAGAGCTTGTTCATACTCATTGCTACACTGGCTGAACCCGTCCACAACAAATTGGAGCCTGTCCCGGGCTGCTATGGCATCAGTGTGTTGAATATATAACTGAGCCATTTCTGTTTTCAGTTTACTATTCCTGTCAAGGACACTAAGGAACTCTATTTCGTTTTCATCTTTTTCCCTTATCAGTTGGTCACAGAACGCCTGAGACGCCTTTAATTCGCTCAAAGCCTGACTGAGTTTGGTCTCTTCTAGGCGAGCCCGCGCGCTGCGAGTCATAATCATGACTAAAGAGAAGAAAGATGATGTTGGAAAAGAGTAGTGGAATGAGTAACAGATGATTAGTTGAACGGAAAAATGAAATTTAGATAAGTTAAGAGAGAAGTTCTGTCACCAAACTAATTAGGGTTATGTTTACGTTTTATAGGTCATTGGTATCAATCTGTGACCTTAGTAAAAGTGATCCAATTAATTGTAGGCAAAATATTAAAACGCAAACAATCCAATATCAAGTAAAATATATAGTATTGTACCTGAAACCGAGGCGAAAAAGTAACATTCGCTTGAGCCGGTAACTGTCAACGAAACACAATTAAATTTCAACACTTATTTTGCACTTGTAGTGTCTGTATTTAACACAGAGCACATAATTACGCTTTAAAACTAGTTAATAAATTGGAAATAGGCCTTATTATAAAGGAAATCTAATATTTAAAATTAAAATTATTAGGACAAATTCAAATCAGCTGTTAGCTGTAGTGTTGCCACAGGAGGTCAATTAAACTAGAGATGGGTAGCTATTCTAATAACTAGCTAAATAACGGCTATTCAAAAAATAGCCACGGCTACGGTATTCGAGAATACGATAGCTAGCTATTGGCTAGCAATATCCAGAGTATAATGGTTGTGTGTGTTGTGTCGCGTCGTAAAATAGTTTTAATAATATTATGTTATAATTTATTATGTGAATAGATAGTTGTGAAATAGATCGTTTGGAAAACGTTGTCAAAACGCAAACCGCGTTTTGTTGTGTTACTTAAAAATCACGTAACGACACATAACTATATCCTTCTGGTTTAAGATACAACGAGTAGCTGCCGTAGCGGGATAGCCGCACAAAGTAGCCGTGGTCGCGATAGCCACCTTAGCCGCCGTAGCCGATAACCGGAATAGCGGGGTAGCTGAGGAAAGCCCCTTGGCGGGGTAGCCGAACTAAATCCTATAGCTAAATAGCTGGCTAGTTAGCCGGCTATTTCATGCCTAATAGCCAGCTAGCTAGGTTATTGAAATTACGGCCAGCTACCCATCTCTAAATTAAACATTGCTACGACAGTAGTTATAGTACATTACTGCAGAATCCAGTAAGTAAGACTTCCTGGCCAAGTATGAGTTAACCGGACCGAACCGCAGGTGAGGTCCGGTTATATACGAGGCCAGGATGTCTTTCTTACTGGTTGAGGCTTGTATAATGCTTTTCTCAAAAATGAAAGAAAGTTTAACAACAAATTCGTTTAATTAATATTTTAGGTTACATTCATATTAGGGCAATTACTAATAGAAATTGTGATCGATTTACCGGGGGCATTTATTTATATTTTCTCAAACATGCTTGGAAATTTGAGAATTATTTTGACAACCTTCTTCGAGAAAAATCGAAATTGCAGTACAGACCAAATACATGAGAGCAGCGGCCGGCAAAAGTTGTATGAAAATCCATATCTGCCGTGTGTAGCGGCCAAATAAAGTACATAGTAAACTCATATCTGTCGTGTAATTTAAAAATGGAACGGACTTTTCACCGAAACATGGCAACCAAGGAGGTAACTTATCAAAGGTTTTATTTAAAATTCGAACTGGCTTGCTAATAGAAAGCTATTTATTGAAAAAAAAAAACAAATGAACACTAAGGCTTAGCAGGCACTGCGATTTTATTTGCGCGGATTTATGTAGTTTTTACCGCAATGCGTGCAGCTTCATACAATTCCATAGGCCGCAGAATGAGCGAAAAATCGTGCGAATAAAAAGGCCTAACGCGGTCATAATTATTTTTGTTCGTTGTTCGTCATTGATTTTGAAAAGTAAATGGTTTGGTTCGGTTTTCAGATATCGGTATTAGTAGGTTTTTGTAATATCGGTTATTTTGATATTGATATCGATATGATATGATATCTAACACATATCCAATATAAGTTACGTTTTGATATATCGGACCTATCCCTACTACTGTCCAGTAAGTAAATTACATACTTACTGGACAGTTGTGAATAAGTCTCCGGTAGAATTCACTTTCTGGAGACTTTTTAGAGATGTTATGGCAATATTACATACCATTTTTGAGAAAAGTTTCTTATAGTCTATAAGAAATATATTAATGCAATTTTATATCTATCAATCAAACACTGATTACTTCTATAAAGAGTTTTTTTAGCAATTTTTATATGCTCAAAGAAAAACCTAATAGACATGTTTTAACTATCTACATCGAATCTAATCTCAATCACTTTAGGCTAAGTTTGGTCGACGATAAAAAACTGGCCAAGTGCTAGTCGGACTCGCGCACTAAGGGTTCCGTACATTCACTAAAATGTTGAATTAACATTACTGAAGTACATAAAGTATGAGGGTACCAAACATTGCTCTAACGATAAGATAAACAGAATTGAAGGACACAATTTACTTTGGTGTTCAAAAATTGTAGTCCCCATACATCGACATAAATCAAGGTCAGTTTACCAACTATAAATAAGTTAATGATCTTTTTTTTTTAAAGGGGCTACTAATTTACGATTTACTTGTGCTATAATAAAACATTGTTTCTGGTCAAATTTCCTGTCAACGGGAAGTGCCCTGTAGAACTTGATACCATTGCAGAATAAAACCCTGCCCTTGTAAAATATGTTTCATTATCTGCTGTATCTCTTGATTGCGTTGATCTAGAAATTTGACAGCTGCAAGGGGTTGCAAACTTGAGTATACTATACCTATTAATTTCAACACGATACCTCCACGCGTTCCCGGGATAAGGGTTTTGACAGACAGACAGACTTCAAAGTGATCCTATAAGGGTTCCGTTTTTTTTCCTTTTGAGGTACGGAACCCTTAAAAATGCCTCAAAAACTACTAACAAGATAATAACAAAATTATTACAATCTTAAGGTGATGTAGTAAAAGTTTAGAGGACAACATCGATTTACTATAATAAGTTACATTAAAATGAAGTTAGATTGCTGTATTCAATGATATTCAAATAAACAGATATGTTATGAGCGCGCGCATTGTGAAGACTCAAAAAGGCCACAATTGTGACCTTTAGTCTTTAGTTTATGTCACGCATGGCGAAGAGCGTTAGGCTTTGTTAAACAAAAACAAAATAAAATAAAATGCCATCGTGTGTATTTGTAATTTATTTATTTATTGATTAATATAAATATTTTTTAATGTTAGATTAATGAAAAGTATGTATGTGTGCTGCCGCTGCTGCGCGGAACACTTTTTTCAATTGTTTTGTGAGTGTATAACATATCTGTTTATTTGAATATCATTGGCTGTATTTAAGAAGACCCTTGTCGAACCGTCTAACGCCAACGCGAGCACGGTCGAAAAGCTTGTTGTTTCATCCAGCGCAATGCTTGAAAAAGAGGCAAAGCGAAAAGAGAGAGATAGCGCCTGAACTCTCGGTTGTCATTCGGTTTCTTCCGCCGCTCACTCGCGGGCGATCGCCACCGGCCGCCGACCGGCCCATTCATTCATGATAATAATATCGGATCGCGCGCGCGCTTACAGTTTTGTAAATTGCCTTGCATGTAGGTATAAAAACCTACATTTAGTACGGACGTAGCTCTTGGCCCCGGGGATGCGTGTTTGTATTTTTACCAATCTAGGAACCGTACCGTACGTGCGCTAGTTTTACTGTATGGAAATTATTTAAAATATATTAGTTTTATCGTAATTTATGTAGGATACCTACATAAAGTAAGAAAAAGTAAAGGTATATATAATTTATTATTATATATAATTTATTCTGCTTATGGAATAGCACAAGCTAAACACATTATTATTTATCTATTCAGTCAGTATTGAGGCAGCTAAAATTATTAGGTATAATAACAATGTAGAAAAAAACGTAGGTACCTACGTCGTACAGGCGGTTCATCAAATAAAGTAGTCTGAATACAGTTTGGCATATTATATATTTTTTATTTTATAGAAAATACATAAAACCCGGTTATCGAGAAGATTCTGATTTCCGAAAACAAAAATACCTTCCTACAAACATATTTTCAAAAACCTTTTAAAGTCGTTATGAATGTCCTCCACCCTTGGGTAAACCAAGGAGTTTTTTTTAATCGATGTCCTACTCTATGAATTTCTTCCTGTATCGTGGGTGCGTTTACAAACATCTCACATACACAAGACACCCAGATCCGGAACAACTATCTGTAGACCATACAAATATTTGTTCGGTGCGGGAATCGAACCCGCGACACGCAGCACAGCAGTTTATCGCTCTACCACTACGCCAACCGTGTCGTCAATTCGACACGTATGTAAGTAATATTATTGCAACTGCACAATATTTACATATGTTACTCTATGTGGGCTTCTAAACATGTGTGCCAAATTTCATTTATGTTTATAGAACTTGCTCATTTTAGTGACAGTCTACTACAACTATAAAGAGATAAATAATAACTTTTCCACAAAATAAAATCTACTTCAAAAGCAAAAACACTAAACAGGGTGAAATAACTTTAGTTTCAGAAGTCGGAAGTAATTATACCTACAAATTTTAGCTTCCTCTATGCGGACTGGATAGATAAATAATAATGTGTTCTGCTTGTAAATCATTCAGGTACCTATACTTTTTCGTAATTTATGTAGGTATCCTACAAAAATTACGACAAACTTGATTGTTCTGTAAGTTGACGAGTGGTTGAGCGATCGGCTGCTGCGCTGCGTGTAGCGGGTTCTATTCCCGCATGGAAAAATATTTGTATGGCCTATAGATAATAATTGTTCCGAATCTAGGTGTCATTGAGAAAATACTTATAAAATACCTGTATTTACACATTCGTGCTGTTTGTTGCTAAGGAGTTCGGTTGTATGCTCCATATTTTGAAAACTGCTGGACCGATTTTGATGAACTTTTCTTTTATTCTAGCACTAAGTATTCCCTAAGTTGATAGATACTCAATCCTACACAAAAGGAATGATCACGATCCAATAAGTGGTTTCGGAGAAATGCGTGTAAAAACATACATACATAAACATACATACACTTATTACGTTTTGCACACGTGTTTGTGCCTAGATAGAGTAACATATTATGTGAATATTGTGCAGTTCCAATAATATTACATACATACATTTGGAATTGATTATCTCTTTTTTTTTGAAGTCGGTAAAAAAAGAAATTCTGTTTGTTTTTTGTTTGTTTTAGTGGTCTAAAACCATCTTCTGCCATAATGAAACCGGTTTAGGTCACATCGGTTTGATGGTTTCAATGTCTGTAACAGACATAAGTAGAAACACTTTTTGTGTTTTATATACGAGTAGGTACCTATTAGGACAACTGGCTACCAAAACTTTTTATTTTATTTTATATTGGCTAAAACCGTCGCTTTGAGTATGCAGACGACAGCACTGTTACATAGAGGTACTTGTCAAACGCAAGGGCTACTAGGGTGAAATCCGGTCTCTTCGTGATACTATAGTGAAGCGCTTGAACCAGTCCTTGACGACGGGGAGGTCAACACGCAGGACCACATCGTATGCGAGATCTCATAAGAGATTTTGTAAAACTGACCCTTGCAAAACCCCACAGCCAGAACCCACGCTTGGCCAGGGACTTCATCCGTGCCTGGTGCGTGTTATCCCTACGTGAATTTTGGTTTGTAGTGAAGTGATTGGTGTATCAAGATGGTTGATTTGTATTTTTACCTAAAAAGTTTATTTTTTCGTTGGTTCCTGTTTGTTTTTTTATGAATACTATTAGTTAGTACCTATCAGAAATAGAGAAATAAATAATAATTCGCGAGCGCGAGCCAATCTATACCAATATTATAAAGAGGAAAGATTTTTTTGTTTGTACCGAATAGGCTCCAAAACTACTGGACCGATTTCAAAAATTCTTTCACCGTTGGGAAGCTACTCTATCCCCGGGTGACATAGGCTACTTTTTATCCCTGTATTCCCACGGGAACGGGAACTACGCGGGTGAAACCGCGAGGCGTCCTCTAGTCTATACCAATATTATAAAGAGGAAAGATTTTTTTGTTTGTTTGTACCGAATAGGCTCCAAAACTACTGGACAGATTTCAAAAATTCTTTCACCGTTGGGAAGCTACTCTATCCCCGGGTGACATAGGCTACTTTTTATCCCTGTATTCCCACGGGAACGGGAACTACGCGGGTGAAACCGCGAGGCGTCCTCTAGTTGATAATAAAAAGAAAAAAAAAACAGTCACATACAATAAAAAAGCAATAATGTAATCATCTAAATCGAGTAAAATCGCGTATTTTTAAAATGGAAATGGTTGTGTTTTGTAGGTACTTACAAAACTTAACCATTTGTGGGTAACTCGGTGTAGACTGATATAAATAATAATTCTAATTAGTCCATCAGTTAGATTATCGAAAAATATTGGACACGTATTTTTTTATTTATTAAATCTTTAAAAATTGATAAAGATAAAGCTCGTCAAAGTTCAAGAGTGGATGTCACTTTACGTGACGTCACGCGGAACTTTAACGCACGGAGTAAGAAACTGTTGCGAATGCGATGCTTGCTTTTGATAAAATCAAATATACGCCGCACACTGCACTGTTGCCGTTCCGCCACGTGCCAAGTTCGCGCGCCATTCGCCCGCGCCGATGATGTGCGATCTCGCAACGTTGCGTTGCAGCCTGATATCAGTACTGAGTAGCGATTAAAAAATCGATAACTTTATATCGATACTCAAGGAAGTATTGCGAGCATCTGGCGGGTGTTTCGAGGGTCCCTACCTACCTACCCTACTTACCCACATATGACATACCCTATCTACCCTATCTATCGGATAGGTAGAGTGAGTAGGTAAGTTGGTCCTGCCCATCCTATCTACTTACCTACCCTAACTACTTACCTAGCTTACAGCTACCCAACCTAGGTACCTAACCTACCTAACTACGTGCCTTACCTACTTACCTACCCTACCTTCAAAACCTACCATTAAAACAAATTCGGTCCGTATTCACTAACGCAATGCCAGGTTCGTTTCTTATAAAAGTACTAAATCTTTTTGAAAGCAAAATCAGTGTCCGGTATAAAAAAGCAAGATCGTTGTAGTAGGTAAATAAATGAAATAGATACGATGCACACTCACGTACGCGCAGTACTCAACAAATTCATTACCTACTACGCTCAGACCAACAAAAAAAGATAGACGTAGCGTCGCGAACATCAAAAGTGAAGCCACATTTTTATCTATGTGTGTTTGGAAGGGTTGCCATTTGTTGATTTTTTTCCCTATAAAATGGGTAATAATATTATTGTGTGGGTAGGATAAAATCGTTCGAGTAAGGTATTATTGAACCTCAAAAGTAAACGATTAAGGTACATTATTAATTATAACTCACGAAAATATTTTTTTTTTTGTTACATCGCAAAATCTATTTAAAAATAAACAATTAGAAAGTGGCTTTATATGCTTATGATTTGGAGATCACCTTTTATGCAATCCTTGCTTGTGTTAGGAGACTTCACTCTTCCGCTTAGCAATATCAATTAATTTGCAAATTAATGCAAAAAAAAATACAAATATAAATAGATAAGTTTTAAATAATAGAAAAAGCAAACTTTATGTGAACGAGCGTTATACAGAGAAAAAAAATGCGCGTATTTGTGTGATGTGTGGGAGTATAGGGGAGAGCGCGCTAATGTGTGAGGGTGTATAGTTTGTATGAGTTAAAATTAGTATATACAGAGAAAAAAATGCGCGTATTTGTGTGATGTGTGGGAGTATAGAGGAGTGCGCTGATATGTGAGGGTATATAGTTTGTATGAGTTTAAATTAGTATATTTAGTTCTACTCTGGGTTATATGTTTAGGTGTAAGTAAGCTTAGCCTGTGACAGTGTCTTGGGATAGGAAGAAGTAAAATACAGCTACTTCCTATAACCATGCTCATAGAAATTCTATTAAAGGTTATAAGTTGCTGAAGCGTAAATCATAACATCGTCAAGTGTATGAGTCATTATGTAAATTGTTTTGAAATAATATAGATAATTATATTTTCAATCAACTTTATTAAATAAAAAAATACCACCATAACAAAATCACTGACTCCAAAAAGTAATACAAAGATAAATGGTACTATTAGATAAATATAAATGTACTATTTCTTATAGCTACTATCCATTTTCTTTTTGTTTCATTATTATTTGGAAATATAAAATAACATAAAAAAAGAAAACAGAAATATACCTCGAAGTAAGAAATCATATTAAATTTGTTTAATTGAATGGGGTAATATGAAATCATATTATGGCAACCCACGCACTTTATGTCACTAATTTCGTTCGTTGAGTTTTTTTGTTCCAAGGAACCTAAAATTCATAGTATATTTAATAAATAAACGATGTTATTTCAAGTACTTACATGTGAAATGTGATTTCGTGAGACTTTTTATGTGCTTTGCTATTGTTTTTACAAGTTTTCACTACACAGGAAGGCATAATTCTATTTTTTTTAATATATGTTAACTAGACGACGACTCGTAACGTACTAAGAGCGATGAGCATAGTTTTAGTGCAGGTGTGTGCGTGAGAGTGTATATTTACTTGGAGGAGCATAGTTTTGTGGCTTCACTTATAATGTTCGCGACGTTACGTCTACCTTTTTTTGTTGGTCTGAGCTACTACGGTAGTACCCTAGCGAGCGGCGATCTTCATTCAACTCCGGCGTCTCACTCCGCCCGACCCCGCACAACTCGTCTCCCCGCGCACCTCATACCCCCTGTTGACTAACAAGCAAGTGAGAACGCGATAACATTGAGCTAAAAATGGTGTTCGAAAATTTCATAAATCTTGTTCCGGGAAATACGTGTTTTTGAATAAGCCTTATAAGTTCGTGGAATAAAAATTTGTCATTTAGAATCTCCATTAAATTTGTAAGGTTTCTATCGAAATATTTTCTTTACTTTTACAATTTATGAATATATTATGAACGGCCAAAGTTCAGGTAAAATTTGTTCAAAAAATCAGATTTTTGGAGGCTTATACTGAATTGGTTTCTCCAAATTTTTAATTTCTGCTTCGATAGAACCCTAGATATAGTGCACAAGATACCTATTAGTTAAAAAAAATCAAAGATATATGTTTTACAACGGCATAATCACGTACGAGCGTTTGTATGAAAATTTTGTCGGATTGTCCGCTCTTAATTTATTTTGCAGCTTCTTTTTGACACGTGTTTAACCAATGTTCTTTCATCTCATGACCTATTTTGACCTTCAGCTGTAAGAGCGCTTTTTTCATAAAACTACGAGTAGTTTATGGCTGGGAGCAGATGGCCATGTTTTGACGCGCGTTTCCTCTATGGTTATAAACTGAGATGGATAGGGACGCGGACATTCGCTTTACAAATCGAATGAACACACAGTGCAGTGATGCAACTTGTAAAGACTTGTTGTGATAACACTCGCTTACACAGTCACGAATATCGTAGTTTTTACACCATATGAGTACATAAGACTAAAACAATGTGAAAACAATTAATATAACGTTTTTATCAACTTATAATCAACTCAGCCTATCGCAGTCCATAGCTGGGCTTAGGCCACATCACACGGTACTCCGTCCTCTATAACCATTCTGAGTTTCTGTCTGGAATATCTTTTAAATTGGTCGAGGCGAGAGCTAAACCACGAATTATGACTTTTTACTTAGGAAATTGAGTCGGATTTCTGCGACCGCATTTCATCATATAAACACATCAACACGGTCTAGGGATATTTTTAAAAAAGCGAATTACTATCAATGTGTTAATTAATTATATGACATGTATATATTTAAAAGATACGTTATTTAATATTCTACCATTTTTTAATAATGGTTAATGTACTTCGATTAAAATTTCAGGATTCTATGGAAAAAAAATGAAGCATAGACGGAAACCGTATATGAATTAACTTTTAATGTATGAGTAAAAACTGAAAAAAATAGAAATATCATTTAATTTGTGTTTATAAACTTGAATTTAGTAGTCTGAGAAAGCGCCCATGATGTTCATAACACATCGGCAACGATTCGGCATGCTCAGAACAAGGTTGTTAATGTCTTGCTGCGGAATATTGTCCCATGTCCTTCTGAGGTGCGCAAAAAGTTGATCTTCTGTAGCCAGATTTTCAGGAACTTCCTTCAGAGCTCTTCTTTGCAGCATATCCCACGCATGCTCAATGGGATTTAGATATGGCGATTGAGCAGGCCAGTCTAAGGCCCTAACATTGTGTGTATGTAACCAAGCTGCTACCGTTCTCGCCGTGTGTGCCCGGGCATTGTCGTGCATGAGCAGGAAATCTTGCCCCATTTGTGTTCTGTGGGGCAAGATTACGGGCCCCAGCACCTGTTGGACGTATCGTTCTGCCGTCATATTGCCCCGCACCCAAACGAGATCCGTCCGTCCTCCAAGACGAATTCCTGCCCAAACCATAATTGTTCCTCCTTGGTATTCCTGAGGGTTCTGAAGACGGCTCCATCGTCCAGGAACTCGCCAAACACGCGTCCTTCGTGAATCTGGATGGAAGCCGAACCTGGATTCATCCGTAAACAGCACATTGGACCATTGCTCACGGTCCCAGTCCACGTGGTTCCGAACCCATTCTAATCGTCGTCCACGATTGCCTCTCCGTAAAGGTGGGACCCGGAGTGGTCTACGAGAGCGTAGATTGCTTTCATGCAGTCGCCTTCTTACAGTTTGGTCACTCACAAGCACTTGGTGTTCCACTCGCAGCCTTTGGACCAATTGAGTCGCTGTTGCATTTGGTTGAGCTCGCGCAGTAATTTGCAAAAATCGGTCTTGTCTGGGGGTAGTGATGCGACTTGGCTCCCGGTGCCTCTCCGCTACTTCACCTGTGGCACGATAGCGTGTCCACAATCTTGAAATTACATTTTGGTGGGTCCCTATGGCCTCAGCAACATTACGCTGAACAGACCCAGCTTCCAGCATTCCCACAGCCCGTAACATCTCCACCCTCGTCAAATGTTGGCGTTGCATGGCTACAATACCTCAATTTTAACTTTATCTTTCGTTTAAAAATGAAAAAAAACTGTAACTAAGCGTATTTTGTATTGTTTTATAAATTTCGCACAAATGAAAATTCCCTCTCCTACACACATCAAGACATTTTTATGCCACCGAAACAAAAGATTTTTCAAAAATTTGAATTTGGAATTAAATAAAAAAAAAAAAGCCTTTTATTTCTTACAGCTTATAAAACATTTAAAATTATTAGTTTTGTTAGTAATTAATTTAAAAGGAGAGGCGGAAGGAACGTCAGAAGACAAAACCCAAATTAAGAGCAATTAAAAATGAGATCTCTGCCCTTTACAAGCTCATAAGTAAGTATATTAGGAATGATTACTCAAACCACAGATATAACACTATCGAAAAACACATATTTCGAACTGGAGGCACAAAGAAAGCTTACAAAGACTTGCGAATACATAAAACATGGATCGAAGGTTTGAAACAGGGCAAAAAAACACAAAACAACCGTAAAGACATCATCACTGTAGCAACACAATTTTATAAAAAAATATACAGCACCAGAGAAACAACAAGCACAGATGGAAAAAATCAATACCAAAGTCCCAACAATAGAAATACACCTATACCTCAGATTGAAATAAGCGAGGTAATAACAGCAACAAAAACTCTAAAACCAGAGAAAAGCCCAGGTTCTGATGGCATCACAAACGAGATATTAAAAACCGGCTCAGCAACTCTTTTAGTTCACCTGACTGAACTGTTTAACCTCATTCTTGAAACTGGAGAAACACCCACCCAGTGGTCAGAATCTGACATTATCCTTATCTACAAAAAAGGTGACCCCAATGTTATTTATTTATTTATTTATAGTTAATTAAAACGATACAGATACCAATTACATTAATTAACATAGAAATTGTGTGTTATAGGTGTTATAGCGGTTTGAGAAACCTCTTCATCCTTGTGTCTATCATGAAAAGTGGACTGTATTTGAAGGGTTCTGGCAATAGTGCGTTGAAAATAAGCGGGAAAATATTCACTGATCAATTCGGGCGATCTAGTATGGAAATGAGGGAAGTAGTACGCCTTACCTTGTAGTGGTCGATGCCAGCCCACGTGTGGCAGCGAGCTGGTGTTCTTCTACTCCAAAATGGCTCCTTCAGGATCCACACACTTCACACAATTGTTTTATATCCGCGAGGCGGGTTAATAGACACGGTTCACAAGGTTCTCTGCAATCTAACTAATTAGATGCATCAGTCTCCAGCCAGGTGGCTTGGAAAGCTGGCGGTTGAGATACGAGGCCCGTTCATGTTGAAGTTTCGGTTCGTTCTGGCGACCTGTCATTAAGGCGTACATAAAGGGAAAAGGAATGAGGAAGGAACGAGATAATAAGGATATCGATCGCCCGCGAAATCTCAAATGCGTTTGTCTATGTGTTTTTGGTTATTGATTTATGACATTTACAAGAGATGGCGCTACCATTTTCCCGGCCTTAAAGGGTCACCTTTAATGAAAATTAAACTTAGCCCTATGAGGTGTACTACCGTATACCTATTCAGCAATACTGACTAAGATGCGGATTTTTACATTTCAATTATTAAGATTTAAGATAAATACTGCGAGTTGCATAATACATTAAGTTGCATACCCATAGTTAAATTTTAATAGAAAATTATGTTGCGTCGCTAACTAACTAAAACTAAGAGACCTAACTATCAAGCCAGGCCTTATTGAGTCGGTAATGGACACAGGCGCACAACAGGGCGCACATAGCTACCCTTTGCGGTTTTTACAGTAACAACACGGGTTGTACCGTCCTTGGAGGTATGCAATTTATCAATAATGCCTAACGGCCATGAAAGGGGCGGAGAGTTATCAGTAATGATAACTACAATAGTACCCTCTTGTATAGAAGGTGCAGGACTATTCCATTTGGATCTAGCCTGAAGTTGATGTAAGTATTCTGAACGCCAGCGCTGCCAGAACGACTGCACCAGTTTGTCAAGTAGAGTATGTCGCTGAAACAAGCTGAGCGAGTTTGCTTCAGGAGCGGGAAGGGACAACAATGGCGCGGTGTGCAAGAAATGCGCAGGGGTCAGTGCTGATGGTTCAGTAGGGGAATTAACTAGAGCCTCAACTTGACTAAGGACAGTTATAAGTTCCTCGTAGGAGAGGATTTGTTGACCTATAACTTTAAAAAGGTGAGTTTTAACTACCTTAACCATACTTTCCCAACATCCTCCAAAATGTGGGGAAGCAGGCGGAATAAACTTCCAATCTATATGATTGAAGGAAAGTTCTTCCTCAAGATGAGGACGAAAATCTTTAAGAAATTTGTGAAGGTCGCGTAAATAAGAACTTGCACCTACGAAACAAGTACCGTTATCGGTATATAAGCATTTAATAGGACCGCGTCGCGAAAGAAAGCGTTTTAAGGCTGCAAGGAAAGTCACTGTACTTAAATCTGTTGCCACTTCAATGTGCGTGGCACGCGTCGTCAAACACGTAAAAATGCAGAGCCAAGCCTTACGGCTCTTAACACCTCGACCACGAAATGGTGTGTACTGTAGCGGGCCTGCATAGTCACAGCCGGTGTGAGTGAACGCCTTGTCGACTTGGTTAACACGCTGGCTAGGTAGATCTGCCATAAGTGGAAGAATAGGACGCGGGCGGAACTTAAAGCAAGTGTTACAGTTGTGGATTCTGTGACGAATTATTCGACGTGCAGCTAAAATCCAATAATTATGCCTGAGTAAGGACATAAGCAACTCCGGACCGGCATGAAGATGTTTCTTGTGACAAAAGTCAACAAGAAGATCAACAATATGGTCATGACGTGGTAGAATACAGGGATGTTTATATTCGTAGGGTTCGTCCGAATTTGTGAGACGACCACCAACTCGTATGATGCCGTGCTCATCGAGAAACGGCTTAAGCTTATGGATGGCGGGAGTACATGGTTTATTGTTTTTTAAATTTAAAATATCGTTACGGAAATGAACATCCTGTACAGCTCGCAGCAATTTAATTTCTGCATATTTCAGATCAGAGCTTGATACAGTACGTGCACTAGGCAGTTGTCTTAAAAACTTATAGACGTAAACAATAGCGCGTAGCAACTTAGACCACGACGAAACACGTAGTGCTAGCGCGTAAATTGGTGATTCCGTAACCTCAGAAACCACGGCATGAGCGACTGATTTCTGTTCGGGTACGCCCTCATGCAGTGCATTGTGTTCGAAAGTATGTATGGGCCACTCAGCTGGGTCATGAGAAACCCACGATGGTCCACGATACCACAATGAATGCTGCAAGAGCTTAGCTGGCGTGACACCACGAGACAGACAATCAGCGGGGTTCTCAGTACCTGCGACATGGTTGAAACAATTAGCGGGTATAAGCTCTATCAGCTTAGTAACCCGATTGGCAACAAAAGTTTGCCAGCGGTGCGGTGAGGAATTTATCCAGGCGAGCACTACTTTAGAGTCAGTAAACGCGTATACCTTATGGATGCGGTAGTGGGGCGATATTGTGTCTTGTACCTTGCGAAGCAACTTAGACAACAGTAGGGCCGCGCACAACTCTAGTCTAGCCACCGAAATGGTTTTCACAGGTGAGACTTTAGACTTCGCACTAACTAACTGCACGGAGTAGTTAGAACCATTGTATATTTGCATGTATACGACTCCACCGTAAGCACGCTCGCTGGCGTCAGCGAAACCTACTAAATTCATGGTGCATCCGTCGACCAACCCCAGATGACGCGGGATAATAATTTCATTAAGCGTAGAAAGCTCAGTACAAAACTGCTTCCAGGCGGTGACTATATGTTCAGGTGGTATGTCGTCCCAGTCACACTTTGCTAGCCAAAGTTCCTTAATTAAGAGCTTAGCGTACAGAATAGTGGGGGCGACAAAACCCATTAAGTCCCATAGCCGAGCCACTGTGGAAAGCATGGTTCGCTTGGTACATTTATCATCTGGTGTGGTGACGTCAAAGCGGAAACTGTCACAAGACTTGTCCCAGCGTAAACCCAGGACCTTATGCGGTATAGACTTCTCATACTCGATATCGGGCGAAGCCTTATGAGTATCAGGTATGTGTGCGAGAACCTCTTTCGAGTTACTTGTCCATTTGACAAGGTCGAACTGGCCTCGCTTGAAGAGCTGAATAAGCTCATCACAAAGCGAAATTGCTTGCGGTATGGACATGACACTACAGGCAATGTCATCCATATATAGGGCGGAAGAAGCAGCAGCAGACGCTGCAGGGAAATTATCGCCTTCATCAGCGACTAACTGGCGGACTACACGTAACGCGTGATATGGACTAGACTTAAATCCGAAGCAAACACGATTAAATTGGTAGACCATTATAGGTTCATGTTTACTGAATCTGTAAAAGATGCGTTGAAATCTACGGTCCGATTCACGAACGCCGACATTGAGAAACATTTGGCGGCAATCAGCAGACAGGGCTATTTGAAAGAGACGAAAACGAATTATAATATTAAATAAATCACCCTGTAGATTAGGGCCTGCATGTAGAATGTCATAGATTGACTGTCCCGATGTAGTTTGACTACTAGCGTCTAAAACTACGCGAAGTTTAGTGGAAGTCTTATCTTCGCGAACGTCACCGTGATGCGGAATGTAATATGTCAGATTAGAAACGTTGTCATCTTTTAAAACCGGACTCAAATATCCCTTGTTAATGTAGTCCCGCATGACGTCATTGTAAGCGCTGCGTAACCCTAAGGACGCATCAAGTTTGCGCTCCAAACAATGAAAACGCCTAAGTGCGGCAGCGTATGAGTCGCCTAGCGAATAAGGGTCGTCGCAAAATGGCAGCGACACAATATATCTACCACTGTCATCGCGAACAGTGGTAGCGCGAAAATGTTCTTCGCACTCAAGATCCTTAAGGCTCTGCGAGGGCGAGGCGGAAATTTCTTCAAGCTCCCAGAATCGCTTGAGAAGCGAATCTAAACTGGGATCTTGAAGAACAGAACAACATGAAGTTGTACTCGTACAGTGTGAAGTATGTGCCGTAGGTACGGAACCCATAACCACATACCCCAACACAGTTTCAATAGCGGGAGGTATATTATATTGCTCGCTATGCACTATGTTAGGCAAAAGCAAGCGCGGGAATATAGCAGCACCAATCAAAACATCGATACCGCTCGGCTCCGCAAACTTCGAGTCTGCGAGCGGTTATGTTTTGAGATGTGTAAGTTTAGAGACATCGACGAGAGCGGTCGGCAATGTCTCCGTAATACGTTCAACAATAAGCGAAGAAACGTTAAAATTAATATCATTACTAAAACGAGAATATAATTTAATATCTACGGAACCTTTAACTGGTTTTTCCGACCCACCGATTCCTTTAACTATTAAATTAGAAGTATGAAAGTTCTTCCAAAGTCCTAGACGCTTAAAACATTCAGAAGTAATAAAATTACTTTGAGATGCGCTATCTAGTAAACAACGTATTATGTGCGGCTTATCATTTACATCGTAAATTACGACTTGAGCAGTAGCGAGCAGAACGGTTGTATACGCCGTACATTGCGGGCTATCTCTCGCCGACGGCGACGCCGCAACGCACCGAGCGTCAATCGAACGCGATCGAGCGGCGCCAGCGACAGAGGTCGTACACAACGATACCTCAGACTGTGAGGTAATAGAAGGTACTGTCGGCATAAGCGTTGGGACCGGATTCGGCTGTGACGTCACTACAGTTGATAATTGCGGGTTTTTATTAAAATGTAACAATGTATGATGACGTTGATTACATGTGCGACACTTTAATTTAGAAGAACAGTTAACCGTTTTATGTTTAATACTCAAACAATTGACACAAGCATTGTTGTCTTTCACACATTTGAAACGAGCTGTCGGAGTCAAATTATCAAAAGCGGGACATTTATATAAGTGTTCATGGATATATGCTTCGCACAGACACTTGTTTGAATTATTTAACTCAGAGCAAGCTACATAGGATTGTGGATTAGGAGCGGTCATTTTATTATTAAAACTACGCGATTTATTAGACTTATGTGAATTGTCCGAACTATTAGGCTTATTATTGTTAGCTAAGGGTGGTTGGGTATTACGGAATATCCGACACTGATCATTGATGAAGCTGACAAAACTATCTAGAGTGGGAATCTTACGATTACGTTCTGTCATCTCGAAAGCGCGAATAGTTTCAGTGTCAAACTTTTTTATTGCGAGGTGCAATAAAATGAAATCCAGAAGGTCAACTAATTTTAGATTCTTTAGGGAATTAATTGCGGTGGTGAACTTGTCCACGAATAGCTGGTAATTCGAAACAGACGCGGGACCGGACAATTTGAGATTTAAAGCTTGATCCAAGTAGATAGACACAAGGATGAAGAGGTTTCTCAAACCGCTATAACATTTTTGGTCCTTCGTAGCCCGATATATTACTATAATACTATAATACCATTTTCCTTTATTTCTTACGTAGGAATCAATCATAAATTCCTACTAGGGTCGTGGCACCTAGCCGCCTACCCACATAATCAAGTTGTAAACCCAATACGTGGTTCCATCAACGCCGCTATAGCAGGTTCATAATTACGTATCTGCTATTATTAAAAATAATTCTTATTTAAAACTAACTTGTCGTATTGTAAATTTCCATATTTCAAGCGTCTTTTAGTTTAACCGCCCTTATAGGAATCACCTACCTCCAATTATAAATTGTTAGGAATAAGTTACTTTCCGAATACCGCGGGGTAGACATTCATTCTATAAAAGAAAAATAAAATAGGTGTACTACTTGTAGGTACCTACGCAGTATAAATATCATAACTTTACCGAATACGTTTAGACGATTGCGGGCTATAAGTTGCATATTTATACCTATTCATTTATCTTAAACAATATTCAAACTTAACAATAAAACTGGTTGGGATAGTAATGCTATTAACATTTTGTACTATATAATTACTTTGGTTAGTGGGTACTACGAAAAAACTTATTTCGTTACTACGCAAATATTGCGAAAACCGTTGTCACAGTACAGTCACAATCAGTAGTATTACTTTTCTACATATAGTTGTTCGTTTAAATAATTACCGTACATTGTTTTGTTTGTGTGGTTATTTGTAACTACATAACATAACAATGCCGCGTGATGCGAAAGCAATCGCTTCTTCGGAAGATCAACAGTTAGTGATTTTAGAAGCTAAGCGTAATATACTTTTCGAGCGTATTCAGTCAATTTATGATCGCTCTAAAGTCGCTAATACTTCCGAATCGGTGAGAGAAGGCTTTCTCAGTTCTTGTGTAACAATAGATGATATTCGAACGGACTTTCATAGATTATTGGATGATTATAATGCTAGGTTACTGGCTGTATATCCCGATGCGAAGCCTAGCTATCAAGCCTACGCCTCATTCGAGGATATGTATTGTTCCGTGAAACGTGTGATGTCTCAATTGGAAGATAAGCCGTCCGGGAGGCACAGTATGAGTGATTCCGCAACATGTAGACCAAGGTTGCTGCCAATCGAACTCATGTCGTTCGACGGTGATATACGAAACTGGCCATTATTTTATGCAAGTTTTAAATCTACAGTTCATGACAATAAGTCGCTGACGGATGCAGACAGGTTGTACTATTTAATAGATAAGCTGTCGCCGAAGGCACAGTCTGTGTTCGCGGGAGTCACACCGTGTGCTGTGAATTACCAAGTCATGTTCCAGGCACTCCTTGATAGGTACCAGAATATTCGTGTCCTTCTACTTGGATCAAGCTTTAAATCTCAAATTGTCCGGTCCCGCGTCTGTTTCGAATTACCAGCTATTCGTGGACAAGTTCACCACCGCAATTAATTCCCTAAAGAATCTAAAATTAGTTGACCTTCTGGATTTCATTTTATTGCACCTCGCAATAAAAAAGTTTGACACTGAAACTATTCGCGCTTTCGAGATGACAGAACGTAATCGTAAGATTCCCACTCTAGATAGTTTTGTCAGCTTCATCAATGATCAGTGTCGGATATTCCGTAATACCCAACCACCCTTAGCTAACAATAATAAGCCTAATAGTTCGGACAATTCACATAAGTCTAATAAATCGCGTAGTTTTAATAATAAAATGACCGCTCCTAATCCACAATCCTATGTAGCTTGCTCTGAGTTAAATAATTCAAACAAGTGTCTGTGCGAAGCATATATCCATGAACACTTATATAAATGTCCCGCTTTTGATAATTTGACTCCGACAGCTCGTTTCAAATGAGTGAAAGACAACAATGCTTGTGTCAATTGTTTGAGTATTAAACATAAAACGGTTAACTGTTCTTCTAAATTAAAGTGTCGCACATGTAATCAACGTCATCATACATTGTTACATTTTAATAAAAACCCGCAATTATCAACTGTAGTGACGTCACAGCCGAATCCGGTCCCAACGCTTATGCCGACAGTACCTTCTATTACCTCACAATCTGAGGTATCGTTGTGTACGACCTCTGTCGCTGGCGCCGCTCGATCGCATTCGGCTGTTACAAGTTAGTTTTAAATAAGAATTATTTTTAATAATAGCAGATACGTAATTATGAACCTGCTATAGCGGCGTTGATGGAACCACGTATTGGGTTTACAACTTGATTATGTGGGTAGGCGGCTAGGTGCCACGACCCTAGTAGGAATTTATGATTGATTCCTACGTAAGAAATAAAGGAAAATGGATATATTATAGTAATATATCCGGCTCGAAGGACCAAAAATGTTATAGCGGTTTGAGAAACCTCTTCATCCTTGTGTCTATCATGAAAAGTGGACTGTATTTGAAGGGTTCTGGCAATAGTGCGTTGAAAATAAGCGGGAAAATATTCACTGATCAATTCGGGCGATCTAGTATGGAAATGAGGGAAGTAGTACGCCTTACCTTGTAGTGGTCGATGCCAGCCCACGTGTGGCAGCGAGCTGGTGTTCTTCTACTCCAAAATGGCTCCTTCAGGATCCACACACTTCACACAATTGTTTTATATCCGCGAGGCGGGTTAATATACACGGTTCACAAGGTTCTCTGCAATCTAACTAATTAGATGCATCAGTCTCCAGCCAGGTGGCTTGGAAAGCTGGCGGTTGAGATACGAGGCCCGTTCATGTTGAAGTTTCGGTTCGTTCTGGCGACCTGTCATTAAGGCGTACATAAAGGGAAAAGGAATGAGGAAGGAACGAGATAATAAGGATATCGATCGCCCGCGAAATCTCAAATGCGTTTGTCTATGTGTTTTTGGTCATTGATTTATGACATTTACAAGAGATGGCGCTACCAATAGGTAACTACAGGCCAATAAGCCTGCTACCTACCATCTACAAGCTCTTCTCTTCAATAGTAAATAAAAGATTATACTCTACACTGAAAGCGCGTCAACCTATCGAGCAAGCCGGGTTTAGAAAGGGATACTCAACGATCGACCACATACACACATTGGAACTTCTGATTGAGAAATACCGCGAGAAAAAAAGACCACTCTACATTGCGTACATTGATTACAGTAAGGCATTTGATTGCGTATCACATAAAAGCATATGGGAAAGCCTAACAACACAAGGGGTAGAAAAAGAATACATCTCTGTAATCAAGAGTCTATACAATAACAGCAGGAGCAGAATCAAATTAGAGACAGCTGGGCCTTGGTTTCCGATAAAAAGAGGAGTAAGACAGGGCGACCCTCTTTCACCATTGCTGTTTCTAGCAACACTGGAATCAATAATTAGTCAACTCAATTGGAAAGGTGGGGGTAAAGGGGTATTAAGATTAAAGATGCCTGCCTAAGCCACCTAAGGTTTGCAGATGACTTGGTTCTCTTATCTGAAACAGGACAAGAAATCCAATATATGATAGAATCACTTAATGATGCCAGTAAACTAGTAGGTTTGGAAATGAACATGTCCAAAACAATGATGATTTGGAATTAGTCTGAGATAAATTACAAACAAATCGGTGTATAAAAGATTCCAATGCGGCCAGTACTTTTCGAGTTATTTAATTGAGTATGAAATATCCCTAGACCGTGTTGATGTGTGTATATGCATTTTGTTTATTTTAAGTAAGAGTCAGCATCTGCGAGTGCTGCGTGATGTGCATGCGTCCCTGCCGCGCGGCAGGCTCACTGCGCGCGCGCATCTTGCAGCGTAGCAGCTGCAGTGTGTTCTCCCATAACTTGGTCTGCTCTTCCACGGTTGACGCCCCTTGACGAGAACTGATGGCTTGCTGCTCCTGAAATTATTCGTCTACGTCAGTAGTCATTGACGCAACACTAAAACGGATTTTATAAATAGAATCACACAAATAATTTTATCAGATACAAACAGATAAATAAGATTATTGTGAATGAATAAACTCTGTGATTTAACCAATCAATGATATGATAACCTTGTCACGTAAAACCGTTACGCCTGAAAACGTTAAACCTGTTTCTTTGAAAAAAAAAAACCACTATCTATCTACGTTCCTAGACATAAAAACATTGTGCTCGTATGCCTACCTCTTCCAAACGCTTCACAATTAGTTCCATGTCAGCTACATTTTCGAAGCTTCCATTTTGGAGGGTTTCCTCGTGGACTGCATTGAATTTTTCATTTCAAACATTACGACTTCTTGCAAACTTTCCGCCTTTGTAATTCTTTGTCGTAAGTTTTTCCATTCATCCTCCTTGCTATTCAGCCGGTCAGTCAACTCCTTGACTTGATTCTTGAGAGGCTCCATTTGTGAGGTTATGTTGATGGATGTGGCCTCGTATACCCTTTTCTTCTGTTCGTACTGTTGTTGGACTTTCTGAAACTCTTCCTTTACTGGCTTTATATTGTCAGCAAGTGGCTGGATTTCTTGCCGGACCTGTCATAGCTTTTGAGCAGTTTGAGCGACGAGCTGTACAATGGAGTTAGGATTTATTATCCTACTTTACTCATTGGGTACACAATATAAATATTAATAAAAAAATAAGATATCAAATCTGCGACAAATCATGTAAAGACTTATTTTTTAGGTCTGCAGAGTTATCCATATTCTTTTCCATGGTTTCTTCGTCTTCAATTTTTAGTTTTTTGTGATTTATTAGGAGCGCCATTTCTACGGTTGATTCCGCAGCGCTAATGATATGTATCGTCCTAGCTAAGATACCTGCCTCAATCTGAGAGCCGAACCAAACCAAATAACAACTTTATAGACGATAAAAGTAAGAATAAAAACCTTTTGTTACAAATAAAATACGTATTTACCTTGAACGTAGATAGATTGGCTCTTTGCCGTTTGTACACTGTGCTCTTTGTGCGTAGAGAATTAACGTATTTCTTTAATTCTTCTCCTCTGAGGACTGTATCTCCCAAGAGTTGTCTGACCTGAATGTTTAATAAATCAATAGGTAGGTATTGTATATTTGTAGCGAATTTTGATTGAAAATAGACGTTTCAAAACGAAAACAGAAAGCTAAAAAAAAAGGTTACAGAAGGTCCGCAACGTCACCTAAATATATACATTACGATAAATGATAAATCAGACAACGCCATTTTCATCCATATCAATCTCGAAGGCGCTTCTCGACATAATGACCGATTCTTTGGAATGGGGGAAAATGTTTTCTCTGATTGCCATGTCGTACTCGATACATTCCAACAAGAGGCTTCGATTTCGATTAAATCCTGATCAGCGTTCTCCCTATCAAAAACTACGAAATACTATCCAATTTTTCGCAACGGTCATGGATAATGTTAGAGGGAAAATGTATTGGGAAAATACATGTTATACAGACAGCGAAATTATATTTTTCTTCGGATTTATCGCATCAAAGATATTGTTGTTGTTAGGCTTTTACTTTTTCGTGCTCACCATAATATTGGAAGATTTTTATTATTTCCAACCAAAATTATAGACAGGGTAGGGTAGACGGTACGTCGCATATTGCTCATCGTCAAAAATTGTAATTAGTATAATAAGTTTTTTACCTTGGAATATGGCTTGGGCCTCTGTGGGTCTGTGTAAGTGTACCTGTGACTGCAGATCAGCCAGCGTAGCCTCATAATCTTTGAGTATAGCAGCTAGCTCATGGACCTGCGTCGCACTTGCCTCCTTGTTGCGACGAATGACGGCAGCCTGCTGTCTGAAAGGGGCCAACTTGTCCTCTTGCGGCCCCGCTGTTGCTAACTTACGCTGAACTAGGTGCTCCATTTCACCGTTTACTGCCGCTATCTATAACATTTAAAAAAATCTTAAGCGTTTTTTTATCAAAGGTAAGTATTCAAGTGTCCGTGACTGATTTATTTATAATTAGGCCAGAAATATAAAACATTGCAGTAACTGACCTAAGAGCTAATAAATTTACATTCAAAAATACTGATGCTACATCTAGGCATAATACTAAAATAAATACACTTAATTATAGCAAAACCCCATTTTGCCTTTTGTCTCCCATCGCCTTTGAAGCTCGAATCGATTGCCAAAATTAATGTTGTATGCTTTTCTGATTATTATTTAACTGCCTCATCACATTGGCTATTAATATTAATAATTTTACCTTGTCCTGTACTGCTACTAAGTCGGAGCGAATCGGATGCTGTTCTGCGGCGATAGTTTGCATGATGTTCAACTCTTTTTGAAGATGACTAGTCTCTTGTGGTAACTTCTCTTTTACAAGATAACTGTTCAGCTAGAATTATAAAACATAGTTTTTTAGGTACATCACCAGAATATTCCATGCATAAAGACGAGGCTTTGATATCATGGAAAAAAATTACCTGAACCTCTTCTTGCTAACGTTTCATGATGTCAGTGATCGTTTTCGGAGTAGCGCTTTGCCCATGAATTACATTCAGGTATCTTTTTAATTGATCAGACGCCATTTTTAATTGTGATTGCTGAGTATCAAACTGAAAGAATATTCGTATGAAAAATGAACGCATTTTAACTGTGGCAAACATAAGCTGCTCCAAATAAAAAGTCAGTTTTCTTTTACCTGATTTTCCAGTTCTTTAGCCTTTTCTTGCTGAACTCGCAAAGCTCTACTAATATTTAAAAGGTCCTCTTTGTCATTTACGTCCACTAAATTAACTTGCACGTTTTCTAATCTTTCTATCACTGCAATGTAAGTTACGAAAGATTCTTTAAAGTTCATCGGTCACATTTATACGTAAGTCAGGTCAGCATTTTAAGATAAAGTTAAAGTATCAAAACTTACTAAAATTAGTGGAGTTGGCAAAATTTTACTTAGTGACTAAGATTATAAAGAGTTAAATTTGTATGAGGCAAAACACACAATGTTATATCTGGAAGTACTGATTCCGAAAATTCGTTTACTGATAGAAAGCGACTCTATAATAAATAATAAAATTGTTTATTAGAACTAAATTTTTACAATCAAACACATATGAACAACATTATGCAAAAATAACAAATTCACATTAACGATTAAAAATGTATGTCAGTCGTATTTGAAATTAATTCTGGTAACCAAAGAAAGATTTAACTTGTGTTATGGGTACCAGGATACCTCAGATTTGTTTTGTATATCAAAAGTTACATCAAAGGGTCAAAAGAAGAGACAAAATAAACCATGGCCTTTCATGTATGAATGTGGTGAGTATGAAGGGGAAAATACGTGTATATATAGGTTGTGTATTATAAAAATGACAACTTAATGAGACTTTCTGTGTCGTCATCTCAGATCAAATAAAAAGTCTAGATGGAACGTTGAAAACAACAAAGTGAAGCCGGTTCAAACTTTCGTTGTACGTGAGTGCGTGTAATTATGTACGGCAAGGCTTAGTTTGAACCGGCGTCACTTTGTTGTTTGCAACGTTCTATCTTGACTTTTTATTTGATCTGAGTTCGTCATAGCTCTGTACCTGTGACCAGTGGCCAGTCTATCGCTGAGTGAATAATTAATGGGTCTTGTGGGTTGCATAGTAAGTTGATAAGTGAGTAATGTAGATACTCATAATCTTGTTGAACCCTACCTAATCACGCCCTTATTTCTGAGAACTTACCGATGTCTCTCTCAAGGGCCATTTCCTTGATATCGTTTATTATTTCCGAAGCGTTCTCCTTCTGCAGCAATCTGGTTCGTTTATGGACTTCCTTAAACTCGTCTATTAAGTTTTGGTACAGATCGAGTAGATCCTGAACAGTGTTGTTCCGTGCCACGTCTGGTGGTACGCCGGGTAGCTTTAAATACCTGGATTCATTTTTTATACTTAGTAAACTGATATCAATTAGAATTTGTATAGTAACTTACCTATATCAAATATTATAATTATAAGTTGGGTGCAATGATACGGATGCCTATCTATCTACGTTTACATATAGGTATACGTCCACCGTACCCTGGTTATAGGAAAATCAGCGCACTAATAATTTTGTGGCTGGCAAATCTTTTTGCACAGTTTGAGCTATTTGCAAATAGTTTGTGCTGATACGATAGAATACCTCGGTAAGATAGGTGCCCCACGTATAGAAACGATAGTTTCTTATATCAGTTCGTCCCTGGTTCTGTCCCAGTATCTAGGTATCTACCGGTCTTTATGACCGCTGCCAGTGATCTCGAAGTAATCCGTTATCTCCTTTTACGACACCTACTGGATATTACTTATTTATTCCTTATCGGAAACCATTCAACCGGCGACTTTTATTGGAAAGTTTATTTCATAATGGATTAGGTTGACATTTGACCGGTTTTACTACCTTCGCCATGCAGTAGACAAGTAAACAGTCTTATTACTTAATTCAGGGCACAGAAGGGCGCGATGCGACAGTGCGTCAAAGATGCAGTGGCCATTTTACATATTTTTTTTTCTCTGGGTAACTGAAACCATGCAGAAAAGTAGAAAACCTTTAATTCCAAATATACTGGGGGAAGGTCATACATTTTGTATCTGGTCACGTAATGCCTAAGTCGGTTCTACCGATTTCAGTTAATCCATAACTGTACCTAATTCGTTTTCCCGAATAAACCCGAACCTTTCGGTAAATAATAGCTAAGCGACCAGGTAGTACGGTCAGCAACATCACAAAAAATAACACTGAGTGTAGGTGCAAAGGTTTGATAACGTAGGTAGGGATAAATGAATGAAAGTTGTTTGTAGATAAGTAGATAGGTACTTTGGAGACCAATATTGTGAATTTATGATAGGTAATAAGCACCTATAATGACACAATAACCTGGTTCCCCGATATTAAAAATCCGTTACGATAGTCGATTTTTGTTGCTAACTGTACTAGGTAATAATAGTTTAATAGTTTGGTGTTCGTAGATTAAGCTCTAACTAGATTTATAATAATTTGCTTAATCGTATTGAACGGGAAATTGTGAATAGCTGCGACACAATTTTTTTTTTTTTTGTTTACCGGGGGAAACCTTCAAAAGGCGCCTGGACTTTTGGGGAAAAGATCAGGGAGTGTGGGATTTTTACCTCACTAAAACCACCCCGGTAATCACCATCAGCACCTGGAAGGGGCCCCGTCCCCTCTTAAAAGACCAAACCGGAACCCCCTTTGTGCAACGCCTGTTAGGGCACATCCCTGGGGAAGCTGAAAGAATAGCTTCCCCTGAGCCACGCTGTGTACGGCAGCACGTGACCACTGTGCTGCCATCCTTCCTGAAGTCACTCGGTGGGTGGACAGAGTTCCCAATCTGACCACTCGCGACCCCGGAGTCCCACCTGCTTGTGACGCAGGCGGGGTTTCGGCGTTTTAGGCATCGAGGTGGTTGCCTCCCCGACGCCTTCTTCTTCGAGCGGGATCTGCCCTCGCACGCTCCCGCTCGGCGGCCTCCTTCTGGGCCATCACAGTCTCACAGAAGGAGGCCATTTCCCTCCAATTTGCTGTCTCTGCCAGCATGGCCCTCACAGCTGCTGGCAGAGACAGGTCTCGCCCGATCCTGGCGACCAAGACCTGCCGCTCAGAGGCCCACGCTGAGCACTCCTCGAGCGTGTGCTGTGCAGAATCAAGGTCGCCTCCACAATGGTGGCAATTTGCCGTGGCCTCTCGCCCAATCCTATTCAGATACTCACCGAAGCAACCGTGCCCGGTGAGTACCTGAGTGAGCCGGTAGGAGATGCACTCCTCTCTCTTCAGCCAGGCTTAGAAGTGCGGCAGGACGGCTTCGACAACGCGCTTACGCTAATATTGCTGCTCGAGTGCGTGTCGCCGTTCCTGCCGCCTCAACCTTACTACAGCGATTCCTGGCACGCTTTCACCATTCTGGCGGATGGCGCGAATTCGGTTATAAACCCTCGCGTCCATGTTCGCCAGAATGTCCAGCGGAGTAAAACGTGCCAGGAGAGTTGCCGCCTCAAAGGACACCGTACGGTATCCTCGTGCGATACGAATGGCCATTTTCCGCTGCAGGCTATTAACTTTAGTCCTGCAGCGTCGGACGCCTGATAGTCTGCTTGACCAGACAGGCGCCCCATAAAGGACTATCGATCGCACGACCCCCGCGTTGATTTAGGTACCTACCTAATTGAAATAAAGGGTACTCACGTCCAATCCCCATGGGGGTAGGCAGGCAGAAACTACAAAAAGGTAGGTTAGATAGAAGGTAGGCTTAGATACTCTTTTTTTCTGAAGACTATCACCAATAATGGTGGACATCCCACCCACACGCATAAAGCGTTTTGCGAAAACTTTCATTGTGCGCACAGCTAAGGAGTGGAATGACCTTGCAGCCGGAGTCCTTGTTTCTTGTTAGCTACAACCTAGGAGTATTTAAGTCAAGAGTGCATAGGTTACTTCTAGGCAAGCGTGCTACAACGACGACCACATCATCGCTTACCATCAGGCAAGATAGTGGTCAAACGCGAACCTATATTTAAATAAAAAAGTAAGGTCTTGTCCTATTCTTCTAGAGTGATTGGTATACTTTCCAGCAAAAATGCGCCGATTAGATCCAAATACATACTTAGCCAGATACGCCGTATACTTGACTTGGTCCTTGTTAGTCAGGAGCAAGTGCAATACATAATGTATGGTCCTTGCGACGCCAGCCAACAGCTGAGCTCTGAACCGGGTCGGCTCCACGCCAGCCGGAGGCCGGTACTTCACACTGCCCAGCATTTCCAGCAAACGAAGAGACACCGTTTCAGAGTCATCTTCGTTTATGTCTAACTGTGGAGATAAAACTTGAAAATTATAATATTTCAAACTTAATGGCGACACGGAACACAAGGCGAGATGCTGCATGCCGCGCCGAAGCATATACATGTAACAGCAGAGGTTATAGGAAACAGCGCAGCCAGTACAGTAGCACACTTCACTGCGGCCGTCTAATTTGACGCTTACTGTACCTTCCTTATAGCTTCGTCGATTCAGACGCTGTATGTTCTCTCGGCTTAGTATGGATAGGATTTAAAAGCTAGTGATAGTAGGGTAAAATATGAGCAGCAGCTGGTGCAACTTCTACTAATCACACCGTTGATAATAGTAGTCTTAATAGGTTCACTGTCCACATAGCAGACACAGGGAAGTTGTTAATAATACCGGTTTGTAACAGTTCCACATCAGGGCAAAAGCCCGTCCACATACAGAGAAGGCATTCTGTTCTAATACAGAGAGTATACTTTAATCTCCAGTTCTGAACAAGACGGGCTAGTGATTTCAGACTTAACTATAAGAATTGAAAAGAAAAAACCGACCAAGTGCGTGTCGGACTCGCGCACGAAGGGTTCCGTACTTGGTGAATTGTGTTTTACGATTTATGACGTATTAAAAAAAACTAATTACTAGATATCGTTCAAACCAATTATTGGTGAAGGTTAACATGGTAATGTACATCATATATTTTTTTAGTTTTATCATTCTCTTATTTTAGAAGTAACAGGGGAGGACACACATTTTAATACATTGGAAGTATCTCTCGCCCAAACTATTCAGTTTAGAAACCTCAATAACATTTCAAGACCTATCCATAGACACGAATGGGTTTGATAAAAAAAAAATGTGTTTCAGTTCTAAGTATGAGGAACCCTCAATTTTTTTTCTTTTTTTCTTTATTTGTGTGAAAATCTTAATGCAGTTCACAGAATACATCTAATTACCAAGTTTCAACAGCATAGTCCTTATAGTTTCGGACAAAAGTGGCTGTGCAGACATGACGAATCCATAAGGGTTCCGTTTTTTGCCATTTGGCTACGGAACCCCAAAAACCGAGAAATGAATTGAAAACTTTCATTGATACTTGCCAAAGTTTGAACCCATGTCCTCCAGCATATGAGAGGTAAGCCTCAGCCATACCACAAAGAATATACCATACCTACAAAATATAATAGATGCCACTTCCTCACGACGCTTTCGATGTAATATGGGCCTAATACTCCAGGGTATCTTTTTACAACGGAATATATTTTCTACGAAATTTTATCGTTAAGCAGGATATTCCAAAATAACTAATGTTCGAAATAGACCGACCAGAAATTTTAAACGGATGCTATCAGATGTTATGATCTCAATGAAGTTCAAACAAATTACTGGCATTATTCAGGTTTAAGGTTCTTAGGTTTCAGCGAATAATAGGAGAAGATAATAGACGATAATAAATTTATAAATGAGGGATTTAAATAACAACATTTTAATACAAATTATTGGAAATTCGTTCGATTAGATAGACTTCTAGGTCGAGCAGTGAGGAATTCTCTCTAGCAGCCAGATTCTTAACATGAGCCCTGATCCTGATCTGACGGTATAGCCGACGCCCTCTATCGTCGCCTACAGTAGTTAAATGCGTACGTTAAATAGAATACCTAATATCTGTTGCCCGTGATTTCGTCTTCGTAGCATTAGTACATCAAATAGCCTTTATTTTTATATCGCGCAATAATATTGTATGTACGTGGGACGCCTTACTTGAGAAATTTTTTGTTCACCATACTTTCTTCCACCCCCATTTCCAGCCCCTTAAGGATTATTTTCGGAACAAGAAAATCGTATGTCCTTCCCAAGGTCTCAAACTACCTACATACCAAATTTTATCTGAATCGGTTTAGCGGTTTAAGCGTGAAAAGTTAACAGACAGACCGACAGACAGAGTTACTTTCGCATTTATAATATTAGTGTGGATAGTAATAGATTGGGCTTACATTCCACAGCTCGTCCAGAATATTATATAAGTATTAATAATAGTACTTGGGCGACCGAGCTCTGCTCGAGTGAAAATAGAGGAAATGACGTTTTCTAAAAATGAAACCTAGCTAAATCGATTTATCGCCCCCGAAACTCCCTGCATACTAAATTTCATGAAAATCGTTGGTGACGTTGCCGAGATTCAGATTATATATATACAAGAATCACTCGTTTAAAGGTATTAGTTTGATTATATAATATCATATTTAATTATCATACAAAGGTACTTGCCTTTTCTCCAGTAATAAAATTCGCAAGCAACTGCAAAAGTTGTTCCTCATTCAATGCGTCGAACTTTATCAAGTCATAGCTTCTGCCTAAAGTAGCATTCACTTCTTTCACAATATACTTTATTTGCTCCGACGTTTTGCCAGATATTTATGGACAATCTTCACTTAGTTACCAAGAGAATAAATAAAATAACCCAGAATTCAACGAAATTACTCTAAAGGGGACAGCTGGGTAAATGTGTAACTCAGCAATGAAAACTGTACCAGTGTTATTACGGTTGATTATTATATGAAAATGTCACTCTGACGTTTAAAGACAGCTGTCAATGTCTTAAATAAGTTTTCGCTCCCTTTTTCACTTTCGATGGCGTCTTCTGCTCGTTTAAAATGGTCTATATAATAAAACTAATATTATCAAGGTTTCCTTGCAGTTTCTCTGTTCAGATCCCCATAAACCTTAACAGGTTATGGGCCCAGACATGAGATAGTCGACAGCGGACAGAAATACAGCGGATTTCATCGATAGAAGAAAATAGTGTAGGTACGCGTTGTCTGCCCCGTGCTACAGAAGTTTTTACACAGAAGATTACAGAAGGTAGAACCGGTGACAAGATGGATAGAAAAGATGGGGCATATGTTACTATTATGCTTATAAATAAGAGATGTATTTTATTTATATGTTTTCTCATATAAGTAAATGGTTAAAGATATAGGTATTTAAATATTTTTGTAAAAGATTTAGTTATAGATGATAAGTGATATAAAAGTAATTCATACTCATAGCCATAGTTTTAATCAAGTACTTAGGTAGGTACTGTTTTCATTGATGAAGGGTATTGTAAATGTGTAAATCAGTAATGAAAACTGTACCAGTGTTATTACGGTTGATTATTATATGAAAATGTCACTCTGACGTTTAAAGACAGCTGTCAATGTCTTAAATAAGTTTTCGCTCCCTTTTTCACTTTCGATGGCGTCTTCTGCTCGTTTAAAATGGTCTATATAATAAAACTAATATTATCAAGATTTCCTTGAAGTTTCTCTGTTAAGATCCCCATAAACCTTAACAGGTTTCGTAGACATCACAGATAAACTTATGTTGACATCAAGCGTTGCTATGGAAACTTTTAAGTGGCTTTGATACAAAACCTTTTTGGTTATTTTCATCGATAAGGTTAATGAACAAATAAAACTAATGTATTTCGTATACTTTAGCAAACAGCTGGAGATCCGGCGAGCCACATTGGTATTATATACCGACTGGTCCTTTTTGCTGGTAGATATGTATAGGGAGAAAGCCTAACCAGTCACCGGTGCGACTGGTTAGGTTGCGAGAATCCTTTGGATGCGAGACGCACGGGGCTGGACAATGTGGCGACACTAGTTGTAGCAATGATATTCAAATAAACAGATATGTTATAAGCATTCGCATAGTGAAGACTCGAATAGGTCACAATTGTGAACTTTAGTCTTGAGTTTATGTCACGCATGGCGAAGAGCGATACGCTTTGTTGAAACAAAAACAAAATACAAAAATGCCAGCGTGTGTATTTAGAAATTGTACCAATTATGATACCAAAGTACATAAAACAGAAGGGATCTCATACCATATGAAAGTACGCAATACGCCTCAATTTACTAATTTATTTATTTTTTTTTCCTAATATTCTGATATTTGGAGGTTAGAAAAAGATAACAACATTGGTGGTCAGAATAATGTTTGTTTACATTCACACGCAAGTGACAAACACTAGTTGTCTCTTTTTTTCTTGTTGGTTTTATCAAGCCATTCCTTTTGACTTGTAGTGAGTGCGGAACACTTTTTTCAATTGTTTTGTTAGTGAATCTGTTAGCGAATCTGTTTATTTGAATATCATTGAGTTGTAGGCATATGTGCAGGGTAATTACTTCCGCCTGAAATGATGATAATATAGCGATAGCGGCTACCCGTGTAAAGGCACTAATATACCATTCCGAGGGATAAAAGATCCCTCTACATTAGCATCATCATCATATTATATCAATATTATCTGTAGGTCGTTTTTTGGGAAATAAATACTTTTTCATTTTATTACTACCGGGTAACCGGCGGCGAAGTGTATAGCCATGTACGCCGGTACGTGTGAAAGCTAACGCACATGGCTATACACTTCGCCGCCGGTTACCCGGTAGCGGCTACCCGGCAACCGGAGCGTGTGAATAGGGGCTAATAGTGAAAATGTGATTTAAGTAATTTGGTAAGCAACTACACATCACACCACTCGCATTTCAATCTGATCAAATAGCCACGGGAGCAGAAATAGCCGCTTATGTCTTCAAAGGATTTTTTTCAAATAAACAAATGGGAATTGCTGGTGTAATATCCATTTAAAAGAATTCTTTTTGTTAAAATTTGTTGGTTCTTAAAGCGTATCATTCAAAGGTCGTAAATAACTAGTTTCCTACATGAGGCAAGTAGGTAAATACCTACCTACCTAAATTTTATCATGATAAACCTGAAACCTGACAGTGGTAGGTGTGCCTCAAGACACAGCAACACTCGGGAGCAGAGCAGTAGGTAAGTGCAGGTACATGTCAATCTCGGTAGCAGAACAGCCCTCCAGAATTCATCAGGACATCAGGTTGTCCCCCATATAATAAGAAGAATTTGATAAAGCATAAATAAGTGAAGTATGTGAATCGTATCTCATACCGTTGTTAATATTCGACATCGCATCGGTTTTCAAGATATTTAGGTAGTCAAGAGCACCGTCTGTTGTGATAAAAACTATGTCGTGTTTATGTTATAGGTAATATAAACACGACATAGTTGTCGAACTATTAGGTGACTAATATCGCGTGATGGTAGGCCATCACGCGATATTAGTACTAGTCGATAAATGGCAGAAAATTTGAAGAAGAAGAAGTGTAGATATCATTACGCTCATTTTCTCGGATAAGTCATAAATCATTCAGCCAAAAGTCAGTGCTGAAAAAAGGCCTCTTTCCAACCGGCATCGTCTACGATCTTCACCAGCCATGTCCGTGACTACCGCTGGACCCCGACGCCAATCGCTTCCATATTTGGTAAATAATTACTGCTCAATTGGTACCAATTAGTATTCGAACAACAAAATTGGTACCTTAGTAGTTTTCGAGAAAATCGACTTTAAAGGTGGTCCTGCGGTAGTCACGCTTCATTCAGCAGGACCACCACGAGCGCCAAGAAGGGGGGCATGCTACAGCTAATCTAAGTATAGAAATAATTACTACCCATAAATGTGATTCATTTTGTGAAAAAGACAGAGTTGAAACATTTGTATTTACCGAGAAATCAACAATGATTACTTTCGCTCGCTCGTTCAGCAGGACCAAGACTTTGAATGTTGATTCCAAGTTTGAAGAGCCTGTCGCTTTCCTCAAACCTACATAGAAAATTACTACCCTGCAGGATAAAATCAGTACCCTAATTTCACAATTAGTACTCAGTAGATTACGAGTTATACCATGCAATTGGTGGGGGGCGGTGGTCAGAGAGTAAAATTTTCATTTCAAAATTTCCTTACTAAAACTCTGTGATTTCTGCCCAAATTCATACAAAAATTACTACTCCTAAAGAAGTTATAGCGACCAAAAAATCAAATATCGGAATACTAATACCTACAGTTCCCTATCTATAGTTTTTATACAAACTGTGTATCTAGGCACATAACAAGAAAAAAAAACAAACCTCTCATTACCCATGGCCTATACTATAATACCTTTCTTAATGACGTGGGTTCTTTAGTAATAATTTTTCTGTATTGTAATTATTGTTCTGTGTTATTATTATGAATAACTTTAAAGAGCGATAGGTATTTCTTATTTATTTATCTCCTACTGATTTACCATTGCTGCAAGCCTAAGTACCTATTTATTAAAACATTATTTACAGCAGTAATCATATTTGTTGCTCATAACGTAAGTTTAAAAGGATTACATTAGTATATGCATTGCAAAGGTCACATCACGCATATTTTAGGAAATATGTGTTTTCATATTAATGTGTAGAACTACCTATTACATAAGACAAGCACATATATTTAAAATATCTGAATGAACTTGTAATAAAGTTAACATCGAAATATTTCTGTAATTTTCGATTGCTAATAAAATAAACCCTAACAAGAAACTCATTTTTTATTTTATAAATTTTATACCTACTTCCTCAGGAAATAATAGGGTAGTTTACTGAAAATTAGTTTTTTATCCGTCAGGTTAATAAAAAAAATTGGACACGTATCGTTGTAACGCGAAATTTATCTTGAAACGTCTTGAAACGCCGCTAGTACACTTTATACTGCCTTAGTGATGTCACTAGCCCCCACTCCTGAACTTTGATGCGCTTTAAATTTGTATTTTTTATTGATTTGGTAAAGTAAAAAATACGTGTCCAATATTATTTAATAATTGCAATGGCGGACTAAATTTAATTATCATTTTTCAAACTTGGAAACATCCCTATTATTGGAGTACCTACTTACGCACGTCATTAACAAAGGTATATATTGTTTTTACTATTCCGACATCCATAAACTTATGTGCACGAGTATACATCTAAACAGCTCAATACCATTGACAACTTAATTTGGTCGGGTTATACGCGAAGATAAGATACATATATTTGGGGAAAACAATCAGTTTTGACAGTAAAACCAACAAAATAGAAATAGACAGGAGAGTGCAATAAACATGGAACAAATACTGGAGTCTCAAGGAGATTTTTAAGAGTAACATGCCTATTAGCCTGAAAACTAGGATCATGAACTCGAGCCTCATACCGTGTTTGACGTACGGATGCCAGACGTGGAAATTCACTGCCAAACCTAAGCACAAAATTACCACCTGCCAACGAGGAATGGAGCGAAGTATGCTCAAGGTAAGGAAAATAGATAAAATACGACACACAAAAATAAGATCTATTACAAAATCTAAAAAAGCCTTGACCTATGCACAAAAGCTTAAATGGAAATGGGCAGGACACGTCGCGAGGCTTACAGACCAACGATGGACCATAAGAGCAACCTAATGGAAAGGTCCACAGGGGAAAAGAAGCAGAGGCAGACCACTGACACGATGGGAGGACGAGGTCATAAGAACAGCCGGCTCAAATTGGAGCCAAATAGCAAAAGACAGACACACATGGACATCTTTGGAGGAGGCCTTTACCCAATCTGGGGTTCTTGCAAAATAAGAAAACTAACAAACTAACCAATACATTTAATACAAGAAACTAACCCACTAACATATAATATACCTACTAGAAATTAAGTTAATATTGTACATACGAATGCAAGTAATAAAAGGCTTTTCATTTTTATTTTATTTATTTATACGCGAAGATATAGTATGGAAAATTAAAACTAATTTCTCTTAAAATACAACACTTAGGTATCTGAATTTATGGTCGCTGTATCCTCTTTAGGAGTAGAAATGTTTGTTTAATTTTGGGAGGAAATCACAGAGTTTTTAGTAGGGAAATCTTGAGATGAAAATTTAACACCTTGACTACCGCCACCGTGGGGTGGCGGTAGTCAAGGTGTTATTTTTTTTGTTAAATTCAATGGCATTATCACGTAAACTACTGGAGTAGTATTTGTAAATTTTGGGTACTAATTTTATCATGCAATATACCACTCTAGATATTTCCAGTTAACCCGTCACAGCATTTTTCTCGATATGGTTTATTTATTATTTTATTTATTATATGCTTTATTGTACACCTTAAATTACATTAATAAAAAGAAACTTAAGTCTAATACACATACAATGGGCGGGCTTATCGCTTGCCGCGATCTCTTCAAGGCAACCTGGTATGGACAGTCAATGCTTGGACATGAAATGGGGCGGTCATTGATGTTACAATAACAGTGCTAAAATGATATACTACAACATATACACAGATAAATACATAAGCTATGTAATAGATACATAAATACAAACATACCCACTTAATATATAGGCAAATATAAAAAATGACGACAATCTATTGATAATCACAGTATCTGTTTGAAATTGACAAGCTAAGAAGAAGACAGCGACAGATAATGTTCCTTTACAAAAAAAAAAAAACAAAATACATTTATTTGCATAAATAAGGTACAGAAAGTTGGTAAAAAGTACAAAATTGATCTCTTATTCTGCCTTTAATTTCGGCGTGCAAATATAAAATAGAGTGACACATTTTATTAAAATTGTTATTGACCATAATCATGCAGTCACTAAACAGATAAGCCCATTAAAATCGTATTATTGAATTAAATAAATGTCAATATAATATGAAAAAAATTATAAAGATAATCACAAGTGTCAATATTAATAATGTCAATAATGGGAGAGATTCACCACACAATAATAATAAACAAACACAGAATAATAACAATAACAATTTAAATAATAATAAAGATAATAATCATAAATGTCAATAATGGGCGAAATTCGCCATAAAATAATAAACCAATGACAAAATAATAACAATCATAATTTAAAAATTACCGAGCAAAAAAAAAAAAAAACTTACAATTTATAATCCAAAAACTCATGCACACTATAAAAGCACTTTTCAATTAGAAACCTCGTCAAATTATTTTTAAATCTAGAAAATGGTAGCGTTTTTATGGAGTTTGGTATTTTGTTATATTGTTTTATGCACATAATGTAGCTATTGTTACTTGTTAATGTGAGATTCGTCCTCGGTTGAAGTAGCTTATTAGTATACAAAGTTTTTTTTATTTAAATAGAAACAAGTATATACAATGTAAAAAATAATTAACTAAGACTGCAAAAATATACACTTAAACCAAAAACTACTCACTAACTAAACCTAAAAATATACTAAACTGAAAAAATGGCGTCGAAAAACTCCTCCACATCGTTATCCACTGGTAATGTGCCCAAAAGGCTGGCAGCATTGCCACGTTGTATGGCAATGCTTATTCTCTGACCAAGGTAAAAGCCAGCCCTTGGGTCACGCGAAGTGTCAACTAAGCGTTTAGAAAGATCTTTAAACAAAGCGTGAGCACTCGGACCCCACGGACCAAGAGTTTCAACCCCAAACGGCTCGAAAATATAATTACCGATGAGGTTATTATATTTCCGCCGCTTGAGGTTCTCTGCAGCCGCAGCGGCAGCGCCAGCAAAGCACGACGAGCTAGGAAGATGGGATGGCGCAAGAGTATCGACACAAGTAGCGTCCCACACTAAAGGCCTACCCAACTTCCATGGAAACAAGGACATCCCGTCCGGTCTTTTGCCATCGTCACGTGCCAGGCCATGGGGTTCCAATACGGCCGGAACGCCAACGGTGACGAGAGCACGTCGGATGATGTCGTTTATGTTTCCGTGACGCGCTATGCGACCCGCACTTCGGCTGCATGAAAGACCGTGGTGACCGAGGCTGTTGACAACTTCGCCACAGTGACAACGATGAGGAGTACAACAGGGAGCGCCAAGACGTAGGGAAGCAGCGAGGCGGAAAGTAGTGTCGTCAAACAAGGTGCCTATGTTCGACGACGGTAGTGCGTGAAGCCAGAGGCCCGACTCCCACTCACCCACAGCCAGCAGGCGAGCGCGCTCGGCAGGAGTGGCAGAAGTGGCAATTTGGTGCTCCTGAACTGCTCTGCAGATCGGCTCATCCCACTGTCTCTGGGATGATGGGTAGTCGGGGAGATTACAATTCGGGCAAGCGAGTCTCCAAGCATCAACAGCCTCGGTGAAGCACGGCACATCAAAATTAATCAGTATGGGTGCTAGGATATTCCTGATTAATTTCTCAGTACCGTGGACCGAGGCTATAAATGCCGGTAAACTAATACTAGAAATTTTGCGGACGCCGAGGCCTCCCATACGGATGGGAAGAGTAGCTTGTGCCCAAGCTCGGTCGTCCATGGCCACATTTAATATTAAAGTTAGTGTATGACGGATAATTTGGTCCATTTTTTCTAATAGAGGAGGGTGCTTCCATAGATGGGAAGCACGAAGAAAGTATGTTAATTTGGGGCCAAAACAACAAAAGCGAATTATGGTGATAGCCGAATGCATGTTAATTTGGAGCAATCTTTCCGATATGTTGTTGAAATTTTGAATTTTTTCCTCAATAAAATTAGGAAAGGAATCATCGAAGACTGGGGACCCAAGGAGACGAAGAGAGCTTTTTTCAATAATTTTGATTTCAGGGGCTATTTTATTGAATTTTGAAAGTGTCTCTTGTCTGTCGGTACTGTCAGATAAAAATAACTCACATTTCGAAAAATTTAGATCTAGTCCTATAGAATGTAGTTGGTGTTTTAAAAATTGCAGATCATCTAAAACTGTGTCTACATCGCCTCCCAGGGTTCCATCATCGAGATACCAAACGTTAAATTTTGAATTTAGCTGTCGAATAATTGGGTGAATAGCCAGACTGAAGATCACTGGCCCGAGAGGGTCACCTTGTTGACAGCCAACAGCGGATTCCAGAAGGTTGTCCCGATAAAGTAATTTAGTTGGATGCCTATAACATTGCCAGAGAAAACTAAAAATTTGAGGTATTTCTTTTTTAGTTTCTGCCAGCAAGGTGTCCCTATTAACCGAATTAAATGCATTTTTAATATCAACCTTCAGGATGACCTCTCCTTTGCCAGAATTTAGGTAGGTCGATAATGCATGTACGGCAGCCTCGCAGCCCCCTTTGGAGCCGTAACCAAGCTGGAGGGGCTGAAATTTATCCGAAACTACCTCACTATACAATTTACAGCAAATCTTGGCTGCCATACGCCGGTAAGTAGTTCCTACGGCAATGGGACGAATCCCGCCATCCCTCTTGCGCAGGGCACATAAATTGGCCCCGTACAAGACATCGATGACGGACTCGTTTACCTTACCGGAGAGCATAAGGTTCATCAGAGCCGTAAGCTCCTTCAAGAGCAACTCACCAGCTTCCCCAGCGCCTGAACAAATAAGGTCCTTTAAGTGCTGAGGACTCAGGCCGTCGAGGCCGCCAGCAGAGCCACTCCGGAAAGAACACACGGCTCTGATCACCTCTCGACCTGTAATGGTGAGGGTATTAATATCTGGATCTGGGGGGTCGGGAAAAGAAAGACCATCCACTGGGGCAGGGTGTTTGCTCTCCAGAGCAGCAAGAGTGTCTGGAGAACACGGTGCCACCACATCACTACTAAAAAGAATCCTGGCTGCTCCGCTAATGTCACCTTCCCCTAATTTTGATTCGACCAGATGGGATATACCTCTTGAAGAGCTAAACCTCTGTGTCGATAATTTTGAATCCAAATTATGGGCCGAAATATTACAATTTTCTTTAATTTGTGCAGTTAACGTCTTTTTGCTAGCCAAATTCTTCTGAACGTTTAAAATTCTGTAGGGGAAGGTGAGAAGTTGTTCCCAAGCACTTTCTGAGTTCTCCCGAGCGGCAAGGCGGATGCAACCTGCAAGATGCTGTGCTACTAGAGGTCTAGCGCCACGGGGAACTCTTTTTAAAACCGGAATAGAATTTTTCAATTTTGATAGTGTTTTCCAAAAAGGGTCAAATGTGGAAGTAGATGGTGTAGGGGTAGGAGGTGTAATAATAACAGGGTCTGAAGTGGTTGCATTTTGGGGCTTATGTGCCTTCCCAATATGCACGTTCAGACCCCGCTTACCTTTAAAGAAACGTGCCTGGGTGCACAGAGGACACCTCTCCAGGATATTGAGTGATGAAGAAGGTTGAGACGCAGTATTTACCACCACATCACTGCTACCACTTAACATATGTCTATTTATATTGGAACACTTAATTAATATTTACGATTAAAACAAATAAAAAACTAAACAATAATTAAAAATAACACTAAAAAGGAGACAGGAGTTGACAACTTGTGTCAAAGCGGCGCACATAGACTAATATATATAGATTGGCGGCGCAATCGCGCTGGCAGCCTGGGGCGCCGCGAAGTCCAGAAGTCATTTCCGCACTGGAGCCCTGGAGTTGCTCATTGCTGAGTTGCACGCAGGCTGGCGTCGCCTCGTCAGCTTCACCCGATTAGAACGAGCGCGCAGTGATGAGGCCGATTTTTCTGTTCTAATTCAAATCCTGTAGTAGGTCTCTTCTCCGAAACGTACAAATCTGTATATATTTTGGATGCACTGTTTAACAGATAACTCCGAGTTACGAGTATATCCACTCGCACAACCACTAAGCTCTGAACAAAGCTTTATTTTTGAATACACGCCACTTCATAGCACGACATTATAATTGATAATCTAATCTTATCGAATTATGTATAATTGTATAACTATTTTTGCACTGTTTGACATGTATTGATCTTTTTGTTTCTATTAATTGTAATAAGCGAGCGTTTTAAATCTGTGCCGGTATGCTTTTTTATTACATTCCACGCTGCCCTACACTTATTTTGAGCTTTATTTATGTATTTGGTATTATTATTTTTCCTAGACGTTAAAATGCATTTTTTCAGTAAATTACAATAACTTTTGTACTTGTTTTTATGGGATTCATTATTTTTATATTTTAATTTATAGTGTAATTTACTTTTATTCTTACAGCTTATTTTTATACCTTTAGAAAGCCAGTTTAACTTATTTGATGCTTTATTTGTAACTTTTACACGAATCGTAGGAAAACATAAATTATAAAATAGCAGAAATGTATCGATAAATTTGTGGAATGCTTCGTTTGCTGAGTTTGCATCAAATACGTCACCAAAAGATAGACATGAGATTGAGTTTAAAAATATTTCCTTATTGTCATTACTGTAGTCTCGTTTAAATTGATACCACCATTTTAAAGCTGGTTGATGTATTTTTGTAACAGCCCAAGAATATGATTGGGCTGTGTGATCCGATAAACCTAAATTATGTATTTTTGCACACCCTTTTTCTATGCTGGTTATGATGTGATCAATGCAAGTTTGTGTCTTTTCTGTTACTCTAGTAGGTGTCAAGATAGCGTGTTTTATGTTGTAACTATCTAGCAAGTAATTATATTCCCTACTTTCTTTTGACTGTTTCAAAATATCGATATTTGTATCCCCACATATAATAATTTTCTTTCTTGTATTACGACACAACGTCCTCAATAGACTCTCGAGTTTATTAAGAAAGATCGTTACCTTCGACGAAGGGGTTCTATATAAACATATTAATAATATACCGTATTTAGTAAGTTCTAAACCACAACACTCAAATACACATGTTTCACTTATTTTTTGTATTTCCTGTATTATTTTAAATTCAATTTCGTTTTTTATAAGAATAATAACACCCCCTCTTTTTGAAGTTTTCCTTGAATAGTAAGCTGCAGTCGTAAAGCCTTTTAGGCGAAAGTTTTTTTCCGTACCTTCAAGCAAGAATGTTTCAGTAAGACACAGTACATCTACACTGATCTTGTTATTTAGCAAATCTAATATGGCAAATGAAATTTCGTCACGTTTGTTTAAGGCGCCGGCTATATTTTGATGTAGAATTGTTAAGCGTGGCTCATTTTTTGTCACGAAAAAGGTCATCTGGATTTTGAGTTATTATATTAATATTATCCGTTTGTACACTAATATCGTTTAAACTACAGGTCTGTACAGCAACATCCTTGGTGCATTTTTGACTATTCTGAATACATAAGATTTCGGTATTGTGGGCGCAGCGGGAAAAAAGGCAGATAGGTAGGTACTTACGGGTGCGGGAACAGAGCTTTGAGTAATAATGTCCTTCGATAGTTTTAGCAGTGGAGTTTTCACTATAGTTGAATGCTGGTAAGCCACCCACAGAGTCTGTTTTTCACACACAACACTTTTACTTGAGTTTTCTTTGAGAGCGGGAGCAACGGGCGCGCATACGCGATTCCGGAGTTGCGACTTTTTGACAACTGACGAGCGGAAAAATGACCGGATGACCGGAACTAGGAAATAGGAAGGGGTGTGCGCGGGAGTTAGGGATTGGTCCTCGCGTATTTGATTGAATGATGTGAAATGAATGTTAGTGTTGCTATTGTAATAATTTGAGTGCGTGAGTAAATGTTTAAATAATATTTAATTTCTAATTTTAATGTGGCGCAGACAACTCCCCCGGACTAGAGGTTTCCTCTAAACAATTTAAGAATTAAGATATTAAAGGAGAGAAGAGAGTAGTAATATTAAAATAATAGTGAGTAATATTAAATTTACTGCGAAGGTAACGGACAAAGCCGAACTACTGGCCTTATATATGAACCAGTCGCGGTTTTTACTTTAACAGTTCTTACAATTTTGTCCTTTCCAGGATAAACAACATCCACTATCCCTAGAGGCCAACTAAGTGGATGAGAGTGATTATCCTTAATTACGACAATAGTACCTAGTTCGATAGGTTTTGAGGGAGAGTTCCATTTTTCTCTTTCTTGCAAAGACGTAAGATATTCTTTATTCCAGCGTTGCCAAAATGAATGCGTGATTTTATTGAGTAATTGATAGCGTGATAAGCGATTATCAGCGATGTCGGTAACATCTTCAGCGGGTAAGAATTTGAGCGGAGTTATGTTTAAAAAATGATTAGGCGTTAATGCGGTAATATCAGAAGGATCCGAGTTCAAGACACATAGAGGTCGACTATTTAGCAAATTTTCGATTTGAACAAGCACTGTACTAAATTCTTCGTAAGTAAGTATTTGAGAACCTATGACTTTGTAAAGATGAGTTTTGACACAACGAACACTTATTTCGCTGAGGCCGTTAAAATGCGGGCCATAAGGCGGACTATGTTTAAATTGTACGCGATGCTCAGACAATAACTGTTGACTAATATAATTAATATGCGATTTGGACTGTATAAGAGAGTAAATTTCGTTGAGTTTACGTTTTGCTCCAATAAAGTTGGTACCTCCATCGCAATATATTAGCGAAACAGGACCTCTGCGAGATATGAAGCGCTTAAAAGCGGCGATAAATAAATCAGAACTAAGATCAGAAACAAGTTCCAAGTGTAATGCTTTAGTTGTTAAGCATACAAATAGGCAAATATAAGCCTTTTGGCTTTTGATTCCACGTTTGCGGATATGAGTTATGAAAAAAGGACCAGCGTAGTCAACAGCTGTGTGAACAAATGGTTTTACTTCTGAAACTCGAAAAGCGGGCAGATCACCCATTGGAGGGTAAGTATTTTTTGGATTGAGTCTAAAACATTTATTACATTTGTGAACTATTTGTCTAACTAAGTTTCTAGCGGAGATTATCCAAAATTTTTGTCTTATCATAGATAATAAAAGAGCGGGACCTGTATGAAGATTAACGATATGATAATAATCAATTATAAGGTTAGTTACTCGATCTTTTTGCGGTAGTAACATCGGATGCTTTTGTCCGTAATCGAGTTGAGAGTGAGTTAATCTTCCACCTACTCGTAAGATATTAGTAGAGTCGATAAATGGATTAAGCTTTAAGAGTTTTTTACTTATTGGTTTATTTAATTTTAAGTTGACCATATCTTCCGAAAAGTGTAAATTTTGGACATATTTTAAAAGATATATTTCAGCGATATCTAAATCTGAGACTGTTATAGATCCATGAGAATTAAGACGTTTAGAAAAGCGTAGAATATATACTACGATGCGAAGTAATTTTGAGTAACTAGAGACGCGATCAATTAATTCTTGAATAGGACGAGTAGTTTCAGGTTGAATGACCTTAGCGGATAGAGTAGTAGTTTTCATTTCCATTAACTCCGAATTATTGGAATTAATTTCAAATGTTTTAATAGGCCATTGACATATGGGAGACGAGAACCAATGAGGAGCGTTAAACCAAAGATTTAGTTTTGAGAGTAATTTAGGCGTTATAGGACGAGAAACAATATCAGCGGGGTTATCTTGTCCATTAATATGAAACCAATGTTTAGCGGGTAATTTAGAATTTATTTCAGTTATCCGATTTGCGACAAATGTGTGAAATTTATATGCGGGTGAGTGTATCCACGTTAGTGTTACGGTTGAGTCAGAGAATGCGTAAATATTGTCAATTTGACAGCGTTTGCTTAGAGTATATTTTACAGCGGTGAGAAGATTAGCTAACAAGAGTGCAGCGCAGAGTTCCAGGCGAGCCAGCGGCAGTTTATTGAGTGAAGCGACGCGTGATTTCGAGGTGAGTAGAGTAACAGATCCGTGATCCCTATCATTAGCATTAACCCTTAAATATACGGCTGCTCCATAGCAGCGCTCACTAGCGTCTGCAAAACCGAGGAGTGTCACGTGACTATCCGTAGATATACCTACATGACGCGGGATTCTAATTTGTTCGAGATAAGCGAGTTCGTTGTGGAATTGATTCCACTTATTTTCAATATGCGTAGGTACTGGACTATCCCAGTCAAGTTCATGTTTCCAACATTCTTGAACGAGTACCTTCATAAATGCTGTCACAGGAGCGATAAGACCTAAAGGGTCGAAAAGGCGAGCGGTTGCGGAGAGAATTGTGCGCTTTGTGCATTTGAGAGAAATAGCGTTAATTTTAAATTGAAAGGTGTCTTCCAAAGGATTCCACTGCATACCTACAATTTTTACGTTTGAGTTAGCGTCTGTGTCGAAATTAATATTTTGCGGATTTTTATGCGAAGCGGGGATTTTTTCCATTAATTGAGAACTATTTGAGACCCATTTTGTAAGATTGAAGCCTCCGGACTTAAACATAGCGACCATTTCGCGGTGAGTATTTTCGGCTTTATCAACGCCATCTATTGAACATATATAATCGTCCATATACATATGATTTTCAGCCTCGTATGCGGCTAGTGGGTATTGAACTTTACTTTCAGCAGCCAGTTGGCGAATAACCTTCATAGCCAAGTATGGCGAACTTGAAACACCAAAGGAAACTCTATTGAATTCGTAAGTTTCTATTTTACTAGCGTTATCGAACCTATATAAAATGCGTTGAAAAGAGTGATGTTTAGATTCGAGTTTTAATTGAAAATACATCTTCTCGATGTCAGCTGCTACAGCGACGGAGAACATGCGTAAATTTATGAGCAAGTCAAATATGTTACTTTGTAAATTAGGACCAATATATAAAATGTCATTAAGAGATTTACCAGATGAAGTTTTACAACTAGCATCAAGAACTATGCGTATTTTGGACGACTGTTTGTCGGGGCGATAAACAGCGTGATGCGGAATATAATAATGCGGAATTTCAAGAGAGGGATTATCAACTTTTGACAGATATCCTTGATCGATGTAGTCTTGAATAGTGGCGTTATAATTTTTACGTATTTCGGGATGCGAGTCTAATTTCTTTTCTAAATTAATGAGACGTCGGTGAGCAATGGTGTAAGAATTTCCCAATTCAGAATATGGAGTTTTAAACGGTAACTGTACAGTATATCTGCCAGTATCATCACGTGATTGCGTAGCGTTAAAGATAAGGTCACAGGCCTGATCATCAGGGCTCCTGTGAACTTTATCAGGGACGTTTTCTAATTCCCAAAAGCGTTGAGTGAGAGTTTCAAGTGAGTTAGATGAGGTAGCGCAGAAAAAAGATTTATTATTATAGATATTATTATTTTTAAAGATAGGAGTGCGAGTATTTAGGCGGTTGTCAACATCTGCTCTACCCATGGCAATGTAACCTAGTGTAGTCTGTACAGCGACGACTGATGACCCGGGTAATGTAACCTTTCCACTTCCTAATAGGAACGGGAATAACTCGTTGCCAATTAGACAATCGATCTCAGCCGGTAAATGGAATGAATCATCAGCCATAGGTAAGTTGCGTAAATGAATTAGTTTTGACGTATCTATAGGTAGACTAGGTAACCCGTCGGTAATATTTTCTATTACGCGAGCATGGATAATATACGAGCAGCGTGAATCAAAGCGGGAAAATATTTTAAATGTCGTAAGTCCAATAGAAGATACTTTAGATTGGCCTATACCAAGAATGATTGAGTTATCAGGATTAATGACTAAATTAAGGCGCTCACAACATGATTTTGAGATAAAGTTACTCATTGAACCTGTATCTAGAAACACGCGAACCTTATTTGGATTATTATTTTTATAAACGTATACAGAAGCAGTAGGTAATAAAACTGTAGTACTATTACTAGCGATATTACAAGTGGAAGCGGTCATTGATAACGCGAGATCATTTAAATTTTGGCGCGCAAACTTATCAGCGGCGGCGGCGGCGGCCGATGGAACGTTCGACACGATCGCGGCAGGCAGAGCGGCAGAGAGGGGAGCGGCGCGGGGCGCGGCGCCAGCGGGCGGTGGCAGCGCGGGCTGCGTGTTGAGGTTCAGCGGTACGTTAGCGCTAGGTTCGAATTCCGATCGCGGGGACATCGGTTTGGTTTTGAAAATATTATGAAAGTTTGCTACATGTAAGAGTGTATGATGTTTGCGTTGACATGTGGAACAAGTATTTATTGATTTACAGAATTTAGTATCGTGAAATCCCAGGCAATTACGACAGAAACGATGTTTATTTACTAGTTCAAATCTAGCACGCGGGTCTTGATTAACAAAATATGAACACTTATATAGAGGATGCGAGTTAGGATCATTACATATTTTACATGAGCGATTTTGTATTGCGGGTGAATGAGTATTTGCGACGAATGCTTGAGTAGGTTTATATTTTGATGTATTATTATTATTATTTGAGAAGCGTTGAGTCAAGAAAGGTTTTGTATTTGAGCTAGGATTGCGGAGCGTTTGTATTTTACTTTGTTCTTTAAGAAATTTAGAAAGATGATCGAACGTAGGTATTTGAATATGTCTATGCGATTGCTCGAACAAGTTCACTACCTCCTTATCGAGTTTAGTAAGTGCGAGGTGAGTAATAATAAAATCTGAGAGATCGTCAATATTTAAACGGCGTAAAGCGGCTTCTGCAGAGTAGAATTGTTCGAGAAATGTATCGATTGGTTGATTTGGTTTATAGTTAATTATTTGTTGTACATAAATGGAAGCTTGTACTCGAGTATCTTGGTATTTATCTAAAAGAGAATTCCAAATTATAAGATAATTATTAGCGGTAGGTGTAATACCTGAACAAACGGTTAATGCTTTGCCCGACAAAGAACCTACTAAATATTGAACTTTTTCGGCGTCTGAGAGATGTAGATTATCGTGGATGAGACTTTTAAAATTCTCGTAAAATGGCGACCAATTATATGGTGAACCATCAAAAGAAACTAACTTGAGAGGCGGTAACTTGCGGTTTAACAAATCATATTTATGAGAATTGTCTTGAGTGTTTTTAATATAATTATTTTGTGTGAGCGTGGATGCTGTATGTTTTACGTAACAATACAGTTCATCAAAAGATTGTAAGGCGGCGTAGTTCGGTTTTGCGGATGGATCATTTTCTAATCGAGCCATAACACACGAGTCCAGGGTATCCATGAAATTTGATCGTATAATATCTACCGATTGAATGCGTGCTAGAAATTGCGATTGAAATGTTGGATCGGAAACCTTTAGGCTAAGATCGTATATATTCTGCATAATCTGGAAAAGATTTTCCGTCTTAGCTTCGAGAAGAGATAGTTTTGAGTCAACCTCGTGTTCATCGTCACTGGCTGTCTTCTTTTTTGGTTGTCTTGTTGACGCCATTTTGAGAGTAGGTATCTAGTAATATTACGTGCGTGGATGTGTTAAATGCGTGAAATAAGCGTTAAATATATATGCGAATATCAAAATATGAATACACAACTAATTAAATAGCGAAAATAGTGTGCGTTGGATGAGATTTAGCGATGTTGCGTATGCGGTGCGAAATGCGACAATGGCTGCCGTTATTTCGAACTAAAAATTGTATGAAGAAGCGTTTACGTATTGTGTGCGTTTAGATGAGTGATTGAGAGAGTATATTATGTTTTTTATTCGGCGAGAGGGACCAGAACTTGTGGGCGCAGCGGGAAAAAAGGCAGATAGGTAGGTACTTACGGGTGCGGGAACAGAGCTTTGAGTAATAATGTCCTTCGATAGTTTTAGCAGTGGAGTTTTCACTATAGTTGAATGCTGGTAAGCCACCCACAGAGTCTGTTTTTCACACACAACACTTTTACTTGAGTTTTCTTTGAGAGCGGGAGCAACGGGCGCGCATACGCGATTCCGGAGTTGCGACTTTTTGACAACTGACGAGCGGAAAAATGACCGGATGACCGGAACTAGGAAATAGGAAGGGGTGTGCGCGGGAGTTAGGGATTGGTCCTCGCGTATTTGATTGAATGATGTGAAATGAATGTTAGTGTTGCTATTGTAATAATTTGAGTGCGTGAGTAAATGTTTAAATAATATTTAATTTCTAATTTTAATGTGGCGCAGACAGGTATATTTTTGAAAATTACTTTTATAATTTACACGCAAAATTTGCCTGTGGATTAACCTACAAGCATTTAACCTTGTGATATATTTTATTGACATATTAAAATCATTATGAAAATGTATAAAAGATGAATTCTTACAATTATAACACACAAATCTTAATAAATTATTAACATTTTTTTCATTTAGGGTCTTATTTTTGTAATTTTGCCCGACTAACACATTGGTGAATTTAAGCTGGCATAGTGTATGGTGTAAATACGTCTGAATGTCCATAGGGTTTGTGTCATTTGAACCTGCCAATATAATTACAAAATCAGATTTGTTAAAATCGATACACATATTTGCGCAGTTTTTTAATACTTCTTCAGTGGTTGCATTCGGTTTTACGAATGACGTCACAGCAAATTTCTCCCCAAGATAAAACTGCAGAATGTTTCGGACACCATGTCCAGATTGGTCGGCAAAGATCATAACTCTCTGAATATCATCTGACTGAGATTGGTGTTTTAGTAACATCCTGCCCTTCGTTAGATGTCTGTATATTACCTTTTTCCAACTTCTTATCCGAGGTCAAAGATGTCTGTTTAATTCGTTCGTTGTCGTCAGCGTCGTTGTCTATTCGATTCATGCACATGCTGGAATTTTGAACGTCATGAATCGATTGCGGTTTTGCATGAAGTATTCCATCAGTACCGCAGATCGATCCTGCTGTGTCAAACAAGGTGTCTCCAACGTCTATCTCGGTCGCGATACTGTCAGGTTGATGAGTCGTAGGTGAAGAACTCTTATTCGGTGTTGAAACACAACTTGTTTTTATACTTCTTTTTTTCCGTGCAGAAATTGGCGAGAACTTTTTTGCATCAATTAAATTCACCTTTTTATAGGTTTCGATAATTTTCTGGTATTGGCCTATATCCATTTTTAAACGAAAATTTTCGCTATTTAAGTTGTCGATCTCTAGATGAGCACTTTCCAGTTCCATTGTTAGCTTTTTTTATTTCATCTTTAAGGCTTGAATATTTGCTGCCATTCAGTGAAGCATTCGGTAAGCTCAACATTGTGGTGTCTAATAACGTAGAGCTAGTGCTTAAATTATTATTTAAAATATTATCCACTGACTTTGCTCTTGATGTTTTACGGACAGTAACATTTTCATTTTCAAAATTGTCCATAGTGACAATGAAAGTTACAAAAAAAAAAAAAAAATATATATATATATATATATATATTTTTTTATAATAAATATTTTTATTTTAATGATGTCCGTAAAACATCAAGAGCAAAGTCAGTGGACAATATTTTAAATAATAATTCAGATAATATTTATCGCTCTATTTTTGTTGAAATGCATGTATCAACTGTTTTCTAAGCCGCTTGTTTAAAAAGAAAACATAAAAGTTCACAATTACAAGTCTTTTAAACACAGGTAATGATTGAGCACGTTTGATTGGATCTGGCAATGCATTCCACAGACGAGTAGCCTGTACAGTAAATTACTTATCCAAAAAAGTCGTGCAATGCGTTGGCATTTGAAGTCATAAGTTCTCTGATGACCTAAGAAATCTGGTGTGGAAATCGCAGAAAACTGAAAACGATTCTTGAGGTAAAGAGGGGTAAAGAGTTCATTATATAATAGGGAAAGGGTATGATATGAGATAACACATTATTTTGCCTAGTTTTCGTTTGAATCATGTATGCATATTTTGATCATGATCTATTTTCATCATAAATCATAACGGTAAATAAATAAATTTATTTCGTTTTAACATGGCAATGTAGGTCATTGGCCTGTCTCTATTATCTCTTGATAAGATCCCCAACAAACAATTACTAATGATAACCGATCCGTACATCGGTTATCCGCAAAAAAAGTTCAAGATCACGACAGATGTCGATTCAGGTTGGCTTCATGACTTTATAATGACCACCTGCATGAAGCGATGAAGCCACAATGACCGCTAATGACATGCCAATTAGAAACGACTTAATAATAGTTTCCTAATAAGACAATACTCAAGCATCACTATCAAAAAAGGAAGAAGCATAATGTAGCTAACTTATTGCCAGCCCGAGACAACGCATGGAAGTTTACGATCAGCTGAATTGCAAAGCTAACAACCCTTATGTGTTTCGGAAACTGTATACTGATTTACTCCCAGTATGTGTTATGACGAATTTTACATATTTTACCAGCGCTTGTTTCCTATAAACCTTGTTGCTTGTTAGCTATTGTTATTTCGGCTGTGATGACAACACGTCACACTAGCTATGGCGTCCCTATCCTTAATAGGTCACTTTCACTAATACGTCACTTTAGTCAGCTTCCCAATTTGTCTCAAGCCATATTACGTCTCTTTCCCAACTCGTCCGACGCTTATGTACACTTAAGCACAAAATATGCAATAATTGCAAGAAGTTATCCAAATTTCGAAAAAAAAAATGGTAATCTGTTGGAGCAAGGTCCGGGAAGTACGGTGGTTGTCTTAGACATTCCAATTGAAGCTCCTCTAATTTGGTAGCCGTCTGTTGTGCAGTGGTGTGTGGTCTAGCGTTGTCCTGGAGCAGCAGTGGCCTAGAGCGATTGATCAGCCTCGGCTGTTTAGCAGCTAGCTTTTCCATCATGGTTGCAAACCATGTTGCTGACAATAGAGATCCGCCGTAATCGTCTGGCCAGATTTAAGAAAGCTGTAGTGAATGTCACCGGCACTAGTCCACCAAACGCCCACAAGTTTTTTTTTTTGAGTCAATTTTCGCTCGGGGCAGGATTTGACTGGTTCGCCAGGGTTCAGCCATTGCGATGAGCATTTCCGATTATTGTACAGGATCCACTTTTCATCACAGGTAATGATTATATTTAAAATTCCTTCATTATTGTGCTGGTTGAGTAATGAAACGCAGCTGTTGACGCGCGTTTGTCGGTTTGCTGCACTCAATTCATGAGGTACCCACCTTTCAAACTTTTTCACCTGCCCAATTTGCTTCAAGTGGATTAAAACAGTTTTATCACTAACACCGCAGCCTGCAGCTAACTCGGACGTGGTTTGCGATGGATCCGTTCCCACAATAGCCTTCAATTTTTCATTATCAACTTTGGTCTCCGGCCGTCAATTGGGCTTGTTCTGCAGGTCGAAATTTCCTGAACGAAAACGTTGGAACCAAATACGCACTGTGTTTTCTTTTGCGACACCCTCGCCATACACATCATTAATCCTTCGAGGCGTTTCTGCAGCACTGGTGCCACGATGGAACTCGAACTCGTAAATAACGCAATATTTCAAGTTTTCCATTTGTAAACTGACTGGCGTAAAGAAAAAACCAAAAGTGGAAAAACAAATGAATTAGGTACGGACTTAGGTCCTTACCTATGAAATAGGCGTTTTTTCGTACTGGCCACTTTGATCTCAAACATCTCCTCTTTGGTTTGGAATTCCAATTTTAAAATTTATACAGCTTTATATTTACTCATGCTTTTGTGTTTGGAAAACCGAGTGCATCAAACCGACAAACGCAATTGTAAAAGAGAAGTGTAACTTTAGTTTTTGGTGTACAATAAAGTATATTCTATTCTATTATATTCTAAACGCGCGTTAACTGCTGCGTTTCATTACTCAACCAGCACAATAATGAAGGGATTTTAAATAGAATCATTACCTGTGATGAAAAGTGGATCCTGTACAATAATCGGAAACGTTCATCGCAATGGCTGAACCCTGGCGAACCAGTCAAATCCTGCCCCGAGCGAAAATTGACTCAAAAAAAAACTTGTGAGCGTTTGGTGGACTAGTGCCGGGGACATTCACTACAGCTTTCTTAAATCTGGCCAGACGATTACGGCGGATCTCTATTGTCAGCAACATGGTTTGCAACCATGATGGAAAAGCTAGCTGCTAAACAGCCGAGGCTGGTCCATCGCTCTAGGCCACTGCTTCTCCTACTGAGAAAAATATCCCTTATTTGTTTGGAGTACTGGTGCTCGAAGCTGCCGATGACGTGGTTAAATTTTGTCGCGTCGTTGGTGATGTTTGCGGTCGCAAACTGAGCCTCCACTTGTGCGAACCAAACTTCTGGATCGTCCGGCCAAAATGGTGGAAATCGTACCGCGATACGGCAAATTTCGGATGGCTCGTCAATGGACACGCACTTTGCGCGCCGAGTTTTTTGACGAGAGCGGGTACTTCCGAACGATTTTGCGGTGTCACTGCTTTCGCTCATCGTGCTACTGCGATTTTCTTCGTTTATTTAAAAAAAAATAACGTCCTTTTCAGGGCGTACGTGGTTATCTGGCCTTCTTGGCGTGATCACGTCGGGGTCACCACTTTAGTGTTATTGTTGTACACTAATATGTGTTTGGTGGTGATAGGAAATAAATGAAAGATAGGATTCTATTCTACTCACGGTTATAATTATGTATACAAAAACAGAAACATTCACGGAAGAAGGCCCATAATATATCAGTTAGACATACACGGATAGGATACACAACGAAGAAAGTCTTATAGGTTTAGCAGTTCACTGGTGTACTGTAGTACACTTGGTAATCTAATCCTGGCGGATTGGATCGTATATAGTTCACAATCGTAAGGGCACATGGTTACGTGGGCTTCGCGTCGCATCAGCGAGATTTGACTGAAGGTAAGGTAAGGTAGACGATCGCGCGCTTCGTAGCGCGCCCCCACTCATGCGCATCAACTACGTCACCGCGTGACGTAGACGCAGCGCGTTTCCACAGTACGATATATTTGTGTACGACATAAACAAACAATATTTATATATAAGTGTAAATAGAATTTGTTCATGTAAGTGTATAATTGTATAATGTATTATTTGGTATTTATGTGTGTGTATAAGTATAATATTTTTGTATTGTATATTGTGTTGTATAAGATTAATATTGAGGATCGCCACACTCCCATACAACAAACGTGAATTTTAGCCGTATTTTGCGATAATGGCCTTCGTGCGCGAGTCCGACTCGCACTTGGCCGGTTTTTTATAATGAGCTCATTTATAATAAAAGAGGCCCCATCCGATGAATTCGCCATTGTCTTAATCTAGGTGATCTACCTGTTTAACAACTTTCATCTGAATATTTCTTCAGCCGAATTTCATAATAATAAGTAGCAAAATTAGTTGCAAATTATGATCATTCTTATCAAGTGTCTTTTCAGGCAGCAAAATTGTTGCGATTACCTTTCGTAATTCGTAGCACTTTACTTTGCTACGCGAAACAGCTACGAGTACGTCCGTAGCAAGTGTCTACGCGAGGCAATGCTATGCTACGCCGCCCGTAGCCACTTCTTTATGTTACACACGTGATTCTTTACATACATGCAGTTATTCATGCGATAATATTGACATAGGTAATATCACATAGTAATAAAGTAGACATAATTACATGTGCATGTAATTATGTATTTTCACTACGTTCATATGAGTGCATCGGAAAACTACATAGAAAAAAAACCTTTGACACCGACTTCCGAAAATCCTGCAATTTTCCTTGACATGAGTAAGGCGTTCGATTTTGTGGACCACAATTTGCTCTTATATAAGCTAGAAAAGTATGGAATAAGAGGCAAAGCTAATGACTGGTTGAGAAACTACCTAAATGACAGAAAACAATGTGTGGAAATCTCTAAAATCAATAATAGCAACAAAAAGATGTTATATAGAAGTGACTATCGAATAAATAATTTTGGAGTGCCACAGGGCACAGTATTGGCAGCTTTCTTATTCCTAATATATATTAATGATCTACCAAATATTACCTGCCATAACACAATATTGTTTGCTGATGACACGACCCTCATTGTGAAATGTGAAAACCCAGATTCATATGAACTAGAAATAAACAACGCAATAAACAAAATAATACACTGGTTACATTCTAACAACTTACAAATTAATATGGAGAAAACTAAAATGATCCAATTTCATACGCATAAAAGAAAGCCATTGACTTTAAATGTTAAATATAATGATACTATCATCGAAGAAGTTCAAAGTACCAAATTTCTGGGTATAATGTTGGATCAAAATTGTGATTGGAAAGCACACGTCGAATATATTTGTGATAAACTCGACAGATTTGTCTACGCAATTAAAAGATTAAGAGTCACGGTATCAGCAGAAGCGGCTCTTTGTGCATATCATGGTTACGTGTCGTCCGTACTAGCATATGGTCTCTTGTTGTGGGGTAATTCGGTGGATGTTATAAAAGTGTTTAGAGTACAAAAAAAATGTGTGCGTGCAATATGTGGGGCCTGGTATACGGACAGCTGTAAACCCTTGTTTAAAAAGTATAATATTCTACCATTACCATGTATGTATATCAGAGAATTATGCCTATTTGTTCAACAACATCCGAAATATTTTATAAAACACAAAGATGTAATCAAGCGCAATGTAGCTCCTAGAAATAAAAATAAATTTAAACATGAGCTCTGTTTACCGCAATGCAAGCTCGAATTGCATAAAAGGAACTCGTAAATAAATGCTGTAAAGGTATATAACAAATTACCGGATGCCTTTAAAGATTTACCTTTTCGAATGTTTAAAAAAAAGGTAACGCAATGGTTAAAAGAAAAATGCTTTTACGATCTCAATGAATACATGTCAGATCCCCGTGAAAGAAACTAAAATATATAATATTGGTATATACCTTATAATAATTAATTGATGTTCAAAATGGACGGAAAATAAAATAGTTGTGATGTTACCAAATTACTTTATTATTTAAAATTGTTTATGACATTATCAATTAAATTTACAATACTTTTTATATCAGTTTATGACATTAACAATTAAATTTAAAATATTCTTATAATAGTTATGATATTATCAATTAAATTTACAATAATTTATAATTGTATTCTTAATTTGACATTGTTTGAACTGACATTGGTATAATAATGTAACTCTGACATCAATTAATTAATTTGTTCCATAAAAATCCTAATGCATGAGATCTTTGTTATTACTGTCTATTCACTTAATTTACTAAAGATACGTTTAGATGATAGTACAAGCTAAAAGTAAATATTTGCACACCATATTTAATGGTAGAATGTAAAGGGACCTTCATAGATTTAAGATCATACTTTGTAAACCTACATCATCTTCATTCATTTTGTATTTTAATAATAAAAATAATTAATTGTTGATAAATTTGCACCAAGAGCAACCCCATATTGTGTCCAGGCTGTCTCTTTCCATTCTAGGTTGCCTGGAAGAGATCGCGGTTCGCGATAAGGCCGCCTGTTGTATGTTTGTTTTGTTATAAGATGTCTTTTTGAATTATTTTTATCTTGGTGTACAATAAAGTATATAATAAATAAATAAATAAATCTGGCAAATAAATGAATTTGAATTTGAAACGAAAGTTATTTAGTACAT